>OY821518.1:90411960-91004460 GCA_963682025.1 Cordilura impudica | reverse complement strand
TAATTTTAATTTTAATTTTAATTTTAATTTTAATTTTAATTTTAATTTTTAATTTTTAATTTTTAATATTTAATTTTTAATTTTTAAATTAAATTTTTAAATTTTTAATTTTTAGTTTTTAATTTTTAATTTTTAATTTTTAATTTTTAATTTTTAATTTTTAATTTTTTATTTTTTTAAATTTTTAATTTTTAGTTTTTAATTTTTAATTTTTAATTTTTAATTTTTAATTTTTAATTTTTAATTTTTAATTTTTAATTTTTAATTTTTAATTTTTAATTTTTAATTTTTAATTTTTAATTTTTAATTTTTAATTTTTAATTTTTAATTTTTAATTTTTAATTTTTAATTTTTAAATTTTAAATTTTTAATTTTTTATTTTTAATTTTCAATTTTTATTTTTTCATTTTGTACTTTTCATTTTTTATTTGTCATTTTCATTTTCCATTTTTTAATTTTTCATTTTTCGTTTTTCATTTTTCATTTTATATTTCTCGTTTTTCATTTTCAAACAGGTTATTACATGTCATAATTTTTTCACCAATACAATCATAAGTCACACCGATTTTGTCTTACGGCTCACATGTTACGCTGTTTTTGTGATTGTATTGTGAAATGGAAATTTACCCCCCTGCGCGTATAGATGTTTACACATCAAAAGTGATTATTCTTCGATTTTTTCGTATAATGAATTATGTAATTTTTAAATTTTTTTTTATAAGTTTTATGTTTTTTTTTTTTTTTTTTGTATTTTTAATCTATTTTTTCCATTCCATTTTTTTCATTTCCATTTCTGTTTTAATTGTTGAAAGCGTAGACTTAGGAATGTTAAATTCCATAGATTTTCTTGTGTGTTTTTCCTATTTTGTTAATTATAATCTTAGATATCTTAACACATTTTTTATTTATAAAATTTAATCTTTAGTTCATTACAACCGTATTAATTTTTATTGAAATTTATGAATGATAAATATAGTTGTTATAAATAAAAAAACATTGACCTCTTCATAGCACCCTGTCTTTTGCTTTTAAGTCAACTTCCTTATTACGTGGGTTTTGAAATACTCGTAGCAATAATAAAAACTATTGATATTGGTCATAAAGAAAATAAAGTAAAAAAATGCTTATAGCAATAAATTGCAATGATTTAAATTCAACGAATTCAATATAATGGAGTAATTGGTTACATAAAATCATAAGATAGCAAAGCGATAATTAGAAATTCCTAAAGAAAGACTTTGGATTTTTTTTTAAACCAACAAATAGTCTAAGATCTTAGCGCGAGAAAAACATTCAAACTAAATTCTTAAGCACAACACTTACCTATTTTCGTTATCAGCACTATCTTCAATAACATTATTATCGTGTACATTCGCTGTGTATGGTTCCACGTCAGGCACTTGGTCATTCACAATTTGCTTTGGCTGTTCTGATGAATGAATCTCATTTGTTGTATATTTTAAATCATCAGCATTATTATACACATTTTTATTTATTACTACGTTATTATTATTATTATTATCAACTATTACACTATCACTAGGTTTAATTTCATTATTTGTTTTCGAATCGGCACTATTTACGAGAGTAGATGATACCCCGTCTTCTGAAATTGACAAATTATCAGAGATAATCGTCGCATCGTATAGGTCAGTAGGCTGTTGAGGTATTAATTTTTTCACTTTTTTATAATTTGGTAAAATCTTGTTAGTATTATCTTTATCGAGAGCATAATTATGTATGTTTTTATAATCGGCTGCAGTAGTAACAAAATTGTCACTATCGATGTCAGCTGTTGGTTGTGTCGTTGTTGTTGCTGCTGCTGCTGCTGCGTCAGCATTAGCCGATGTTAATGTCGAAGGGGAGCGGGCAACGATAGACGCCTCTATGTCGTCTACAGTTCGTTTTGTACTTGCATATTTTGCATTCTCGGAGGCAACAACATAAAACAGGAAGCAGCTGCAAAAAAAAACAAGTAACCAAATAATTACAAAAAGTAATACAACAACAATTGAAAAGAAAAAGAGGAAAAATGGCTGTCTTCCTTTTTTCATTACTTACCTCGAAATTAATGTTATAAAAAGTAAACTCCAGTGAGTCAAATGTAAATTTAACCGCATTTTTCTTTATTTTATTAATATTAATTTTTATATTACTACTCTATTATTTATATTTATTGAATTTTTAAGCTCATTGGAAATATTTTCTTCTTTGGCACTTCACTCTCTCAATCTAAGGAATTGCTTTCACTTCATTATATTTTTTTTAATTACAAAAAACATTTATTTATGTTATTTTTAAAACACTTCTCTTAACAAAAACAACTTCTTGAGGTTGTAAATTATACAATTCTTTAAAAATATAGAGAATTTATTATAAATATTAGATTTTCGCGGTGTATTTGTGCTAGCGTGTTATATTATTTCTTCGACCGAGCAAAAACAACTAAACGAAAAAATTCTCTATAAAACAAATGTCAAAAATTCTGACAACAGAAGAGAGTATGAAAAAAGAAACTGACGTGTTATTTTGTTATATTTCTTTGTAAACAAATAAACAGTGTTGGTTAACGAAAATAAATCGGTTACACTGTAGATAGCAATTTATAAATTAATTAATTTCAAAAATTATAGAACAAAAACCCTAAAATTTTCTGATCATTTTAAATGATGTATTTTATTTCCAAGGTATATTTTAAATATAATTTCAGAAAACAAATTCAACAAAATGTTAATATATGAGTACTTATTTTTTGTGTGCGCAGAAATAAATATGCACGATACAAAACAATGAATACACTTTCTAAAAATTTTAGAACTGCTGATTAGTGTAATTAACTTTTAACTTGTAATAAAATTTAATTTAATTGCTTCTTCTTTTTTGACCAGTATTTATTATAATTTCCTTTTTATTGCGTTTTATAAAGACCATGTTGGCATTTTTTATATTTAAAAAAAAAATGCATTGCACCGTACAACAATTTTCGGACTGTTGTACTGTGTTATTCATTTTATTTCAATGTAATTTTTAAAACGTAATCTTATAAAAAATATCGATAACATATTAGATTTTGAGGATTTATTTTATGAATTTATTTGTTAGTTTTAAAAATCGTAAAAAAAAAATTATTTTAAAAAATTAATGGAAAATATTCAATCTGTACAGATTAGGTACAAAAGGAAATCTTAGGTAAATCTGCATAATATGTTGGTGGTCGGAATTGATAGTGAAAAACATGGTTTAGTTAAAAATAATTTAATTTTAACAATGTAGCTTTTATAAACAAAAATATTTTTGACGTTGTTATTTTTGTTTTTAAATAATTCTGTCTTTTACCATGAAAGTCACAAAACAAAAGTTATTTTTGATTTTATTTTCTAGAGCAATAATAAAAACCAGGGAAATTTTTGAAGAATCATTTGAAATTTTTTTTTGGATATTTTTTTTTTACTTTGTATGCGGCTTAAACCCACAAAAATAACGTTTTTTAAAAGTTCTCGTTTTTCAATTTATCAACCTTGGGGACCTTTTACTTGAAAGTGGACGTAGTTTTCTAACTTTGTCCATACTTGTTTATGTTTCTATGTTTTTTATCCCCCCTCTCAGAGCGATGAAAATGGGTACATAAAGGTGAGAAGGCAAACAGGCTGTCGTTTTGCTTGAGAACCAGATGTCGTATCGAAATTTGGCGGGCGGCTGGTTTTTGGGGATTTTTTAAACTCTAATACTCTCCAAGTTAGAGTCAATGGAACCCATACTGACATATACCAATAGATTCGTATTAAAGTGCTCTTTCAGAATCTATGGTGATGTTAAAAACGGTGCCAACTCAACAGTTTAGAGTTATTTTTCAACGAAATATAAAATATCGGATGAAACTTCTAAAAAGAGAGTTTTATTTTGCCGTCCTTTGAGAAGTTTTATTTGTTCTCTTTGGCCTGTTTTATTTTTTCAGTCTAAAAAAAACTCATTTTGTTTATTTTTTCTTGTTTTTCTACAGTCTCCTTTTTATTGAATCTATTTGATATAATGTGTGTAGTAATTTATTTGCTTAATTTAATGAACCTAATTTTTTCAAAATTTTCTGCAGGTCGTTCAATACCTATTTAAGAGTACAGAATGCTCTTTCCACGCTTACCTGGGTTGCAGGAACACATTTACTGTTTCTGCTTATTTCTATAAGCACGTTAAATTAAAGAAGAAAATAATGAAAATGAGTTTTAATTTAGACAGAAAAAAAAACTCCTCCAAAGAGAAGAAATATGACTGCAACATAAAACTCTTAAATTTTTATTTTTACGTTGAAAAATAACTATTCGATATTTTTTAACTCTAACTGTTGTAAAAGGAATTTGTTGATATCACTTATAACCGTTACGATCCCTGGTTATTTTACTTGAATTAAAAACTGTATTTTGTAATTACCAACACTAGTAAAAGCAACTCACAGCTGATATATAATTAAAAATTCCGTTACATATTTCATTCGTTGAATTTAGCAAAAGTTTGTCAACACTGTTTCGTAACACTGTCCTTAACTGCCTTAACGGTTTCCTAATTACTCAAAAAACACGTCTCTTCAATATTCAGCGTACTTTTTTCAGAGTAATACAACATTACAGTGCTCTATTACATCGATGTACGAAACAGCTTTCCAACACTGTTTCATAAAGCCATGTTTACCTACCTTAACGGTTTCCTCAATTACTCAAAAAACACATCTCTATATTATTCAGTTTTCTTTATGTTTTCGGATTGATTTGCACGATATATTTTGCAATCTTTTGAAATTGTGTTTGAATTGTTTAATAATTTTTAAGTAAAATGAGTGAAAAGTCTACACTGATACATTGGTTTCGTAAAGGTTTACGTGTGCATGATAATCCAGCCTTAGTAAAAATTTTTGCACAAGCCCAAAAGGAAACGCAAAAGTATTGTGTACGTCCCATATTCATATTAGATCCCGGCCTAATACAATGGCTACGGGTAGGAGCAAATCGTTGGCGCTTTTTGCAACAATCACTAGAAGACTTGCACAAACAATTGCAGACTTTAAATTGTCGCCTCTATGTAGTACGTGGTAGCCCCAAAACAGTATTTCCCAGATTATTCGAAGAGTGGAACACAGAGTTTTTAACGTTCGAGGAGGATATTGAGCCATATTCCATAAGAAGAGATAAAGAAATACAAGAGCTGGCCAATAAATTCAATGTTAAAGTAGAAACATTTTGCTCACATACTATTTATAATCCGAATGTTGTTATACAAAAGAATTTGGGCAAAGCTCCATTGACGTATCAGAAATTCTTGGCTATTGTAGATAAATTAAAAGTTCTGCCAGCAGAAGAAAAACCTGCAAAGTTGTCATGTTCTTTGGCCGCGAAGGATACTTGGGAGTCAGATAATGATAACTGTTATGATGTGCCTTTATTGGAGGAGTTATGCAAAAAGCCCAATGAATTGGGAGTTAATAAGTTTCCGGGAGGTTTGTTTAAGAGCCTTAATAATATTTTTGAAAAACAAAATTATTTGTTCATATTTTTAGGTGAATCTGAGGCTTTAAAACGTTTGGATTCAGCACTGGCCAACGAGTCGTGGGTGGCGGCCTTTGAGAAACCCAAAACTTTTCCCAATTCTCTGGAACCAAGTACCACAGTTTTAAGTCCATATTTGAAATTTGGTTGCCTAAGTTCCAAACTGTTCTATCACCGTTTAAGCGATATTTTAAGAAGAAATCCTAAACACTCAAAACCACCCGTTTCTTTGATGGGCCAATTAATGTGGCGAGAATTTTACTACACCGCTGCTGCTTTTGAGCCAAATTTCGATAGAATGATGGGCAACTCTTTTTGTTTACAAATACCTTGGCAAGTTAATGATAAGCATTTAGAGGCTTGGACTTATGGTCGTACAGGTTATCCCTTTATCGATGCCATAATGCGTCAATTAAGACAAGAAGGCTGGATACATCATTTGGCCCGTCATGCTGTAGCCTGTTTTCTGACACGCGGTGATCTTTGGATCTCTTGGGAGGAGGGCCAAAAAGTATTCGAAGAACTATTGCTCGATCAAGATTGGGCTCTCAATGCTGGCAATTGGATGTGGCTCTCAGCCTCGGCCTTCTTTCATCAATATTTTCGAGTCTATAGTCCCGTGGCTTTTGGTAAAAAAACCGATCCTACTGGTTTGTACATACGTAAATATGTACCAGAACTAGCAAAGTATCCCGCGGGAGCCATTTTTGAGCCCTGGAAAGTTTCTTTAGTCGATCAACGTAAATATGATTGTGTTTTGGGCACCGACTATCCACATCGCATTGTTAATCATGAAGTGATTCATAAGGAAAATATAAAACGTATGTCGGCAGCTTATAAAGTTAATCGTGAAGTTAAAAGTGGCAAACTAGATGTCGATGACAATAGTCAAGACTCAGGCGGTAAAAGAAAAGCAAAAGTTTCATCATCATCGAGCGCTCTTAAGAAGAGAAAAAAGAATTGAATTTGATAAAAGGTAATTTTTTTATATTATTTTCACACCAAATTGAGAGTGATTTAAAAAAAGGAATTTTAAGTACTAATTGTTAAATTTTGATATAAAAAATTTAATTAAAACCTTAAGCCTATTGTTAACTAGATATCCATTGGGTTTCACATCCTCATCTCAATATTTCAATCAATTTTATCTCAATAATATGTTCAATCAAAACCTTTGATTAAACAATCATAATTTTTCCTAACACCCTCATGAAAATAGAAAACTTTTTATTTTCTAAAAATTAACATTTTTATTTATTCAACAACTTCTTAATGACCTAAAGTTGTCTTTGATTTTTCAAATTTACAAACTCGAATATCATCTGGTATTGTCTCTTCCTCACCCTCCTCCAGACGATAACGATAAGTGGAGGGCTTTAACATTTTCTGTGGTAGCCACACTTTTATACCATCAAACTCATAAAGACCCGAACGTTCTTTAGGTGGTTCTGGATGTTTTATCTCATCTTTGTCTTCTTCTACATACTCCACAGTTCCTTCTTTGGCCGTCTCTTCGTCGATCCAAGGATCAATGTCGACCGGAGCCAGCGGAGTACCATTTAAATCTGTTGAAGTTATTAGTTGTGGTGGTGGTTCATAATTGTAGTTGGCCGCAAATTCATTATCTTCATGCATCATTTTATCAATATTCACATCGATAATTTCGACATCTGTTGGTTTTATTGTGTTGAAGTAAAGTGGTGTCTGATGAATTGATCTTCCGCTGGCATTTGATTTTAAATATTGTATAGTTTTTGGTAAATATTTTACAAATTGACGAGCGCTTGACATCATAGTTTAGTTATTTGTTTAGGGATATTCGCAACAAATCTGTTTTCCAATATTTTCTCTGCTAATTAACAAGAATTTTTATGAATATTAAAACTCCAATCAAAGTTTGGAAAGAAATTTATACTGTCTGTTATTTGATTAGTTTTTCTAATAATAATTAAATTCAAAAAATTCAAAAACAAATTAAGGTGGCCAAATTCAGACATTGTCTATTCTTCTAAAACTTTATATTCATATACAGTAGTAGTCAAAACTCGGACAAGGCATAAGTATTTTATCATATTTTCCGAGTAATGGACTTCTAATGTTTTGTATATAACTTTGTTATCTAGTCTTAGATTTGCGTAGTATATATATCATTGGAAAGCTTATTTAATTGGCAAATGCAAATTGAAGATGAAACTGATCCACGACAAAGCAGAGAGTAGCGCAACAGGTGGAGGGTCATTTAAGCAGTTTATTTTGTCACTAATTGAGGGGGAATCGGTTACAAATAAGCAACAATAAAGTAAATTCTGCAATCCAAAGAAACCACTTTTTCTGATTTACCTACCAACATGTATTTCTTTCTCCATTATCATATTTCTCTTTTAAATAACGTTTTAATTCGCTAACATTCCAAATCAGGGAATCGTGGACGATTCAGCTGCATGAGATTGAATATTTCGTACACGAAGTTTATGATCACATGCCTGTAGGATTTTAAAAAGTTGAAAACAAAAAAGTTTAAATTTCATAGCTACTACCATCGCATTCAAGCCGGGGATACCTTTTTATTACTGTACTTGAAACGTATATTTGTTCAACCTAAAATAGCTATCACATCTAAAGGGAGTATAGGTTTTAAATCTTGTGACAAAAATTATTTCCACATTTACTGTCTATTAGGTAGGGAAAATATGTTGGATTGCTGCCTCAATTGCCTTCTTCTAGCATTCACCTGCTATAGCCTACATATATCCTCAATGTCGGAAGATGAATAAAACGCCACATTTAGCATTGTTTTTTAATTTTAAACAGAAAAATATAAATTTGTTTTTTGTTATGGTGCGGTGCTCCATATTTCAAATTTCGTTATGAACAGCTGTTTTTTTTTTTTTTTTTTGACAGTTTTCATCATAGAGTGGTTCGTAATCATTTTAATTAAGGTAATCTATTACATTATGGCTCTTTTACATGATTGTCGTTGTCGATAATTTTACATAATACCAATAAATTTTAAATTCAAAAACGACTACGAGTATTAGGGTGAATATTTTTTATACCCTATACCTCTATGTGGTTTGGGTATAATGACTTTGTGCTGCTGTTTGTAACAACCAAAAATATTTGACCTACACCCATCTTTAATTATACCGATCGAATCAGAATCACTATCTGATTCAATTTAACGATGTCCGTCCGTCCGTCCGTCTGTGTGTCCATGTAAAGTTTGTAATCAAACTGCAGGTCGCATATATGAATATATTATACCGATCGCATCAGAATCACTATCTGATTCTATTTAATGATGTCCGTCCGTCTGTGTGTCAATGTAAAGTTTGTAATCAAACTGCAGGTCGCAAATATGAATATATTTTGCTGAAATTTAGTATATAAGCTTTTATCGGCCATGGGATGAACGCTATTGAAATTGGTGAGAATCGGTCCATGTTCAGACCTAGCCCCCATACAAATGACCCCTATGAAATCAACATATATTGCCATAAGATCCAAATTATCATACAAATCTTAGTCAAATTGCGTTTGTATGTATATATTACATCCATTAATCAGTAGTCCAAAAATGATCCCTATTGGACAACTCTTAGTCATAGGCCCCATATAGAGCTGCTTCCCGATCTTCACTTAAATCTATCAAAAAACAAAAATATTGCACTGATTCTTCTCAAATTTTGTTTGTATATATTTTTGCAAAATACAAGAGACTTTACCAAACATCGTCAGGATAGGTCCATTTTTGGGCCTAGTCCCCATATAGATATAGCATCCGATATGAACTTTTTCATATCTGCAGCCGAAAAAATTAATAAAAATCCCACTCAAATTTGGTTTATGCTTATTTTCTATATCCAGTTAGTTGGGCCTGAGAGATAGGGTCTCTAAACGGTCTAGACCGACTATAATTTTCTTACTTGTTTATTTTTTTTTTTGTTTCAATCAAATCTATAATGTATAAATTTTATTAAACTTGTGTTATTTCTTTCTCTAACTTCTATTAACCTCAGCGCTACCATATGTCAGGAAAAATGTCAGATATTTATTTGGTAAAGAAAATTTTCATAACCAAACACCAGAACTGGAAACAATTTTGTAACTTGAAAAATATTAGACTCCGATTTTCTATGACCTGTGTTTATCTTGTATATAGAATTTGAACATTTCTCTGTTATTTTATGTGGTCCAATTCTTAATTCATCCATCTTTTTCTTGTTTAGTTTGATAACGTTTTTGACAAATATCACGTCTCCAATATTGAATTCGAACTGTTTCCTACGTTGATCAAATTTTTATTTTAGTTATGTGATTTAATCGTGATTTGTGATGAACTTTTTCTGCTTAAAATCAATTCTTTTCTTATATCCAAGTATTGATGCGGTAAAACTTTACCAATTTCTTTACTATCTGCTACCTCCTTCACCAGTTTTAAAAATTCAGATGTACTCTGCGTTTTTGATGTTAGAATTTATGCAAATTTTGTAAAGCGATCTGCCAAAATGTGTACGTTTTTTGGACCGTGAATCTCTAAATCCTCCTATCGTATCTATTGAAATTATTACAAAAGGATTTTGTCCGATTTTATCTCTACCTCTTGACTTGTTCTTAATACATATTTCAAATTTCTGCCAATGTTTTTTTTTTTTTTTGTATTTTGGTTATGATTTTTCGTTGCATAAAAAGGAATAATCTCATTTTGATAATTGCATTTGTTTTATTTCTATATCACACTAGCTTTTATGGAGTTTCTATACCAAAATTTTCAGACAATACTATTTCGTCTCTTTTCTTGAATCTGTTATAGTATATTTATGTGTTGTTTTAATAATATACTAGTATGCCCAGCACTTGAAATTCGAGTGCAAATTCTAGGAAATATTTTTTCATTCAATTTATGTTTTCCAATGTTTTTTTAATCTATACTAGAGGACCCCTGCTGCTCCGCAGCATTATATTATATTAATTTTTATAATATAATACCAAAATTTGCCAAGAGAAGTTAACGTACAGTAATGCCAAAATATGCCAAGAGCAGTTAACGTACAGTAAAAGTAAAGTTGATTGTCCACGCATAACTTTCCTCAAACCCAACGAATTTGCCAAGAGAAGTTAACGTACAGTAATGCCAAAATATGCCAAGATAAGTTAACGTACAGTAAAAGTAAAGTTGATTCTCCACGCATAACTTTCCTCAAACTCAACGAATTTAAGCAGTTAATAGCTCAAAAGAAAGAGCTTGATCCACTGAGTGTTCTTAGACCTATGTCAACAGCCTACGTTAATTAGAACTCTAGTTATAGAGGTTTGAGAGAAAAAAAAAATATTGAAAAAAATCTTGAATGCAAAGTTTATTCATAAATTCTTTTAATATATTTTCTATATATATAAAAAAATTATGAATTTTTAAATGAGCCTAAAGGTATATTAATCAATTTTAGCAATTCACAATTCAACACAGAGCGTCTGATATATAATTTAAATCATTCGCATTAACAGGGTATAACGAATTATTATTAATAATATTTTATTTAATTTAATATATTTTTAAGACAGATTATGAGCTATAACTATGACAATTTTCACACTCCTCCGTGCCCGCATACTGCTTAAAAAGGGACCTAAAAACTAACCTTCACGTATTGATTTATAGATTTTTTTTGTTGGCTTGTAAATCTTCATTCTCTGTTTGATCTACCAAGAGATTTTCTTTACTCTGAATAAATTTATTACTTTCAACTCTTCCTCCTCATTTTCATGAGACTCTAATATTGGATTTTTATTTAAGGAACCAGCTTTTAAGTTTTCTGTATTCATGCTGTATGGTGGTTTATGGTCACATAAGACTACACTTTTTCCCATTAAAAATAAATATCGAAATTTGCATAGTGGTCTATAGAAATTTCAAAATTTTCAAAATTTATGTGTTAGTTAAAATTTATGTCATATTCTTCCGGGGCTTTACACGCATTGGTATCGTTTTTAACAGGAACCGACTTTTAACCTTTAAAGTTTTCTTTTTTACTGGATACTATCAATTTCTGTGTTATTTTCAGTTTCTCATCTTGATTTAATTTAAATTTTTCTATCATATTGAATTAAACGAAATTATCTGCTTTGATATTTTTACCATCTTTGACAAATAAATCTTTTCTTCTTCTATCTTAAATTTTTTTTATCTTTATTCGGATCATACCATTTGTTTTTTGTCACCATTAATTGTCTGAAGATTTTTACTCTGTGCATAAGATGTCTTGTTTTTTAGTTTTAATAATTTTGAGTTAATCAAAGAAATGTTGGCGCCGGAATCATACAATATTCCAAACGTCTCTAATAAATTTTGCAGTAGTAGTTTGTCTGTCCGTCCGTGTGTCCATGTAAACCTGCTAAATAAACTACAGGTAGCAAATATGAACGCCCAATAAACATTTTTGTTTGCTGTATCAACTTGAGGTGCATTTGAGATCGTATACATTTCTCAAATCTCTAACGTTAATTCTCAAATGCACCTCAATAGTCCGATTATAGTCTTCTCAACTTAAAAGGGACATTTTCTGTATGGTGATTTTCTTAGTTATCAAATTGAGAAATTTGTGATTCTCGACTTGATATCAAAGAAATATCTCCAAAAATATTAATTCCCAACTTGATATCAAGTTGAAAGCAAACACGGAGATAAATTATTCAACTCAAGTTGAGAATTACATTGGACATCAATTATAGAACTTAACTTTTCTCCACCATTGGAGAAATAATTTTTCAATGCATATTGGGTATATTTTGATGAAATTTGGTTTATAAGCTTTTATCGGCCATAGGAACAACTTCAATGAAATTTGTGAAAATCGGTGAATGTTCGGAAATAGTCCCCATAAAAATTACTCCTATGAGATCGACTAGAAATTGCCAAAAGATCCAAATATAATAAATAATATAGATATAGGTAAAATTTTGTTTCTTACACCCATTAATGAGCAGTCTAAAAATAAACGCTGTAGGACAATAAGGACACATGTGGAGGGTATAATAGTTACGGCACAGCTAAATTTACTTTTATTTATTTTTTTTTTTTGATAAAAGCAGTAACAGTTTTTTGAGAATTTTGTTCCTGGTAATACAAGAAGTGGTGTCAGCATTAGCTCTATTCGCTTCCTTTCCCAGTAAAAACCAGTAAAAACTGAAATTTCTGAGAGTAAGAAAAATTAGTTCTCAAAAACATAAATATCCAAAATAGTAAACGATCAGCAATTTGTAAGAATTTGCAAGTTCACAGAAACAGCTGATTGTAAACACATTTGAAAGTGAAGAAGTCAAACTCTAAATTAAAAAAAGAAATATACCTTGATTAGAAGAATTTATTTTATTTAACTTGTAAAAATATTCATTGAAACTAATGTCATTACCTATTGCTTTTGAAAATAAACATTATGAAAGAAATTTTCAGATACACATATTTTTTTTTTTGGCAGAAACCGGTTTTAAAAGATTAAATTTAATGAAACCTGGATATGTGAATATTTATTTAATTCTTCTATCGTTAATTGTTTCGGAGACATGGTTCAGTGAAAAAGTTGATGATAAAATGATTGGATTAACCGGATTCAAAATTTTTCGCTGTGATAGAAACACTCGTTGTGGTGGTGTATCCATTTTTGTCAGAAAAGGCATTATGTATAAATTTCATAGCAAATCTAAACCTGATGAAAAGGTTGAACATATATTAGTTATAGTTTCTTCCCATGGAAAACAATTACTTGTTGGATGTGTTTATAGACCAAATAAAATATACTTGAAACTGTTATATACTTGAAACAAAATATTCTTGAAACCATAACTATCAATTATGAAGATATAATATGTAGGGATTTTAATTCAAACGTTATCAATGAGACTATTTTACTAAACATAATGCAATCAATTGGCCTTTCTCCAACTAACATTACAGTTCCAACACATTTTACTGCTACAAGTAACTCGTTACTTGATTTTTTCTTTGTCAGTAGTGAAAAGAAAATCTTACTCTCCGATCAGCTCTCAGCACCTTGTTTTTCAAAGAATGACTTAATTTTTCTATCGTTTGACTTTAAAATGCAAATGGTGGGATACGTTGTTACTTATTATGATTTTAAACGAATGGATCAAAACGCGATGTTATTCGAATTATCCAAAATCGATTGGGACTCTATTTACTACATGCGTTTGGTTGATAATCACGTCAATTTTTTTGAACAAAATTTGGCACATGTGTTCCACAAATCTGTACCTTTAAAAACAACAAAATACAATCACAAAAAGAAACCTTGGTTCAATCATCAGATTAAGGATAAAATCTGTGAAAGGGATAAAGCATTTAAAAGTTGGAAACTGTTTAAAACAGATAATTTATATGAAGAATATTCCAAAGCTAGAAAATAAGTAAACAAAATGATAAAAACTGTGAGACAGTAACTGCAGAGTTTCGTATAGATGACTTTGCCGCGTTATTTTGGACAAAAAAAGAATTCCTAAAAAAAATTGTATTGTATTTCTCTTAATTAAATATTTCTTTACAAAACTGCCTCATTACATTTTTGATATTTTAAACTCGAAAAACGAACTTTTTGCCAGCAAAATCCCACAGTGCGGCGCGCCGCGGCTTAGCTACAGCATTCTTCTGCGGTATTAGTACACATATGAAATTTTTTTATTATTAAAAAAAAGAATAACTAATCATTCCAAATTAAACAGGTTCAATGCTCACGGTCGCCGCATTTGACGAAAACTCGTGCCAAAAATCAATTTTCGAGTTGTTTGACTGGGCAAAAAGGTTTAGTTTTTAATTAAGAACTGATTGAAGTATCAAATTCTGAAATATCATCCATTTTAAGTGTATAGCTTAGTTTGTACAGCTGGTCAAAGTTGGACTATTTTGAAAAAGAATGAAAAATGCCAAAAAAATCAATATTAATGCAGAGTTCAACTAGTGTTTGTTCAAAATCGGTTGGAGATAAAGTCATGAATTTTTTTTCTCTTGATTTTAGGAACAATTTCAAAGATATTAAAAAAATATATATGTATTTTTTAGAAAGGCCTAATTTTTATAATTTTTTTTTTAAACCTTTATTTTTTGCTTAATTTTCAAACTTTGAGTTGAGTTTTAAAAAAGGGGCCGGGCGTGCAAGAAATTTTGAAAATTTTGTATTATTGAGGGAATGTCCATGAAACAATAAAAAAAAAAACCATTGTCACAATCGTGCCCGATTGGAGATATTTGACCTTTTATGAGTCAACCCATGCCACATTACAGGATGAGTAGTACCTATTATACTAAAGTTACTACTTAATATCTTTGTTATTGGATATGATAACTTCCTGAAAATTGGCACATAACTTAATTACAAGAAATAATTTTAAATTTATACTCACTGACTAAGCCACGCCCCCTAGAAGAGTACGCTCCCATACGAAAACAGCAATTTTACGATTTTATTGAAAAACTTTAATTTTCTACGAAGCAATCATCAATGTTTTCAAACAAAGCAACCATTTCTGGCGAATATACAGTTTTTAATTCCGGTACTGATCTAACATGTCTCAGTGATGAAATTTTTGGGTCAGAAGACGCTAAGAGCATGTTAAATAAATCCTCGTTCTGGCTTTTTCGGGAAAACTTTCGAGTGTTTGGGAGTCTGTACTTTTTATAATCCTTGTTCCTGGCTTCTTGTGCTTCTTCGGATAATTCCCCAATAGGGAGAGATTGGTACTCCATAATTTGTTTGCCATGATCTAAAACTTTATGAACCGTTGGGGTTAACATTTTTTTTTGGATATTTTTCTTTAATTAACTCGGCGGTTCTTGAAGCATAAATTCCATATTTATTTGCGTCGACTTTTTCTCTGCAGTTAAGAACATTAAGCAAGACCTGCACCCTCTTTATGATTTCGGAGTCAATTCCAGTTATACGAGCAGTGATGTCCACATTTTTGAAAAATTTCCTTGCAGTGTTGCCATCGTTCGTGTTTCCAAAACCTTGTTTCGGCAGATCTACTAGAAGCCCAATTTCCTGGCGAAATTCTTGTTGAATTTTCCTTTTGACATCCGCTCTATCACCTTCTTTTTCAGGCAGAGTATACGCAAGCTTTAAGAAAAATTCCATGAACCGTATTCTGGCATGTAAGGGAGATATGCCATACTGGCAGTTGAGTTCATAAGCTATTGAGTCATTTTCATTCTGGAAGTTCTTTTGCGTCCTCTTACAAATTGCGCAAGTTCGTGTAGATTTTGTATTTGTGATTTCATTCAGGACTTTACCATCGAATCATTGTGAGAAAAAGCTCGTGGTTTATACGAAACATTTTATTATGAATGCAAATTTCTGTTGGATGTAGTTCACCGATTTCATGTTTTATGTTGTTAACAGTGGTAGTTATATGTGCAGGAGTTTCTTTAGCATATTGAAACATTACTGGTCTACAAAAGTGAGTTGAAGATGGTCGATGGTTTTTCCAATGTTCAGCCAAGGTAGACTTTAACCTCAATGGAAGAATTGAAACCAAAACATATTTGCGTCAGAAAAGCTCTCATCATTATGTGGCGTAATTGATTGTTTGTATGCACTTTGTCCTGAGGATCCGTCGCAGCCCCATTTTGTTAGTAATGTTAAATCACGTGGAAGTAAATCAAGTTCTTCCATGCTTTTCGTAGTGATTATCCGCTGAACAGTGTGGTTCAACATATCTTGAAGTTTAACTTTAGCTAGTACATCTGTTATCTCACAAGAAAGTGGCACAGTTTCCTTTTTGGCTGACGTTATTCCAGAATAGCTTGGCAAAATGTCTACTTTCTTTGATTTTAAGGAATTGCGCAATATTATATATTTTTCTTTTGATAACCCCAAATCGAGAAACAAAGCTAAGGCCTCTTCATTATTGAACTTTACATTTAATGTGGAGTACGAATGCTTTTTTGTATTCTTTGAAGCCTTTTCGGGCTCGCCTTGGATATTGCTGCTGTTATACTGCCTTTAACCCTTTCCTTGTTCTTGTTATAATTTAGTGATAAGGCTGTCGAAAGATTTACCGTTGACATATTTTCAGTAGCACCAGTAAGCTTCCTCTTTTGGCTACGTTTCGAGCACTCATCTATTGAAACTTCGGGCCTTCCTCTAGAGCTTTTCGAAGTAGTGGGTTTCTCCATTTGAATGTCATCAAAAGTCAACTTATTATTTTCAAGCCATGTTCCATAACTTTCAATGAACCTATTTCGGAACCGATGTTTTGCAATCCACTTTTGTCTTATATTTCTATAAAATCGTTTCAATGCATTTTCATGTTCCTGAATATTTTTGCAATTTAACTCTTTAGTTACAGCTATTATAAAGTTCTCAGCACTATCACTCTTTAAAAATAGTTCAAATAGTTGGTAATACGACAAAGCCATTTTTAACAAATTACGAAACACGCGTTGTTTGACGAAATATATAAGTTAAGTTATTTTTTATTTAAACTTTCAATTTTTTTAAATCTATGATGATTAACAAGATATTTCAAACTTTATCGAGAAGACACTTGTTGTCGTGTTGGCGTTCAAGCAGAGAGAGACCGGAAGCTCAGAAGTTGGTTGCGACTACAATATCATTGAAAGCCATTTTTCCAGAGTCAGCTGTTAAGTAAACACAGGGAGAGTAGTAGCTTAAAATAGTAGTATAGGACTAGAAACACAATCAAGCCGTAAATCGGTACTCGAATACATATTTACATATGACTTCTAGAGGAGTATTTAGTCAAATCGGGGAACATATATATGGGGACTATATCTAAATCTGAACCGATTTCTCTCAATTTTAGTATAGATTGTCTCAAAATTTCGATTGAAGCAAAATTTCGATCTGTACTTCAAGAACAAAAGCACAAAAAACAAAAGTCTGTAATCTGCCAATTTACCCGCCCTTTTTTTTAGGCGTGGCACTCTCATCTTTACAGCACATAATCTTTGAAGTCTCACGATTTATCAGTAAAAGTTTCAAATCGATATCTGCTGTAGTTCAAAAGCAATGATTTTTGGCACGTGTTTTCCCAAAATGAGCCACTGTGCGCCGTAGGTAGAATAATTTCATATAGAAACATCTAATCAATTATAATATAAGAATAATAACAATGTTTAAGGTGAAGGCTTAAGGTGGATTCATCGTCGCGAACCGCAGTCTGAAGACTTGTTTGTTGAATTATAACGAGCAACCTGCAGCTCGATTCATTGTCTGTAGGTTGAGTTATATATACAATGTTCTTATACAATTGTATTGTATAAAAAGAGGAACCGAAAGTACCGCGACTGCCCTCTGCTAATAGTTTGTCCCTATAAAATCTCACCCAACCCTGAAGCCCTCAGAAATTCGAAAATGTTGGTTGGTTCCAGTGATTTTATTTCGCTCCCTGGTATTTGGAAAGAACCTAAGTGCTTCTTCCTCTTATGCATTAAAGCTACACAATCCCCCAGTATATGCGCCGCCGATTCTGCCTTCTCATCGCAGAATCTGCACATGGGGTTCGCTTCAAGTCCTAACTTGCTCAGATGCTCCCTGAGCCTACAGTGATCAGTTAGAATCCCGGTTAGTATTCTCAGTCCGTTCTTTGATAGTCCGATACATGACTCAAATCTCTTACTGTTGTAGTTGCCTAACAAGAGTTTTGATTGCCTTAAGCCTAGGTGGCTCGAGAAAAGCTCCTGTCTGATATGATTCTCATATTCTCTGAGTACGCCTTCCCATACTCCTTTTCCTATTCCTCAAAACGGTTCCGGCCCCATTAGCTTTGTGGAAGCTCCCTTTCTGACAAGCTCATCTGCTTGTTCATTTCCTTGGATCCCAATATGCCCCGGGACCCAACAAAGGCTGACTTTATTGTGTCTGCCTAGCTCATTCAGTCTTTGCAGGCAGTCCCATACTAACTTAGAATTTACTACTTAGGAGCCTAGTGCTCGAATAGCAGCTTGACTATCTGATAATATGGTTATGTCCCGTCTTTTGTACTTTCTATTTAAGTTAATCTGTGCACATCTATCGATGGCATAAATTTCCGCCTGGAAAATACTCGTGTGTATTCCCATTGATTCGTAGTATTTGGTTCTAGGCTCAAAGACTTCCGCACCTGTTCCATTTCCGGTCTTTGACCCGTCCGAGTACCATTTGATCGTATCCTCCTTTAGAGAATATGCTGTACTCAAAGTACTCCATTCCTTTTTATTACTAAGTTTTGTGACAAAGTTTTTCTTGAAATCGTATTTCTTCTCAGTCCTGTCCATTGGACAGTCTAGGAGGGAGTAATCTTTAACTTGACTTATTCGGTTCCATTGCCCTTCATAAAGCCGCTTATAGGTTTATCCACCTTTATCCTGATTGCTGTTGCCAGGGCTTTCTTTTGCACCACTATATGTAGTGGGCTTTGATCCAAGAGTACTTCAAGTCATGCCGTTGGGCACGACCTCATTGCACCCGTTATCCCAATACACGCTAGTCTTTGTATCCTAATTAAGTCCATTTGAGTTGATTTTAACTTTGTTCTTTTGTTCCCACGTAATAGCTCCATAGGTCACGATTGAACGGACCATCATGGAGTAGATCCAGTATAGGATGCTGGGTGTACATCTCCAGGTTCTACCCGCTACCCTTCTACATATCATTGTAGCACGCTTGGCTTTCTCTGTGATATGGTTAACGTGTGCCTTCCTAGTCAACTTACTATCTAGTACTATGCCCAGATATTTCACCTCTGTCTTTGGTTCGATGACTTCTCCTAGAATTTGAATTGCCTTCCATTTTGGAAGTTTTCTTCTGGTAAATAGTGGTCTTTGTCGGATTGATGTTCAGTCCTGTTGCCCTACACCATTGATTGATAATTCTCAGCCCTCTTTGGACAATGTCACAAAGGGTTTCCTCGAATTTGCCTCTTGCTATTATGACTATATCGTCCGCGTAGCCTTGACATTCTATACCTGCTTCCGACAGTTCCATTAGTAGTTCGTCAACAACCAGACTCCACATTAGAGGCGAAAGAACCCCTCCCTGTCGACATCCTCTGGTTGTGTTGACGGCTATGGTTTCCCCTTCTGCTGATGTTTCTGCTGATCTTTTGTTGAGAACTTCTACCATCCATCTTGATGTCACTAAATGTACTCCTCTTCGGTTTAATGCCCTTTCTATTACATTATGTGAAGTGTTATCAAAGGCTCCTTCTGTATCTAGGAAGACATAAACGGCTATTTCCTTCTCATCTAGTGATTTTTGAATAGTTCCTACTAGGTTGGTAAGAGCGGTCTCTCTTGATCGGCCCGCTCTATATGCATGCTGGTTTGGATGCAAAGGCATCTGTTGTAATATCCCACATCTTAGATAGTTGTCCACTGTTTTTTCAAGTGTCTTCAACATGAAAGATGTTAGGCTTATTGGTCTGAAGGATTTTGGATGTGCAGTGTCTTTCTTCCCCACTTTGGGTATGAACACCACTTTTGCCTTCCTCCATGCCTCTGGTATATACCCCAAGGCCAAACTGCTACGCCCGATATTTATTAAGAATGGTAAAATTTCCTTTAGGCCGTTTTGTAATAAGGCAGGAAAAATACCATCCGTTCCGGGGGACTTGTAGGTTGAATTACTGCAGGAAATTTTTTTAAACAGCTGTTCAGATGTGTAGTTTGCGATTGAAAAGTGTTGTTATCAATTTTAAACGTAAACTAAAAAGAAATAAAATGAGTTGTAAAAATATGAGCCGCGAACAAACATTACTTTTGCTTCAATTAGAAGTGGAAAGTTGTATCTATTGGCAAAATTGCTTTTGATTGAAAAAAAAAAGTTTGATGTACGTGAAATATTGCGCGAACATCGAATGAAAGGATGTTATGTTACATTGATACCAAGAATGCGTTTAACAGATGTTGAAACATTTAAAAACTTTCACCCCATGGATCCGCAGAGTTGCTTACCTCTGATATAAGCTTCTTTAGTTTATTCAAACCTGAAAATGCAGGTAAAAATCAGGTAACCAGTCAAACCAGTATATAATGAATTTAATCAACTTACCTTGTTCCGCCATTTCGCACATATGATGGCATCACAGAGATGCCAAAGCACCACATAAAAAATAAACATTTCTAAAAAATCTTTAGGCATAAATAAAAAAAACAAGAGATAGCAATATTTGGTCTGCAGACTGCGTTTCAAAATCAAATTTGTCTGCAGTCATAACGAGTAAAAATTGCTCGTTACTTTCCCCTTTACTCTAGCGAGTAAACTTAATATAAAAAAACTGTCTGCAGACTGCGGTTCGCGACGATGAATCCACCTTTACAGCCAGAAACGTGCCGGATTAAGAATATTTACAAAGTAGTTATAATTTTTAGAAAAATATGGGGTTTTCTTCTCTATCACGCACTATTTGAAAAAAAAAAAAAAGACGAATTCATTCAAATTACAGTTATATCAGCATTGCATGTAAGGACGAACGCTATTGAAATCGGTGCAAGTTCAGAGCTAGACCCCATTCAAATGACCCCTATGAGATCGACTTAAATTGCCATAATATCCAAATTATCATATAGATCTCGGTCACATTGGGTTTGTATGTGTTTATTACATCTATTAATTCCTGTAGGACAATTCTTGGTCATAGCCCCCATATATGCAGCTACTTCCCAATATTCACATAAACCTTCAAAAACAAAAATATTGCACAGATTTTGCTCAAATTTGGTTTGTATATGTTTTTGCAAAAAAGAAGTGACTTCTCCAAATATGAGCAGGACCGATCCATGTTTCGTCATAGTCCCCATATAAATATGGCATCCGATATGGACTTTTTCATATCTACAGGCAAAAAAACAATAACAAAGCCACTTAAATTTAGTTTGTTCTTATTTTCTATATCCAATTAGTTGACCTAAGACCCATTCTCTAAATGCATTGTATAGGGTATCGTATAGTCGGTCTTGATCGACTATAAGTTTCTTACTTGTTCTTATTATCCTTACGTATAAATGGTTTTTTTTCATCTTGCTGCTCCCAAATTTTCTTATCGTAGCATATTTCGGATGGTGAAAACGCTGGCTCTTTATCCCAAATCTGTCTCAGCCTTTTCTGCCAGCTTTCGAGCACTTAGAAATGAGTTATAAATGAGAATAATCAAATTTCTTACCAAATATCGCTTATCAACTTCAGAAAATATTTTAGTTGTTTGTTTTTTTTTGGTCTCTTTGCAATATCTTACAACATTTTACAGCGTTTAACGATATTAGGAATAGTGGAGTGGCTTCTGTTTACCAGTCTTCCAATCTCTTAATGCTTTATTGAAGTTTGTTCCCTGTTGTCAATCCATTTTAAAATTTTCAAACAATTAGTAAATTTTTTAAAACTTCTGACTCATGAAGCTATTTTTTTAAATTAATTTTAATATAGTTTCATGAAGTTTCCCAATTTAGTTTGCGCCTAGTTTTTGTACTTTTTTACTATAATGTTGATTTATCATGCATCCACTTCATGGATTTTATCTTTAGTAATACCAGTAAAGAGGCGATAAAAGGCCCTAGTGTGAAAAAATAAATATAACTTTTAAACAGAGTTCAGAAAAAAACACACACTGAATAAAAAACTCGTACATATATGTAAACAAACATAACTTAGACCAACACACACATATTTTTATTTTCATATCAATTATGTTTGTTTTTAAATTTTCTTCGGTGCCCAACACAACCATGACTGTGTTCGTTTTAATATTTCGTTATTTACACGAACATTTTTGTATCACGTACTTATTGTTTCAATCACACATAAAGCACACATTCAGTTATATTTTAAGTCGTGTTGTGGCTCGTGTAGTAAGAAAAAACAGAACATGTACAATAAACAGGTTCGAGTTCAGTTATATTTTAAGTCATGTTTAAAATAAGTCGTGTTTAAAATATAACTGAACTCGAACCTGTTTATTGGACATGTTCTGTTTTTTCTTACTACACGAGCCACAACACGACTTAAAATATAACTGAACTCGAACCTGTTTATTGTACATGTTCTGTTTTTTTTCAGTACACGTACCAGAACATGAACTTCAAATAAAGCAACACTCAAAAATGTGTGCTTTATGTGTGATTGAAACAAAAAGTACGTGATACAAAAATGTTCGTGTAAATAACGAAATATTAAAACGAACACAGTCATGGTTGTGTTGGGCACCGAAGAAAATTTAAAAACAAACATAATTGATATGAAAATAAAGATATGTGTTGGCTGCTTTTGAACAGAACATTGTGTGTTTCATGTGTGTATTTTCTGAACCTTGCTTTTAAATACCTTTTTTAAAATAGAAAATATACGTATACTTGCCTCAGTTGGGATTAGACCTACTGTATATCAGTTTTAATATAAATTGTATAAAACTATATTTTAGCGACAACTTTTGGTACTAAGTTTTGATTGAAGACGTAAGGTGCTGAAATAGGAAAGATGAGGTCTTTGTATCGAATCTTGGTCAAAGCTGAAAAAATATTAGAAATTGAACAGAATATAATTTAAATAAAAAAAAAAAAAAAACAGAATTAAAAATTAAAAGAAAGAGAATGAAAATTCTATTTAAAACTTCCAAGTTTTTCTTTTTTGGTAGTTTAATCAAATCGTTTTCAGTACAGCTAATTTTAAATAAAAATTCAGTTGTTTGCCAAAAAAATATTTAATTTATTCAAAGAAAATTACTGCTATTTAACGTAATTTTTCGGTGTAGTTTTTTTTATATAACTCTTAAATAATTTTTTTTTTAATGGAAACTATATATTTTAAGAAAGATAAATGGCAAAACATTTTGAGCAATAAACTAAATTAATTTACAAATTTTTCAAGATAACTGCAAAAATACATCGACTATTCTGTTAAATGGTGTTAGAGATAATTTAAACTTATTTACCGAAAGAAATTCTGAATTTCCTAATTAGTAGTTGGTGGTAAAGCTGCTTACTATCGAATTTCCGATGGTTAGAAAAGTAATTCATTAGCATTAATTTGTAAATCAATTACTATGCTTAGCTATTTTGTTTTTGTGCTCATCTTCAAAAACTGTGTAATTAACATTACATTGTTTACGCAAGTTATTCATCCTAAATACCAGCATTGCATGTCAGTCCAGCCAGCACGTAAGTAGGTTGAGACTACAAACTGCCATCAAAAAGATTTTAATTATCTTCTTAGAACGTTTCTATTGTTCCATCAGTTGGGAGCTCACTTTGGCTATTGCCTAAAATGCTTAAATACATTTGATTAAGGTACAGGTTCTTAACATAAACCATTTTCCATGCATGTATGTATGAATTCGTATTAGAGACTATTAAAATTTATGCAACATCTTGCATCCTAAAGACAAACTTATATGTATGTAGTTGTCTATGCATATTTGGTATGTGTGTTGGTCTCTGTAAATATGGAGAGATTTCGTTATCGTAATCAGAGCTTCGTAAGAATTATTTAATCGGAATAATTGAATTATTAACTTTTTTATGATACATTTTTTTTTATTATTAATTTTTTTTTAGGCAAATGTAATTTTTGAAGAAAAAGTACTTTTTATACCCTATACCACTATGTGGTTTGGGTATAATGACTTTGAGCTGCTGTTTGTAACTAACAAAAATATTTGACCTAGACCCATCTTTTATTATACTGATCGAATCAGAATCACTTTCTGAGTCGATTTAACGATGTCCGTCCGTCCGTCCGTCTGTCTGTGTGTCCATGTAAACCTTGTAATCAAACTGCAGGTCGCAAATATGAATATATTTTGACGAAATTTGGTATATAAGCTTTCGTCAGCCATGGGATGAACACTATTGAAATTGGTGAGAATCGGTCCATGTTCAGACCTAGCCTCCATACAAATTACCCTTATAAAATCTACATAAATTGCCATAAGATCCAAATTGTCGTACAGATCTTAGTCAAATTGGGTTTGCATGTGTTTATTACATCCATTAATGAGTAGTCCAAAAACGATCCCTACGGGACAACTCTTAGTCATAGGCCCCATATAGAGCTGCTTCCCGATCTTCACTTAAATCTATAAAAAAAAAACAAAAATATTGCACTGATTCTTCTCAAATATTGTTTGTATATATTTTTGCAAAATACAAGAGACTTTACCAACCATGGTCAGGATCGGTCCATTTTTGGATCTTGTCTCCATATAGATATAGCATCCGATATGAACTTTTTCATATCTGCAGCCAAAAAAATTAATAAAAATGCCACTCAAATTTGGTTTATGCTTATTTTCTATATCCAGTTAGTTGGACCGAAGAGATAGGGTCTCTTAACCATGGTATAGGGTATCGTATAGTCGGGCTAGACCGACTATAATTTTCGTATTTGTTTATGATAAAGTATTTTTTTTAAATGTGTATTTTTTAAGAAAAGGCAATTTTTTAGAAAAGTTACTTTTTTATGAGAAGGTACTTTTTTATGAAAATGTATTTTTTAAAAAACAAGAAAATTAATGTTTAAGAAAAGGTACTTTTTAAATTATATTTTTTAGAAAAGGTATTCTATAAGAAAAAAATGCGGTTTTAAGAAAAAGTACTTTTTAAGAAAAGGTAATTTTTAGAGAAAGTGTAGTTTTTTAAGAAAAGTAATTTTTAAGAAAATTTAAGAAGAAAAAAAAAACTGTTATAAGAAGAAGCACTTTTTTAACAAAAGCTATATTTTTAAGAAAAGGCTCTTTTTAAGAAAAGGCACTTTTTATAAAGAGGTACTTTTAGTAAAATTTACCTTTTTAAGCAAAATTACTTTTTTAAGAAAAGGTACTTTTTAAGAAAATATATTTTTTTAAGAATAATTGGAATAATTGAATTATTAATTTTTTTATGATTAATTTTTTTATTATAAATTTTTTTAAAAATAATTTTTTAGGAAAATTTAATTTTTTAAGAAAAAAAGTACTTTTTTAAGAAAGGTTATTTTTTAAGAAGAGGCCATATTTAAGAAAAGGTACTTTTTTATGAAAAGGTACTTTTTTTTAAAAGAAGGTACTTTTTAAGAAAGGTAATTTTTAAGAAAGGGCACTTTTTTAAAAAGGATAATTTTTTAAGATATGATATTTTAAGAAAAGATATAATTTATAAAAAATAATTCTGTTTTAAGAAAAAGTACTTGTAAAGAAAAGGAAATACTTAAAAAAAATTATATTAAATTAATTTTTTTCAGAAATTTTTTTTTTTAGAAAAAGGAACTTGTTTTAGGAAAAGGTAAATTTTTAGGAAATGGTATTTTACTTTTATGTAAATAATTTTTTAAGAAAAGGTTCCTTTTAAAAAAAGGTACTTTTTAAGAAAAAGTACTTTCTAAGAAAAGGTACTTTCTAAGAAAAGGTACTTTTTAAGAAAAGGTACTTTTTAAGAAAAGGTACTTTTTAAGAAAAGGTACTTTTTAAGAAAAGGTACTTTTTAAGAAAAGGTACTTTTTAAGAAAAGGTACTTTTTAAGAAAAGGTACTTTTTAAGAAAAGGTACTTATTTAAGATAAAGTACCTTTTGAAGAAAATGTACTTTATATGAAAAGGTACTTTGTTAAGAAAAGATAAATTTTTAAGAAAATGTATGTTTTTGATAAGACAAGGCATTTCTTAAGAAAGGGTTGTTCTTTTTAAGAAAGGCTACTTTCTTAAGAAAACGTACTTTTTTAAGAAAAGGAAAATTTTTTATGAACAGGTGCTTTTTTAAAAGTATTTTTTTTAGAAAAGGTACTTTTTTTAAGAAAATTTTAAATTTATGTGATGCTAGCTATTATATTAATGCTTCGGCGTATGAGTGACGATTTAATGAAAATGAATATTAATCATACGGCGTTGTCAGTGAGTCAGTGATAAGCATATCTAAATTAGGGTGACAGCGGTTTGTATAAAAAAAATTTTTGGTAGAATTTTGAGGTGTGCGGGTCGGATTATTTTGAGACTGGATCTAAAACTTTAGTATGCATAATTTGAGTCAAACCGGACAATGCTTTCTGGACGCGCATTGAGTTCAAAGTTGAAATATGCATTTATATGTAAAAATTATCAAAAAAAAATAATTTTTCACAAAAATTTTGATAATAATTGCGTTTCAATTGAAATAATTAATAAACCATAATCTAAAGTAAACTATATTTCTAATAAAACAACAAAATCTATTATCGGTTGAAAAACAGCCAAGTTATATCAAGTTCCCCAGACAATAAATGCGCCGCAGCCTACTTGATTAAGATAATCGAGCTCACATTTTTAAAGACATTGAAATAATTTACAACAACAACATTTTTGATCCCAAAATGATCCTATGTAAAGTATTTTGCATCTCGTCTATTGTTATGCCGTTCTAAATTAATGTCAAAGCGGTACGCATTTTTTAGCACTATTTCAAAATCTACAACTTTACTTTTTAAAAAATTTTGTTCAAGAAATTTATCGAAATCAACGATTGGACTTTAAGGTCTTATTAAAAAAATATGTGTAATTAAAAATGCCAAACATTGTGGGTATCCTCTTCTTAATTTTCCGAGGGCAGTGTTTTTATTTCAGCGGATTTTAAGAAAAAAGGGATTTTTCATACTTTTTCAACTTTTAGGCTACATCTTCTTGGCGTTTTCATATTTAAAATAGCTTTTGTCAAAATATTATACTACTTGATATAATCTCAATCTTATAGATTAAGATTAAATTGGAACACTACAAATTGTCCCACTTTAAAGCCAAAGATCAAATTTCCTCGCCAAATTAAGAACAGGATACCTACAATATTTGACATTTTCAGTCACACCGGTTAGTAGACTACTGTAAAATTTTAAGCAAGTTCCGTCATTTACTTTGCGTTTAAGAGCTGTTCAAAACATTTTTTTAAAAATGGAAAAAAGTGAATTTCGAGTGCTCATTCAACATTATTTTTTGCAAAAAAAAAACTGTGATAAATACTACGGGGACTCTGCACCATCTATTTCAACGGTAAAAAAGTGGTTTACTGACTTTCGTTATGGTCGCACAAATACAAATGACGCTGAACGTTCTGGACGGCCAATTGAGGTCAATACAGCCGAAAATGGCGAAAAAATCCCCGACATGGTGTTGGCCGATCGAAGAGTAAAAGTGCGTGAGATTGTTGATGCCATATGCATTTCATATGGCAGTGTGGTTTCGATTTTAAATGATCAGTTGGGCTAAAGAAAGCTGTCTGCAAGATGGGTGCCGCGTTTGCTCTCAATTGACCATAAACGTAATCGTGTTACAACTCCAAAGGATCGTTTGTTGGGCTACGAATTGGTACCTCATCCGCCATATTCTCCGGATTTAGCCCCCAGTAACTTTTTCCTATTTCCAAACCTAAATAAATGGCTCGTTGGAAAGAGATTTAGCTCAAAATGAAATTATTGATCTAACAAATGCCTATTTGATGGACCTCGAAAAATCATATTTTTTTTGAAGGGATACAAAAATTGGAGAAACGTTGGACTAAGTGTATTGAGATAAAATGAGATTATGTTGAAAAATAAAATTTTTTTTTGCAAAAAAAACTGTGTTTCATTCAAAAATTCACGGACTTATTGATCCGCCCTCGTAAATAACAGATTTTCACAATTTTCAAGATCAAATCTTTAATCCGATTAAATCTTATGCGCCAAATAAATTTTATACAAATACATGCAGTTTGAGTTATTATTTAAAAAAAAAATTAACTCCAAAATTTTAAAGTTAAAAAATTTGAGTAAGAACAAGTAAGAAAATTATACCATGCGTTTACTGGACATAGAAAATAAGCATAAAACAAAGTTGAGTGGAATTTTTATTAATTTTTTGGCTGCAGATATGAAAAAGTTCATATCGGATGCTACATCTATATGGGGACTAGTCCCAAAAATGGACCGATCCTGACCATGTTTGGTAAAGTCTCTTGTATTTTGCAAAAATATATACAAACAAAATTTGAGAAGAATCAGTGCAATATTTTTGTTTTTTGAGAGATTTAAGTGAAGATCGGGAATCAGCTCTATATGGGGCCTATGACTAAGAGTTGTCCCATAGGGATAATTTTTGGACTACTGATTAATGGATGTAATAAACACATACAAACCCAATTTGACTAAGATTTATATGATAATTTGGATCTTATGGCAATTTAAGTCGATTTCATAGGAGTCATTTGTATGGGGGCTAGGTCTGAACATGGACCGATTCTCACCAATTTCAATAGCGTTCATCCTATGGCCGATAAATGCTTATATACCAAATTTCATCAAAATATATTCATATTTGCGACCTGCAGTTTGATTACAAGCTTTACATGGACACACAGACGGACGGACGGACGGGCGGAATCAGATAGTGATTCTGATTCGATTGGTATAATTAAAGATGGGTTTAGGTCAAATATTTTTGGTAGTTACAAACAGCAGCACAAAGTCATTATACCCAAACCACATAGTGGTATAGGGTATAAAAATTGGAAAAATGATTTTTTAAGTTAATTCAGAGTTCAGTATATAAATGAAATGATTTCTCTAAAGAATTAAGTCTTTCAAAATGTGATCATAACCAAAACCAATAGATGCATTCTTTGTTGTTCTCCGTACGTTCGCAACTTCATTATACATTTAAACCTAGATAGGAGTACTGTATATAATAAGTATGTATACATATATATGTATGTATATAATGTGGATTTGGCATGAAACTGTTGTTATTAAATCGCCACTTCATCTATTGCCCGGTCTGTAGTTGTTAGTTTGTTCATGAAAGATTTAAAGTCTCATTTTATATGATGATGAAAATTTTATGCTAAACATTTTGTCTATAAATACGTACATACGTACATGCGTATGTAAATAAAGTAAAGTATAGTCCAGGTAAGCAACTGCAAGTATTATTTCATTTTCGACAATATGGGTAAACATAAGTGTTTTTCTATATGTTGGTATATATTTATTTAAAGGATTTTTCGAGTTTTAAAATGTATGCATTCATACTGCGAAATTATTAATAAAGGAAGTAATAAAATTATTAATTAAATTATACTAAATTATTGAAAACTAATATTGTTAATATTATGCCTGTTTAAGTTGTAAACCAATTAATGATGGAAATAGGGTATAAGGGATCTTCTATTTATAAGCAAAGAACGGCTTGGCTGCACGCCCCCAGAATTCATTAAAAATTTTTGAAAATGTTTTATCTTGGCGGCGCCAAAAGTGAACAAAATCATTAAAAACTCAGAAAGGTCGATCAACATTCTAACTATTACACTAGTTTACAAAATGACATTTTTTTCATGTACATGTGATGAGAGATAGATTTCCTTATGTATTTTCTACAACTGAATTCGAAAACCAAGGTTAAATTTTTTTTTATGGGGCACATTTTCAAAAAATCATATTTTACAGTGATTCTGTGCCGACGGAAAAGTACTAATCGTTAAAAAAAACGTCTGGTTTCTCTTCATGTACGTAAATATGATACCTTTACGTAAGAACTAACACCAACCAAAAGAAAGGAAATGGATTTTTAGAGACATATTTACACCTGTAAGAAATAAATAAAATGGTAAAAACAATACAATAGAAAACAACCAGGAATGAAATTAAATAATGGCATTTCGTATCCATCTTGCTGTAGTTCTTCAGCAAGTTCGTAATAATTCCCTCGTAGTTAGGGCTTTTATTGTTCCCAAGAAAATTGGTAACAACCCGAATTCCAGGCCTCGTTTTCAACGGGTGTTAAATATTTTGGAAAATCTGTGCTTTTTAGCAATTTCTTTATGTGTGGACCATCGAAGATGCCTTCCTTGATTTTTGCTAAAGAAAGCTGTGGGGAAAGGGTTTTCAAATAGGAAAATACTTGGCCTTCCTTGTCTAAGGCCTTCACAAAATTTGTAATGAGGCCAAGTTTAATGTGCAACGCTGGAAGGATTATATTTTCTTTTTTGACAAGAGGCACGTATTTAATATTGCCTTTGCCCACTGTGATGTTCTCCCTTTCTGGCCAGTGTTTTCTTCTATAATGATGTTCACGAGCACGACTATCCCAGAGGCAAAGAAAGCAGCAATATTTTGTATATCCACCCTGCATTCCACACAACATGCCGACGACTTTGAGTTCGGAATGTATTTTAGCAAACTGACCATTGTAGCGTATGATTCTTTAGTGTTGATGTCATGAGCGATGGGGATAGAAGGTTTTTCATTTCCAATATGCAGTAGGACTGCTTTCAAACTCTCCTTACTACCGTCAACGAACAAGCGCCACTCATTTGGATCCTAAGACTTTCCGAGTTGCTCAAACAATGCAGGAATATCGTTGTAGTAGCATATGTCGTTTTCCTTCTAACAATGTTGTGCGTGAGGTTTATCACGGTTTCTGTAAATGTTCCATTTACTCCCGGACTCAAACAGTTCCGTTGCTTCAGGCGAGATTCAAGTAGCTCCGCTTTTTCCTTTGACAGCTCGAGATCTCTCACCAAATCATTCAGTTCAGGCTGCGTAAATTGTTGCAATTGCGACTCCTGTTGAAATTCATTATCACTGCTTGTGTCTGTCTCTTGTGATGATTCGAAAGATTCAAACGTTGAATCGGGCTACTTAGGATGAGAAATTCACTTGAATGTGGAACTGGAAGCGAAACAGATGCTACTGTCGCATAAAGCCATGTGCCACTCTTTCGAAAACCAGTGGATTTGCTCAGGCAAAAGTATAACAATCAACCGAATGGCAGAGCGGCTCTCTCCATATCATCGGTAAACGAATTTCATGTATCGTCTAATTTGGAATAAAAATTCACTTTATTATTAATTCAATTGTATATATAAATTTAATCTTACTGTGACGAACTAGAAGCCCACACGGCAAGAGTTATATGGCACGATAAACAAACATTATTTGGTGTCCATTGCTCATGAAAAGTTGCAGGTGCTATTCCAAAATATTGCAGATAATTCTGTTGTAATGAATCGGTAAATCTACGTCTATTTGGTTGGGGGACAAAATTCCCACACACGCAACAGAAATTATTTGGCCTAAAAAACGCACTCAAATTCTCGTTTCCTTTTACGCATTTTGGTGAACACGATGAAATATAATTTCAATCAAATTTGTGAGTTGCTATAATATACAAACAACCGACACTACGTTTTATAGAAGCTGTCAAAACAAAATGTATACCAGTGATGCAAGCCGCCGGTCGTCAGCCGGTTAGCCGCCGCCGCCGACAGGTTGTTTTTCTAGCCGACGCCGACGGATCCCAAAAGCAACCGAAGACAAAGCAAGAGCCACAACTATTTCTAACACACAAAAATGTCAACAATGTATTGCAAGCGTTTAAACCCAATAAATTGTTGAAAAAATAAAATATTCGGAAAATATAGGATTTGGATTTACTCACTCAATTGCTTAACTTTGTCATTTTCGGTCGATTTTCTTCTGCTTGGTGTTAGTTCTTACGTAAATGTATCATATTTTCGTAAATGAAGAGAAACCAGACGTTATTTTTTAACGATTTGTACTTTTTAGTCGACACAGAATCACTGTAAAATATGATTTTTTTTGAAAATGAGCCCCATTTTTATTGATATATTTTGAACCGCTTTACCAATTAAAGATCCGATTATATATATTTGTTCGTCATCTCAATACCTTGCATTTGGGTACCAAGAAGGACCCAATCGAACATTTCTAACTCGAGATTATTATACCCTATACCACTATGTGGTTTAGGTATAATGACTTTGTGCTGCTGTTTGTAACAACCAAAAATATTTGACCTAGACCCATCTTTAATTATACCGATCGAATCAGAATCACTTTCTGAGTTGATTTAACAATGTCCGTCCGTCCGTCCGTCCGTCCGTCCGTCCGTCTGTGTGTCCATGTAAACCTTGTAATCAAACTGCAGGTCGCAAATATGAATATATTTTGATGAAATTTGGCATATAAGCTTTTATCGGTCATGAAATTGGTGAGAATCGGTCCATGTTCAGACCTAGCCCCCATACAAATTACCCCTATGAAATCGACATAAATTGTCATAAGATTCAAATTGTCACATAGATCTTACTCAAATTGGGTTTATATGCATTCATTACATCCATTAATGAGTAGTCCAAAAATGACCCCTTTGGCCCCATATAGAGCTGGTTCCCGATCTTCACTTAAATCTATTAAAAAACAAAAATATTGCACTGATTCTTCCCAAATTTTGTTTGCATATATTTTTGCAAAATACGAGAGACTTTACCAAACATGATCAGGATCGGTCCATTTTTGGACCTAGTCCCCATATAGATATAGCATCCGATATGACCTTTTTCATATCTGCAGCCAAAAAAATTAATAAAAATCCCACTCAAATTTGGTTTTTGCTTATTTTCTATGTCCAGTTAGTTGGGCCTAAGAGATAGGGTTTCCAAACGCAAGGTATAGGGTATCGTATAGTCGGTCTAGACCGATTATAATTTCCTTACTTGTTATTTCTAATTTATTTATCCATTTACTAAAGAACAGTAACAAAGATGTGGAACAAACTGAAAAAAAGTGTGGAAAGATAGAACAAAAAAATCAGAGACTTCCAAATTTTGTTTCCAAATTTTGTTTCCAAGATGTATTTACTGTTATCGGCTTTACTTTCTTAACTTTGATCATTCTAATTTCTTATGTTCTAAACAAACATTAATCAGAATTATTTGTGCCTTTACAATGCTTGGCAAAAAACCTCGAATCTCGAGAAAACAGTTTATACGAAATGTTTTCTTTAACAAGAAAAACGGTTTAAAATATTTCAAATCTTGCAGACAACAAAGGCAGACTCGGACATTAACCTTCAAGTGGGCGCCCACGTAAAATTTCGGAGAAAGTTTGAAATATTTTAAAAAGAAAGGTTTCTTTTAAGGAACTAGCAGGAAACACCAAAAATTAATGTGGTGGTGTAATCTTGCACAAAACGGTAAGAGACAGGTATTGAAAAGGAACGAGTCTTCATCAAGAGTTGTTCAAAATAATCTTTACTTACAATACATCACAAAGAGAACAGATTATATTTTGGTACATTGTACATTGCCCAAGCATGAAGACTACGGCGATGATGGGCCCAATAGAGTATGAAGAAAGCCTTTACAGCCTTGGAGAGCCGAAATATAATTCCAATCGTGAAATTTGGAAATTTCGGAGAGATTTCTTTTATCGAGAACAGCACAGGTGTGCATCAATACTTATATATTTTGAAGTGCCATCCAATTAACATCGCAGCTGAATTTAGGTTTCTCGCTAATATTAAGCCACATCTCATACTTCATCATGATAATGACCTGACCCCAAAACATAAAGGGGCATATGGTAAGGTCTGGCAAGTGACATCCCAAAAATAAAACTGATCTGAAAACAATAATTTTAGAGAAATGGAATAAAAATCCAACGGAGTACGTGCAAAAAGTAGTTAATTCCATCAAAAGATGATTGCAAGCCGTGATTGATGCCAAAGTGCTTATTTTTGACTTTATTTTTTCAATTTCATTTTTGTTCGTATCCGCATGCGATGTAAAAACATTTTCTTTACAACAATATTCAATATTCAGAAGTTTTGTTACTGTTATATAAAAATATTCAAGCCTGATCTTTAAAATATGATACTTACCATGAAAATTGGCTGGAACAATCCACAAAAATTTTGTTTTAGGTTTCTTATCGTTAAAATAAGTTTAACAACGCCTTTATATATGGTGTACAAAAAGCTGTATAGGTTCATGTTAATAAACATGAAACAACTTCCTTATTGGTTAATGGGTATGGGAGTATGTCTTAAATTTTCGAAATTGCATTATTTTGTATATTTTATGCCACCATTGAATATGAGGTATCTTCGGGATAAGTAGGGTAAAACACAAACTAGCCACTCAAAAAAACTGTAATACGCCTTTACTACAACAGAACTACGAGCGAGTGTGAGTTTTGGTTTACGAGGGCGGACCGAGAACAACTCTAGTTAACAAAGAAAACACAACAAATTTGGGAAAAATTTTCTTTATTTCTCAACAGAATCTCCTTTTAGTTCGATACAGTTATCCCAGCGATATTCAATAGTTCCGTAAAATAGCAACCACAGTTTCCATCTCCTAATTGTTAGCAAATCTTTTACCACCGAGCCATTTTTTTTACCTTTGGAAATAGAAAATAATCTGGCGAATGAAGTAATTCTAAGTTTAATTTATGGATTTTGGCCACCGAAATAGAGGATGTGTGAACTGGTTCAATGTCTTGATGAAACAGCGCTTTATTTTTCGCCAAATGAGGCCTTCTTTTCCCTAATTTCAACACTTAAACGCTGAAGTAAGTTATCATAAATCTCGCCATTGATTGTTTTTCCTTTTTGAAGATAATTAATAAAAATTATCCCACGCGCATCACAAAAAACAAAAGCCATAGCCTTGCCTGCAATAGGGGTGGGATAGTGTCGTATGAGGAACCTTAGTAACAACATTTGAATATGCTAGAACCCTTTATTTTGTGAGGTTCGTAAAAAAATGCATGAGCCAAAAAATGGAAAATTTTGATTGATGGCAACTGGCGCCTCATCGGGGTCAAAGTTGGGACGGCAGGGAAAAAATCCACAAAAATTCCCAAAACTGCCCCGGAGTCGCTCCTAAGGGGTTAAAATGTAAGACGGACCGCCATTAATTTTTCCCACCCAACATTTTTTCCCAACATACCTACCCCCTATCCTCATCCGTTAAAGGGATAGAAATTTAAAGATTTTAGGAAATTGTTAAAAATTGCCCCTAGTGGCTCCTAGGGTGTCCCTAGAGAGGTCAAATGTATGACCGACTCCCATTTATTTTTTAGCCCCAACATTTTTTCGGAATATACCTACTCCCTATTTTCACATCCTAAGGGGGTCTTCCATACAAAATACACTTCACAGACTGGAAAAAAAGAGCTGAAAAAAACACAAATAGCCCAACAACTTCCCCGGAGTTGCCCCTAGAGGGAAAAGTGTAAGTTCGACCCGCATTATTTTCGCCCTACGAAAATTTTTTTTCAAACACACCTACCCTATCTCTAATCTGTAAGGAGTTCCCGTACAAAAATGACATTTTTAAAAATTTGAACCCACCGCTCTAACGGTCCCAATGGTGATCCTAGGGTGGTCAAATGTTTGACCGACCCCCAAAATTCTTTTAACCCCAATATTTTCTCAGGACATACCGACCCTCGATCTTGAACCCTTAAGGTGGTCCCCATACAAATTTTAAACTTTTTTATGAAATTGAAAATCCAGATTGTTAGCTTTTTAATTTATAATTTTATTGACCCTAAAAAACATAGTTTTATAATTCGAAAATGTTTAAAGTTCACAAATGTAAATCAAATTAATTTATATTTATGGTGTGATGATATTTTTTCCCATTTTCGGCTACAACCTGAAGTAAAAATATTTTTTCTTCTTCTTTACGGCACAGCACGTTGCTATAGTCTTCTATTAATTTTACACCTCTTTCAGCAGCGTCGTTGACAACATGCAGTTTACGCAGTATGTCTAGCTATTGTTGGTAGTCCTCACGCTCTTTCTAGGTTTCTGGATCAGTAACCATAAAATCTTTTGGCAATCGAATCGTTCGAAAAATTTTGAAGTCCGAGGTATGACGTAATGGCTTAAATCTTTCTCCATTAGTTCTTGATTTTTTTGCTTCGATGCAAAGATAATTCTTTTCACACCTTCGAAGCCAACAACATGTACTGGACGGGAACGGTCGTGGTTGTTACTATCCTCCAAATCATCTTTGTCTTCTTCCTCGATATCATCCACAACCCCTTCTTCATCACTGTCTTCGTCGGACGATACGTCCATCTCATCGTCAGATAACTCTTCTTCGTATTCTTCTTTCTCTTCCTCGAATATACGAATTGCATTCGCCATTTTCCGCTTGATGTTACAGGGGATATTCGGATCAAATAATCCAAGAGCAACAGCTTCACCACTGAGATACCAGAGATGTCCACAGAATCTTTTTACCAATCGTTGAGACACAATTTCATCAATTGGAGCATATCCAACAATCGCTTTCAAAAAATTCAAATCATTATTTGGGGCTTCGGTTGCTCTGGTGGTGCAAAACCAAGCTTTCACGTAAAGTGTTACGATGAAAATATTAACATCGCGAAGTCCATTTAATTTTTGGGCAGTATATACCTTTCGCCATCCATCGAGCATGACTGATGGGTGCTGGTGGGCTAAAACAATAATGCGGAACGGAAAGGCTTGTGTTTAATATTTTCCCATTGTTCTTTAAAACGAGCAAACATTGGGACTCCTGGCCCACACGTTTTGCCGAATTTAACTTCGAAAACTTCTTTTAACTGCAGTTCATAAATATGATGTCTGCACGGCAGGTAGAAAATATATTGTTCCAGTATTTGTTCAAGCAATAGCGAGGTGCCTTGGAATTCGCCAGTGTTCGTTGAGGTGGTGTCGAATGAAATAGCTGGGACACGGTCAGTGATTTTCCACTAAAGCAAAAGCCCATTAATGGCCTCTGCACTATGTTTGCCTTTTTCTTTACCCGACGGTATCTTTGGCACGCCCAAGAGCTGCTCGTTTCCATCATACGTTACGGTAACAGGAAGTCGATCAACTTTTTTCCGCCGCCTTGCAAGTCCGCCAACATTTTGCCATCCCAATGCACCTTGAAAAATTTCGCCTCAGCCAACTAAAATCGTATAACTATTAATTACCTGTTACACACTTTACAGAAATATAATTTTTTTTATAAATTACATACTTCCTTTCGTAATGCAGCAATCTGTTGTCGATTTTGTCTACGAGCTTGTCAAAGGGACAGTATACAATTGATGATATACATTCTTGGGTCACGTTGAAAAGCTCTTGCCGTAGCAATCATTATACGAACTGCTGCTATGTCAGCTGTCTTACATCTGTCGAAAACAGATACTTGTTCCGGAATGCATATTCAATTCTGCCCCTAGTTCTTTTTGTTAGTCTCTTACGCAAAACGATTTCTTCGTTGGCAACTTCATGCGCAGTGTCTAATTGACTAGATTCGGAGGATGAAAACTTGCTGACTGAAATTACACACAACATAAACTTTGCATTCAAGATTTTTTCAATATTTTTCTTCTCTCAAACCGCTATAACTAGAGTTCTAATTAACGTAGGCTGTTGACATAGGTCTAAGAACACTCAGTGGATCAAGCTCCTTCTTTTGAGCTACCAACTGCTTAAATTCGTTTGGTTTGAGGAAAGTTATGCGTGGAGAATCAACTTGACTTTTACTGTACGTTAACTTAACTTGGCATATTTTGGCATTACTGTACGTTAACTTCTTTTGGCAAATTCGTTGGGTTTGAGGAAAGTTATGCGTGGACAATCAACTTTACTTTTACTGTACGTTAACTTCTCTTGGCATATTTTGGCATTACTGTACGTTAACTTCTCTTGGCAAATTTTGGTATTATATTATAAAAATTAATATAATATAATAGAATGCTGCGGAGCAGCAGGGGTCCTTTAGTTATGTATGAAATTAATAGGCCAACCAGAAGCATATTTTTGGTTGCCCTGGTAAAAAATAATAATAGTCTCGTCTTTTCTGTAAATTGGCTAGATTTTCGTCAACACCGGCCATACATCCTGGATGCCCCTTCTCTCTTTGCATTTGCAAAAATACAGCATCTTCCGGATCGGTTACCATTTTAAGTGCATTGGCATGTGCGATGTCAAAAAGGTAATCCAATTTTTCGACAAACTCATCTTTCTTTTTTTTATGTTTTTCACCGCCTCCCAAATTATTCTTTTGCAAGGAATACCATTCAGTGAACAAAGATAAAACTTTTCTTATTTAAAGATGTTTTTATTCGACCTTTCCAATTATAAATAAGAATTAAATATTTGAGCTCGAGGTCTGATTTTGGCAAAAGTTATTTATTGAAATCCAATATTTCGATATTCTTTGAATATCATCTTCAGGGATTATTTTAAATCATAAACAACAAACTTAAATCTATTGTTCCACCTTCGTCAAACAATCTTTTAAAACCACTGATAGATCTAATCAGTTACACTTATGCGCAGCCGCAGATGCAGCTAGACATGGGGTTCAACTTCATTATTTTGATCTTTTGAAATTTCCCCTGGTTTTTTGTTCTCTCGGATTTTTGGCAAAAAGTTATTTGCGGTCGTCCAGGATTCGATTTAGCAGAGGGTGGCTAAGTTTCACGTTTTCTTATCGAAACGTGTATTTCTAATAATTTTTAACTCGTAGCACTTCAACGCCGTTTCATATTCATATTTGAACAAAATATTCGTGGCAGCACCTCTAAATAAGTTTTCGGAACAATCACTCTCAGCAATGTAAATATATGGGCATAAATAGTGCCTCTTTTTTCAACTTCGTCGTATTTCTCTCGCCATATATTGAAGAACTCAGAAAATGGCACATAGTAGTCAGCTGGAAAAAGGAATTAAAAAAAAAAATTGCAAATATCCGCAGCTGAAGTATGTATATTAAATTTGGAAGATAATTGATTGTCGTAGAGAACATTTTAAGGTTAATTTTAAGGTCACTTAAATTTGCAATTTTATAGATCTAATAGACGAGTTCACCAACATTTCACTGTATTTTTAAACTCTTTCTTTTAGATCAATCTCTCTATCTGTCGTGGGGCAACCCCATTCCCCCTTATCCAATTGAGCTGAAACTTGGCTCATAGTCTTGTTATGACTAAAGATTAATTTTGGGGTAGTCATGCACAGTCACGCATAGTCACGCACAGTCACGGAGTGATCTAAATGTAATTTCCCCTCATCCGATGGATCTGAAACTTAGTCCGTACACTTCCTATGAAAAAAGATTAACTTTGATTTAGTCACGCACAGTCACGTATGGTCACACACAGTCACGGAGAGATTTAAAACGGATTTACCCTCATTAAATCAATCTGAAACTTGGTCGATATACTTGCTGTAAGGAAAGGTTAACTTCGACATAGTCACGCGCAGTCACCCATAGTCACGCACAGTCACGGAGTGATTTAAAACCCATTTACCCTTATCCGATCGATCTGAAACTTGGTCGATAGACTTGCTGTGAAAAAAGATTTAACTTTGACATAGTCACGCACAGTAACGCATAGTCACGCATAGTCACGCATAGTCACGGAGAGATTAAAACCCCACTTCCCCTCATTCGATGGATCTGAAACTTTGTCCATAGACTTGTTGTGGCCAAAGATTAATTTTAAGATAGTCACACGCAGTCACGCACAGTCACGGAGATATTCAAAACTCATATGCATAAGAAAGGAAAGAGGTTTTTTAATAAAAACCTTGTTTTTATGGGATAGATTATTAATTTTCAAAAACTATTAAATTTTTATTATGAAAAGTTTTATTAGGAACTATCATGAAAGCCACTCACTCAATCGTTATTTGATAACTCATTTAAAAATCGCACGCAAAACAACTGATAAAGTAACAATAAATTAATTTTGTCTAAAAATTTGAAAATAGATTTTTTTTATTTGTATTAAATAGCTGTATGCAGCTTGTTAAGGAATCTTAGCAGAAAATTTTCATATATTTCTTAAAGAAAAAAAAGCACAAAAGTACCTTTCAGTGCAACAGTAGCAGTCAGCTGTTTTCCGTCAATTATTAAGAATTGTGAAATTGAAATTGAAAACAACCATGTTTACAACTGAAAAAGAACTTCTAATTTTTTAAGTTTATTACATTTTGTTTATGCTTACCTCTCCTGTCAAAATTCCGTTCAGAAAGAACGAAAAATTTGATATTCCTGCTCGAAACCTGGGTTGCCTAACTTAATATACGTCAAAAAAAAGGTAGTAAAAACAATACTACTTTTTTAAAAAGCTGTAGACTAACAACAGAAATTTTTAGACAGGAAAATTCCTTAAGCATTTCTGAAGCGTTTTTTATATGAAGTTTTTGATTCCTTAGCAAGCTGCATACAGCTCTTAAAGCAAAAAAATGCGTTTTGTAAATATTTCAATATTGAATTTTGGCCAATAAAAGGGGTAAAACTACCTAAACTACCTATAGTGCACAAAAAATCTATTAGGTTTTCGCGAAAAATCGCTCAAATCGCCATATCTCGAAAATACCATTTTTTTTGAAATCGGTGATATAGTGCTATCAAATCGTATACTTTTTGTGAAGTTTTTTTTTTTAGCAGTTCGTCAATTCCGCCCAGGTGTGACCACCATTCCATCTCTTAAAATATTAGGGCTTTATTAAATAACACGAGCATTTGAGCCCAATCGTGTAGGTCTTGAAAGTACCTTTCATAAAATGTCTAATTTGTATAGGGTTTCTTTGGATTAAATGTGAAAAATCTGCTAAAAACAAAAAACGGTCATTAATTTTTTCGTGTTCTATAACATATCCAAATTTCATCGCTATCTGAGACCTTTCTTGATAGTGTTTCTTCCACTTTCAAAACTTAGTTTTGTACTGTCTCTACTATCTGTCTTTAGTCTATCATTGCTTATGGCCATTTCTTTACAAACTATATTTTTTTCATAAGTTTTAACTTATATTATAATTACCCATAAAATAGTAACCACATTATGTGTTGTATGTTAGAAAGTAAATAAACAATAACACCCCAACAAATTTAGCAAAATACGGCACATAAAATACAACATAATATAACTTGTATGTAGCAACTCATTTTAGAAAATCCAATGATGCAGTTGTGTTTAAAGGACACATTTTACATCTACTATATTTGTGTGCATTAGTGCGTCTCAAACAGACAATTTTGTGATCATGTTTTTCTCAAATTATAGGAAGGACACAGCTACTAAGAATAAATTAAGAAGAAACTAAGTTTTGATTTTTGGTTTTTCGAGAGCAATTATTTTAAATTCCCTACACAGGACACGCTTTTATAATTTTGTATTAATTAAAATATTTACGTTCTCGTATGTGTATTAGAAAGTACTAAGTCGGTAAATTCAATATTGCGTTGGAATTTATAGAAAATTTTCTAAATTAATTGGAAATTTACATTCTATAACGGACATTTAAGCAATAATAAACACAAACACAAACACAAACACAAAAAAAGACAAATGTTGTTACGAGTAACTCAAAATATCTGTTCATTTTGTTTGCACCTGATAGCATTAAATGTCTAAATAATTACATTTAATAGAACTAAAAAAAAAAAGATTTCTGTGTAATTATTATGTCTACTAATTTACTAATTTCAAATGAATTGAAAATTATTTTACTACATACTGATTTACATTGATGATGCACATATTGTGTGAGTATAAATCCATGATTTTTTTTTTAAATTAATGAAATGTTTTCCCAAATAATATTAATTCCTTTCATAAAAGTAATGAAAGTTTCATCGATTGCTTGTATAAGCACATGAAGTGGTTGTCTTAAGTCAGAGAATTGTCGTCAGTAGTTTCAAAAGTTCAAAAACGGAGAATTTGCTATCGAAATCAAAGAACGTAGCGGTAGGCTGAAAGTGTACAAAGTCGCGGAATTGGAAGCATTATTGGATTAAGATTCGTGTTTAACGGACAAGCAATTTCACATCGTTTAAAATCATTGGGAATAATTTAAAATCAAGGAAATTGGGTTCCATATGAATTGACGCCGATAAACGATGAACTCAGACTTTCCACATGTGAAATGCTCCTTGCCAGGATTTTTCTGCATCGTATAGTCACTATAATAAGCCAAAAAGGAAGAAATCATGTGGAACATCTGGCTAAAGTTTCCGCTTAATGACAGATGGAATTTTTCATCATTATTGAGTAAATATTTAATTATATGCAATAAAAACATACATTTTTTACCAGGTAATAGGAAATTTCCTTATTGGGTGAAGGATTAGCGTGGACTTTTTACAAAACGTCAGGTAAAAATATTTGATTGAATTAAAAGAAAGTACGGCAAAAACTGCGGAAATTTCAATTGAAACTCGCCACCATATTATTTCCCTACACAAAATTGGGTAAAGCAATTAAGCAGCTGCAAAGGAGCTCAAAGTAGCGCGTCGAACCGTGCACTATATGGTGAAAAAATTCAAAGAGGCAGGTACTATTGTAAATAAAATTCGAAACGGTCGGTCCAGAGTAACAACAAAACGTAAGGATAATGTAATAATAACGACAAGTAACCGAAATCGTCACCTACCAGCTCCAGAAGTAGGCGTCCACAATGTCAGCAGCTGAACGAATACAGTAAGTGTGACTACAGTAAAACGACGTCTTAAAGCGGCTGGTTTAAAAAGCAGGATCGCCATGAAAAACCTCACCTACGCCCCCAAAATAAAAGAAAAAGATTAGAATAGGGTAAATAATGTGAAACGTGGGCTTTCAACGACTGGTGCAAGGTTGAAGTGTTCGGCTCCAAGAGGCGAGTTTTTGTGAGGCGCTCAAATGCAGTAAGTGCGATTACAGTAAAATGACGTCTTAAAGTGGCTGGTTTAAACCGCAGGATCGCCATGCAAAAACCTCATCTTCGCCTCCAAAATAAAAGAAATAGATTAGAATGGGGTAAATAATATGAAAACTGGGCTTTCAACGATTGGTGCAAGGTCCTTTGGTCCGATGAATCGAAGCTTGAAGTTGTCGGCTCCAAGAGGCGAGTTTTTGTGAGGCGCTCAGCTGGAGAACGTATGTCGTATACATGCGTAGTACCATAAATCAAACATGGAGAAGGTTCTGTAATGGTTTCAGGATTCCTTTGCTGGCAAAATGCAGATTGAAGGAATACTCGATAAAAACCCAGTACGAAACCATGCTGAAAGATCGTGCCGTGTTTAGTGGATTAAGAATTGTGGATAGGAAATTAATTTTCAGCAAGATAATGCCCCAAAACAGCAAAAATTTGCAAGAAGTATTAAAAGACCCAGGAAGCACCTGGAACCTGTCAAGTTATAGAATGGCCATCACAGTCACCTGTCCTCAACCCTATAGAGTTACTGAGGGGTGAATTGGACAGGAAGGTTCGAACTATCTGTCCTATATCTAAGGAAAAACTGTGAAATAAACTGCAGCAAGCATTGAACCAGATCACCCCAGAAACTTTGAAAAATTGATTCAAAGGATGCCAAGACTATGCCATCTAAAATTTAAGAATATTTTTGTAAACAGTAAAAGTAAATAATGGAGATATGGACATTTTAAATTTAAGGAGGAGGGATTTCAAATACATTTGGACGGCAGTGTATGTTACAGCTATGATAAATATTCATGGAAAAAACTTTTGTTGTGTTTTTTGGTAAGATCAGGTTAGAGTCGTGTATTAGCAGTTGCTCAAACCGAAAGAAACCATTACTGGCTGTCTACGGAAGACAATTGATGAGATTAAGTGGAACACTCCAGGATAAACTTACCCAATATTTCTCCATATAGGTCAAAACCTATTAGGAAACACGCAGTTGAAAAGTTTTACCCCACCCGCCGTAATCACAAGACATTTTGATTTCCACTTGTTTCGATCTATGGCACCATGGCCTGCACTTCACATAATGCTAAGAAACCAAAAATTGAGTCGATTCATGGTTGGCCTCAAAAGATATTCAAAAGTATTCTTCCGACACGGTATACATACACTGACAAAATATTAGAAAAAGGTTCCGTTCTTTCAAAATAATTGCTCGATTTTGATAAAAAAAGCTTCAGAAACTTATCTGTATACCTGATAAATACATAAAGTTATTTAGTTAAAATGCCGCACTGCAACGATTTCCATTAATATTCAGCCAATAAAAATTTTATTAAATTCTTTTCACTAAATTAATGAATTGTTTATCGTAAAATCAATGAAATTTTTCTTTCTGGTATTTCATAATTATCATGAAACCAAGAATCTTACATATAAGAGGATGCAAAAACTGAAAATTAGTTCGATTAAATAACAGTTTTCAGTTAAGTACCAACATTCTTGCTAACATTATCAACAAATATGTAGTTGCTAGAAATGTTTGAATTCACAATTTTAGTCGAGACAAATGTTAAATGTTTTCATAATTTGTAAAAGACTAGTAGATTCTAGCCCTCGAAATTCGAGAGCAATTTCTAGGCAGCTTTATTTTTCAACTTAGCCAATTCACAAATCAACACTTTTATGGTTTATTATTATTGTGAATGAAAATAACAAACTCATTAACAAACACATTAACAAATATAATAAAACACACATAGCATATGTATAATTTTATGAATGTGTTAATAGCAACTTTAAATGCAATTTACTCAAAATAAAGGAAAAAATTTAAAAATCTGTAAATCTGCAAAACGGCTAAAAAGAAATACCTTACATATAATATACGTTTGGTCAAAATCGGGATAAAACAGCAGAACAAAACATCGGTCACAAGAAATCGCCTAGCCTATTAATATTATAGATATATAATACTAGATGTAACCCAATGCGCTTCACTACACTCATTGTAACGAAATAAAAAACTGGGAAAACATTTTAGAAAATTTTGGCCATTTTTGATTTTTGGCGATTTTTGTTTTTTCAAATTTCTGATTTTTGGTGTTTTTGATTTTGACCATTTTTGATTTAGATAATTTTTGGTTTTGGCGATTTTTGCTATTCGCGATTTTCTGTTTTGGAGATTTTTGACTTTGGCGATTTATGTTTTTTTTTTGCAATTATTTTGATTTTCGTTTTTTGCGATTTTTGATTTTGGCGATTTTTGTTATTTGCGATTTTCGTTTTTGGCGATTTATGTTATTCACGATTTTGGTTTTGGCAATTTTTGACAATTTACTTAAAGACTGTCATTTCATAGTACTTCATATTTTTAGTATAGGAGGTGCAACGCCCATTGGTCCGATACCGCCCATTTTTTGGGCAACTACTCACATTAATAACTCATGAACTCAGGCAAAGGCCCAAGGCTTTTTCTATTATGGTACTCCAGTTATATGATATTAAATACTTACTTTCTATATGGGTAACACGCCTATTAATCAATCCCACCCAGTTTTTGTCCGACTATTCACATAAATAACTTATGAACTGACATAAAGTCCCAAGACTTCAGAAACTACAGTACTCCAGATATATGACATTAAATATTCATCTTGTATGGGGGTGCCACGCCCATTAGTCCGATCCCGACCATTTTTTGTTAGACCAATCGCATTAATAACCCATGAACTCATACAAAGTTCCAAGATTTTCACTGTGGCAATACTCCACATATATGCTATTAAATATTTACTTTTTATGGGGGTGCCACGCCTACTGGTCTGATCCCACCCATTTCTTTTCCGAGTACTAACATTGATAACTCACTAACTCACACAAAGTCCCACGGCTTTCACTATCATAGTTCTCCAGTTATATGATATTAATTATTTATTTTGTGTGGGGTTGCCACGCCCACTGATTTGATCTCGCTCATTTTTTGTCCGACTCTTCACATTAATAACCCATGAACTTATACAAAGTTCCAAGGCTTTCTCTATTACAGTGCTCTAGATATATGACATTTAACATTTGCTTTGTATGGTGAGTACCACGGCCATTGTTCCGAACCTGCCCATTTTTTTTAACAACTCTTAATATGTACATAGTTTCAGAACTCTTGCTCTCGTTGTACTCCAGATATTATATGTTGAAAAATCCAAAAGAATATACTCGTAGCCTATTTTTCCTTCCGGATAGACAGTTACCTTCAGTCTCCTGTAAACCACAAGCAAACGTACAAACAAACATACAAACTCCATTTCAATATTTTTTTTATTTATAATAATGTTCGTAGCAAGCAAATTATGTACATTTCTGCGTATTGCTAATACATTCATTGGCTCATATGTGGCGGATTGGTTAAAGTTCTTGCCTACAAATTCTGTGGTTTCTGGTTCAAATTAGGCCAGTGTATTTTATTTAATTTGCAATTTTCATATATAACGGAAAAATTTTGCAAATATACTTTATTCTTCAATTGGGACAATTCTAATTTATTTGACAATTATGATTTAAGGTAAAAATAACAAAAAGCTAAATTTCTCAAACTAAAATTTCCAAAATTAATAAAATTATATATATTTAGTATTTTTTTTTAATTTTTCTTAATTTTTAGGAAAATTGTAAATTGTAAAAATTGTAACAACAAATTGACTGGCAAATGAACCAGCCAAGACGGAATTTGTAAGCAACAGCTCTACATCTACATACGAGTTGGTGAATTACTAACTATTGGCAATAGTTTACAGAAATGTATACAATGTGCATGCTGTGAAAACATTAGTCTTTTACATTATTAAATGTATTAATCTTTTACTTATTATGAAAATATGAGTAAATTTGTGAATATAAACATTTCTAGCAACAATATTTTTGTTGATAATGTTAGCAACAATGTTGGTACTTAACTCAAAACTCTTATTCAATCGAATCAATTTTCAACTTGTGCATCATATGTATGGTATGATTCTTGCGTGTAATTTTGTGATATTTATTATATTTATGACTCATTTGATAAATACTAAAAATTTCGTTATTAAATCTATACTGCATGCATATAATTTTTTCGTAACTTTAACAATTTTCTTTTCATACCATTTTGGAGACTTTATAATAGATGTGTTTTATAAATTTTTATTTATGACAGTTTGAGAACTACTAAGAAAGTTTTTATATATGTAGTGCTGCACTGCAATAAGGCGCCCCATAATATGTGACATTTTTATTATAAAACAAGTAAGAAGATTATAGTCAGTCTAGACCGACTATATGATACCCTATACCATGCGTTTAGAGACCATATCTCATAGGCCCAACTAACTGGACATAGAAAATAGGCATAAACCAAATTTGAGTGTGATTTTTATTAATTTTTTTGGCTGTAGATATCAAAAAGTTCATATCGGATGCTATATCTATATGGGAACTGGGCCCAAAAATGTACCGATCCTGACTATGTTGTGTAAAGTCTCTTGTATTTTGCAAAAATATATACAAACAAAATTTCAGAAGAATCAGTGCAATATTTTTGTTTTTTGATAGATTTAAGTGAAGATCGGGAAGCAGCTCTATGTGGGGCCTATGACTAAGAGTTGTCCCATAGGGATCATTTTTGGACTACTCATTAATGGATGTAATAAACGCATACAAACCCAATTTGAGTAAGATCTATATGATAATTTGGATCTTATTGGCAATTTATGTCGATTTCAGAGGGGTCATTTGTATGGGGGCTAGGTCTGAACATGGACCGATTCTCACCAATATCAATAGCGTTCATCCTATGGCCGATAAAAGCTTATATACCAATTTTCATCAAAATATATTCATATTTGCGACCTGCAGTTTGATTACAAGGTTTACATGGACACACAGACGGACGGACGGTCGGACATCGTTAAATCGAATCAGTTAGTGATTCTGATTCGAACGGTATAATAAAAGATGGGTCTAGGTCAAATATTTTTGGTAGTTACAAAACAGCAGCACAAAGTCATTATACCCAAACCACATAGTGGTATAAGGTATAATCATGTGTGTATTTAGTCGTTCCACCAAAATCTTTTTTTTTTATTTTTGCAAATCTCGTAGCGGAATATGAATTCTGATGGCTCAAAAAGTTATGAAATATATTATTATTAAATTTTTGAAGTGTTGGGGCGTAAAATTAAATCCGATAGGTCTTTAAAATAACTTTTATCCTCAAACTAACATACTTCTTGGTCAAATCTGATTGAAATGGTAGAAAACATAATGATTTTATTTTAGATTTTTTTTATTTTATTTATTATTGCTCCTAAAGTAATAAATTTTGATCTTGGGAAATACTGAATATTTATTTTTAAGGCCATCAAAGCGCCCCTTAACCTAATATGCTTTTTTATGTTTTTTTTTCTTGAATTTTTATGGAAATATGGATTTTTTGTGAAAAATAAAGATGACTCAGCTTAAAGCTCTTTTTGCTCTACCTTACTTAGTTTTCGAGAAAAATGCTTTTTTATGATTTTTTTATTTTCATATAATATAATTAAAAGACAAACCGAACTACTTTTTGATTTTTGTTTTTTTCAAAATTTGTCGAAGGCATGATAAACAGACCAATATGCAGTATTGATAACTTCTGAACAGAATTTAATAGTTCTATGGTCACAAGCGATAACAGCCTAAGTCGACCTAAGAATGATTTGAGTTATGTATGCTATCACATTCTACTAAAAACGCTTTATATCTACGTAAAATCCCCATTTCTCTATCAGTGTTTATTAAAAAGTTATTAATGAAAACATGCTGACCTAAGTCGTAATGAAGCCCCATTATATTTATATAAAAAGTTATTTTTCTCAAAGGCATGATTTGCGACTTAGGCGGTTAATGCTTATGACCACAGAGTTAATGGCTCGTTTTATCCCTACTTATATATTTTTTGTGTAATTTAATTTGTGTACATATATTTTAATTTTTCACAACTTTTCAGGAAATTTTTTAAGAAAAAGATAAGGAAAATGTACTTTTTTTTTTAGAAAATGTACTATTCCAAGGACGTTTTTTTTTTTTTTTGAAAAATTTACTTTTCTGGAAATGGCACTATGTTAGAAAAGATATTTTTTTAAGGAAAAGGTATGTTTTTAAGAAAATTTACTTTTTAAAGATTTATTTTTAAGAAAAAGTACTTTTTAAATGAAATTTTCTTACTTACTTTAAAAGAAGGTACTTTTAAAGGAAAAGGTAATTTTTAAAGATATGTCCTTTTTGAGAAATAGCATTTTAGGAAAAAGTACTTTTAAAAGAAAAGGTAGTTTTTTTTAAGAAAATTTAGTTTTGGAAACGGCACTTTTTAAGAAAAATTACTTTTTATGAAAATTTACCTTTTTAAGGAAAGGTATTTTTTTTATAAGAAAAGGTACTTCTTTAGGAAACGCAACTTTTAAAAGAAAAGGAATTTTTTTTAAGAGAAAATACTTTTTTAGGAAAAGGCACTTTTCAAAGAAAAGGTAATTTTGACAGAAAAAGTATTTTTTTTTTTGAAAAAGGGTACTCTTGAAAGGAAAGGTACTTTTTAAAAACTTTTCTTGAAAAGGTCCTTTTTGGAAACGGCACTTTGTTAGGAAAACGTAATGTGTATGAAAAAGTACTTTTTTTTGGGAAAAGGTAAATTTTTAAGAAAATTTACTTTTTTAAGAAAAGGTACTTTTTGAAGAAAAGGCACTTTTTAAAGAAACGGTACATTACCAAGAAAAAATAGTTTTTTAGGAAAAGGTATTTTGTAAAGAAGAGGTACTTTTTGAAGAAAAGGTAGTTTTTTAAGAGAATTTAGTTTTTTAGAAAACAAAATTTTTTATTGACAAGGTACTTGTTGGAACGGCATTATTATAAGAAAAAGTACTTTTTATGAAAATGTGCCTTTTTAAGAACATATATTTTTTAAAGAAAATGTACTTAAAAAATTACTTTTTTTAAAGTAAACGTACTTTTTAAAAGAAAAGTACATTGAAAAAAGATCCTTTTTTCAAAAAGGTACTTTTTAAAAAAGGTACTTTTTAATGAAAATACAATTTTTAAAGAAAAGGAACTTTTAAAAGAAAAGTTACTTTTTAAAGAAAAGGAATTTTTTTTCAACAGGTACTTTTTTGAAAACAGTACTTTGTTAGAAAAAGGTAATTTTTTAAGAAAATCTACTTTTTAAAGAAAACGTTCTTAAAAAAATGTACTTTTTAAAGAAAAAAAAGGACATTTTTAAGAAAAGGTACTTTTTTTTAGTAAATTTTCTTACTTATAAAAAAGGCAGTTTTCTAGGAAGATTTACATTTTTAACAAAAGATATTTTTTTAAGAAAAGGTACTTTTTTAAGAGGAGGCTATAATCTCAGAAAAATTCAAATTTTTAAGAAAAGGTATTTTTTTTAATGCAAATGCAGTACATTGTATTGGTTTCAGGAAAATAGGTTATTTGAAAGATAAAAGATGGAGTAGTGTTTGTGGATGTTTGACTTAAATTTTATTACATTGTAACTGTTAGGAAAGTCTTGTGCGGAGAGTTTATTCCACAAACGGCTAGTTCGACTGATGCTCGAATTTTCAATGTAATACGTTGTGCGGTCAACTGGACAATAGATTATAAAAGGAGTGATCTGCTAGAGAAACGGGTAGAGCGAAACTCGGGCACTTGGAATGAGTTCGATAAACTCAGAAGAATATTTCCTATGGTAGTATCTATAGATTTACGGTATTCACGGTCCAGTAGCTACAAAATAGACTTTGAAGCTCCAGCCTATTCCATTTTCGGTCGGATGTAAGTGAATTAGGTATTAAGGAGATCAGAAGGAGTGAAGTAATTTTTTTACCGTTTTAGAAAACCAAGACACTTGAAAAACATGCTCGTTCCAACGAACATCTCATTGAATTCTTATACCCAGAACATCAGGAGCGTCCCATTCCTCAGTACCTATATCACTCATATATACATATGACATTGTTGAATCCATGGCCCTATGGGTCAACAAACAACAATGAGTGTTCTGCGGATTAAAATCAACCCTATTCGCTTTACCACACTCGGAGATTGTTAACACGTCTTCATTGAGTGTGTCATTCATTGTCCGCCTTTTGCCCATAACCTCCAAAAGGCTTAGCCTATAATTAAAGGAAAATGAATGACAAATGGTGCTTTCATATGCGAAAGAGTGTATAGAATTAAAAGTTTGACCAAGAAGGTCGTTCAGAAAGATAAGAAAATGAGAATGAGAAAGAACGGAACCTTCGGGTACCCCTGAATTAAGCTGAAACTCATTAGATGAGAACCCGTCAATAACAACACGTATTGTGTGGTCTCGATATAAATCGAGAGAAGTCAATACCGACCCCAAATGCAATAAGCTTTGATATCACTGCACCACTCCACACGCGATCGAATGCCACTTTACTTTCACCAAAATTGTGAATGGTTCGACAGCTCTCCCGTAGAACGATTTCTACGGAAGCCATACTGTCGATCATTAAGAAGTGAGTTGGCCACTAGGTAGCTGACAAGATGGAAATTGATCATGCTCTCCATGACCTTAGAGACGGCAGGGCAAATTGCAATTTGATCGTAATTTTCCGGGTTAGTAGCCTCACCACTTTTAGGGATTTGTTGGACATTAGCAACCTTCCAGCAAGAGGGAAAGACTCCCGCACGGTACGAAAAACTGAAAAGTTTGGCCAATGGACTAGCTAGCGTCGAAGAGCACTGTTTCAGCACCAGTGCTGGTATATCATCCGGCCCCGCAGACGTATTAACGTCGAGATTCGAAAGAACCTTTTTAACTGCACGTGCTCGAAAGATTTTTTAGGCTTCGTACAAGATACCCTTTCAAGTTCGGGCAGTGGGTGATAGCTATCCGGCAAAAACGAATTTTTTGCAAAAATGTTAAGCTAAAAGGTTAGCCTTATCAACCGGTTCAGTGAATATTTGGTTATTCATTATAAGAGTTGGGATAGCAGAACTATGTTTATTTTTTACTCTTTTAACAAATGCCTCGAGGAGCAGGGAGAACTTTAGCACGAAGACGGTGATCGTAAATAAACTTTTCCCGCCTTAGTGTTTTGGCACATTCAGTTCAGTGAAGGAATTTTTATTTTCACGCCAATATCTGAATACTTCCTTTCTGGATCTGACTGCAACTCTGCAAGTCTCGTTAAATCAAGATTTTTGATTAGGTTTAGCCGAAATGTGCTTTGATGGAATGAATAATCGCATACCAAGCGTTATGATTTTTTCCACTATTTTAGTAGCAGCATCAACATTTTTATTCATGAAACAAAGTTTCCAGTTGAAATGCTTGAAGAAATCGTTGCGCTCAGCTCAACGAGCCTTTTCGTAAATAAAAACTAAGCGCTTCATAGGTGGTGCTGAAACACTTTGAAGTACAGAGTACGAAAGGGATGCAGAAATGGTGTAGTGATCCGAATTACCGAGAGCTGCAAATATTTTCACTTCATACTTATCAGGGTGTGAAGTGAGAAAAAGGTCGAGTGTATATTGTCGTTGCCCTTCAATGCACGGAATGTGCGTTGGTTCTTTCACTAGTTGGGCTAGGTGGTTCTGCGCCGTGAAAAGCTCAACGTAACGGCCTTCGGGTGTTGTTTGACTCGAAGGGTGAAGCCAAGAAGAGTTGTGAACATTAAAATCGCCGGCAATAACGATTTCACTATTCAGGCAACTCTTCACGATTCTAGATATGGATTCAGAAAGGGAGTGGAAGCTATTATAGGTATGCTTCCTTTCTGTGTTTTGGCTTCTATATAGAAACCCGAAGTGCAAAATGTGTAACCTGATTTTGAACTTAACACAAAGTGGTTAAATTCTGCATCATTACAGTTAAGATGTTGCTAGTACTGTACATAACAAGTCCCCTTTGAAGAATAAAAAGGATAGAAGGTGATAAACAGGTATGTGAAAATGCTGTGATCAGCATCACCACTTGCCTGGGTCTCGCACATGGCTAAAACATCTGGCCGATGAAAGCAAATGTAAGCATATACAGAGAAAAAATACGATCTAAGTCCGCGTATGTTGCAAAAGTCGAAAAATACCTGAGATAAAATAAAACAAAAATGAAGTCAATTTTCCTTACGATAGTACAAGATAAACTACATGCTTTATTGCTGAAACTATTAATTGTGATCAGTGCTATGCCTTCATCACTAATTAACTCAACAACAAAACAGATACCAGCTGCTTGTACTACGTAGAAAAAGGAAAAACTATAAAAGAACTGTTAAACAACAACAAGAATGTAAGCAAAACTCCATTTGCTTGGTCATATTGCATTCTTTTAAAAAGATGATTTTTTAAGAAAATGTACGTCTTTAAGAAAAGGCACGGTAGGTACATTCCAAGTTTCTAGTACCCAGCTCCAAGATATTAATACTTAGACGTAGAGTGATAATTTTACGATAATTATCATATGGTATTGTATATTAACGTATCAGTCACTGATGAGCGCAGCTATATTATAAAAGTTCCTAAATATATTTTTAAGTTGTTGAGTTATAAATAAACAAATGTTTTTGTAGGATTCTTTAGTTTATATCAGAAGCTTCTTTGGGACTTTATGTAAATAACTCTTTTCTTTTCATTTGAATTTAAATTTTATTTAACGTTGGATAAATAAACAAATGAATGCGTATACATACTCGTAGAATATTTTAAAATTATTACCAACAAATTTCTTGGTCATCATTTGTTTATTTCCATTTTTTTCTTCATCTTTTTCGATTGTCAATGAAATGATTATCATCTGTTCATAAGGTTATAAATCAAGTGATTTTCAATGTTTTTTGTTGAATAATTTTTTATCTTTATATTCATACTTTCTTGTGATTTTTCTTCTTCTGTTGCCTCAATTTCTATTTCTCTAAAACCCCATGGCAGTTTTCTTTTTGAATTGTTTCATTTCCTTAATGTAGTAAAGTAAGTCTCTTCAAATATACAATATAATATTCTTTTTTCGTAACGTTAATATGCATTATAAAGTTTTTTCTCTCTGGAGAAGATGCTTTTTTTCTTTTATTTTTTTTCCCTATATTTTGTTCTTGTAAATAGCAAGGTTTTCTAACAATATATGAAAAATGTTTATATTGACTAAATAATGACTTGTTAGATTTGCAGAATAAATCATTGCCTTTTTTTGCAGCAGACCAATTATCTTATCACCTTATTTTACAACATAAAAATGTATAAATATTTTTATGGAGTTTGTTAAAGGAGTATTTATATCACTCTGTGATGAGGGTATAATAGGTTTGTGCTATTGTTTGTAACTACCAAAATTCTGATCAAGACCCACCTATTATTATACCGAACGATTCTGAGTCATTTTCTGAGCCGATTTAGCGATATCCGTTCATCCGACTGTCTGTCTGTCTTGGTGTCTGTCTCTTTTTTGGTCCGGGACATGTAAATCTTGCATAAGTTTAGCGAATACTCCATTTCAGGGGTAGTTAGATTCCAACCGACTACTATTACCTCCCTCTTCGCCCTTTTTCCCTGTGGGACTACCTTGTAGGGTATAACGTCGCACTTTTCGTTTTAACTATTCTACTCTCAACGTGTTTTACACCACCTTAATAAAACCAGTCACATATTCCAATTTTCCTCAGATCTTAATATTGACTCGAAAATATTCCCTTGTTCACTTGAACTCCTAATACTTGTTCCAATTGTGTGCGGTCGTTATAGAATCTCGGGCATTCAAACACAATATATTGCACGTTCTCTAACTCTTCTGGACACTCAGGGCATATAAAAGAATCATCGTGTTCGAATCTGTTTATATAGCTTCTGTAAGAACCGTGAGGTTCACCTCTCCATAACGTTTATCTGTCCATCCTCGTATATTGGGTATAATTTGGAATGTCCAACGACCATATAATCTTTGTTCGTATCTAGACTAGCATTGTTGTTTTGCATTCCGCTCTATGTGTTTCGAACTTTGAAACAATTGTTTTATTCCTTTTCGAAATATAAAGTCTCTGAGCTACGCTTGCCAGTAAATCTACCGGAATCATTCGCGCTATTTACACATACCTCGTCCTCTGATGTAATTCAATATACACTGACGACGTCAGTTTTCGAGAGCTGACACTTAATGCATACAGCAGAATTGATTTAATTTCAGTTGATCTTAAGAACCTTTTACTCTGTCTTGGTCCTCCACCATTTGACATCATTCATGCTAGTGCTGTCCTTTTGCATATTTACTGTAAATGTACATTAAATTCAAAGTGATCATTATGCGGTGTTAATTTGCACAAGTAAACACATGTTGTTCCAGTGTAATTATTGCACAGTATTTTTCTTGGCTCCATTTCCTTGCATGGCAAAGTATCAATCGTTGACCTTGCTCTTCTAAAACCAAACTCTCGTTTGGATAGACCTTCTGAGCTCTACGCTACAGGAGAAGCCTATTATATATGACTTTTTCTTGGATCCTGTTTATGATGTCAAGTAAGCAGATTGGCCGTTATAATGATGGATCGCCAGAGCGTTTATCAAGCTTCGGAAGTAACAACAGCATCTGTTTTTTCCATGGCTCTGGGAAATAACCTTCAAAGAGGCATCGGTTAAACACTTCTACCGGTTACCTTGATAGTTTTAACGACTTCGGCCGATGTTGTGGGTGGAAAGTCTTTCACCTGGTTATTGTTGGAAATGTCAAATGGGTTTTCCTCATGTTCTGGAAACAAAGCTGACACAATATGTTGCAGTAGAACGAGGCAGCTAAGTTGTGGAGATTTACCACTCTTCAGCAGAGCTATAAAAACTCTATGTTGTTTCCCATGGGTTTGTGTCTGCTTCTAAACATATTTGTTTAAAATATTCTCGCTTACTCTTCCGTACTGAAGACTGAAATTCTAATCTTGCTCTTTGATATTCTATTTATCAGGCCTAACAGTAATCCTTCCAATGAATCTCAATGGCCCTGAAGGTCTTCGTCTTGAGCGAAAGCTTCAGTAAAGCAAGCTTCGTCCACTCTCCTTGATACCCGTCCTTTAGAAACCTCGTTTACTCGTCCGCCCATATTTGTGCTTCGCTTGTACTGACTGCCCGTTCTTCCGTCCATTTGTCAATCTGTCTGTCGCCTGCCTGTCTGTCCGTCCGTTCGTCCATGCGTCCTTATAATCAAATATGAATATATTTTGATGATGATTTGTCGGCCATATGACTATTGCTATTGCATATGGGTGAAAATCGGAATTTCGGACCAACTCCCATACAAATGACTTCTCGGTCAAAATAGTCTCCGTACAATAAATCCTGCAGGACCTTTTTTAGTCATAGTCCCTATACAGAGTTGCTTCCCGATCTTCACTTAAATCTATAAAAACAGAAATATTCCAACGATTTTTCTCAACTTTTATTTGTTTGTGACTTTACCAAATATGGTTATGATCAGTTCATTTTTCGCAGACGAATTGAATTTTTTTGTATCTACGACAACAAGTTCATAATACCACACATTTTTTTTTTATGCAAATAAGCATTTGCTATATCTTTCTGTAAAGTCGTGGTATAGCGTATCGTATAATCTATTTGGGTAATTTCTTATTTTAGTATCGTTAACTAAAATACCTAATAAAAAAAAAAAAGTATTTGATGAAAAAAAGCAAAAGAACAGAAAACGATTCATAACTTAGTCCACTTTTACATTGCAATAAAATCCCGCAATAAAAGTGAATCATAATAAATTTTTTGTATAAAAAAAAAACAAAATAAAATTGATCTTCTCTCAGTAAATTGAAAATGAAAATAACTAGAAAAATAAATGATATAAAAAATTGCACACAAATTGCTTCCAATTGAAATTGGAAATATTGACAACATACACATTTACTCATCTTGTACATATTTTATGAATGCTGACAAACAAAGACATGAACACAAAAAATAGTAAACTAATAACTATGGAAGGATATTTCTTTCGGTTGCCTTTTATGTTTTGCCACAAACATTCTCCATTATATATATGAGATTTTCCGTTTGAACCAATTTTTGTAGCAGTTTTCCACTTTGCTTGAGGAACCTCTAATTCAATTGTCAATTGTTCTTCAATTCCAGAATATTGCCATGGCGACCCCACACATGTGGATCCGTGCATTAACTTGATGAAAGAGCGCTTCCTTCTTGGCGAAATGAAATCGGTGTTTCTTAATCGGATTTTTAACGAGTCGGCCGAATAAGTTGGCATAATAATCACCGTTTATTGTTTTTCCCTTTTCAAGGCTTTCAAAAAAACTGCCGTCATAAACTTGTTGGCACATAAGCTTACGTAACTTAGCCTTTTTCAGAACCAAATCAATGCTTGGTCACCGGTGTGTTGCAGTGGATCCATGGTTCAGCAACCGTTCTAAAACAACACAAAAACTCTTCCATATTGTGAATAAACGTGGCATATACGAGGGAGGTTTGATAACTCACTGACTTTCTGAAGGCAGAAAAGGATTTTGTTTTATTTTCTCAAGGTCTTCAAAATAGTCGTTTGTTTCAGTAAGAACCTCCTCAATCGACCCAAACCTTATACCGGCGAGCCATTTCATCATTTTTGGAAACAGGTAACAGTCGCAGGTGGCTAAATCTGATTTTTGCCACGGCGACTACATACGTATGCGACGATGTGTTGTCATGGTGGAAGCCACTTCTTCTACATGAAATGCGGTCGGTTTTGCTTTACTATAATATCGAATCTGTCGAACAGCTGTTCGTTTTACCCTTTTTAAGGTAAGCGATGTGAACGAATCCATGTTTCGTTCACGGTTGCGAAATAGCACAAAACCGACTTTTGCGGTTGAACATCGCCAAACACTCTGAAGTAGTTTTTAGGTTGCGCTGATACCTTTTTTGAGATGCCTCAGCCATTAAATGAAATACAAAAAGAAAAATGTTCGATCGTCAAGTGTCATCCAATGGATTTTATCAACTTTTGGGTGACCTGAACGACCAAAACGGAATTCAGTTAACCATTTCTTAACTATTGAAGTTGATGGTGCAGAGTTCCTTTAGTATCAACCATTTCCTTGGCTTCGGTGATAGTTTTTGTTTCCGTAAAGGACTTGAAATTCACTAAGAAGACTTGAAATTCACTATTTCCGATTTTTGCAAAAATTTTTGAGGTCGTCAATGGTTGTCAAAGTCAAACTAAATCAGCCAACTTCCTCGAAATTTGACAGTAGTCCAGTAATAAATAGTTGGTAGTTGACAGAAAAAGTCTTAAATTTAAATAACTACAATGGAAGCTCGTAAAGTCATGGAGTTTTCAAACTGCACTCGTTTATTAATGAGGGGAAGTCAATAAGTCTTTGCTTAGTTATTTAATGAGCATTAAATATTTAAAACAATGTACATTTCTGAAAAAGTTGCTAAAGACGACTGGCAAATTTGATATATTTGAATAAAGGGAAAAAATGAATTTTATGCTATTATCTAAAGGAATGAAAGATGGGTGAGACGAAGTCCATGGCACACCTCCAGCATCATTTAAGACTATCTACAATTGAGTAAATGAATTGAAACATGCAAAAGTGATGATCCTTGTTCTGAACATGAAATAAAATAAAATTCACGATATAGTTTTGACTGGCCGACACATAGTGGGGCGAATCGCCACTGTTAAGGCAAAGACTCGTTTGTCTTGCTTAACTTAGGTAAATGAGAGGATAACTTTGAGTTTCACCAAGTTATTGGGTATATTAAAGCGAATTATCCAAGTGGTACACCAGGATAATACAATTACCAATTTTGTTTGAAGTTACCCAAGTGGTACACAAGGATAACGTGGAGAACAAAAAAGAGTAGAGTTGCTTTGTTGATTGACAAAATGTTAATCACAATTTATTGACCAAAATTCTGGTATTTAAACATTTTACAAAAATAAGTACGTATATAAAATAAGTACGTATGTACATATATAAATTAAATCAAATAAATAAAATAAAAGAAAATAACAACAAAAAAGAGAAGCATAAAAAAGGCAACAAAGAATGTGCATACCAAACATCGGTCATTATTTTCCCATCGGTAGTCAATACAGCAAATATTTAGTTTATAGCTGCGACTGCGAATTCATATCGGCTCGTGTAACTTGTATTGGCTTTGTTTCAGCCATGAATTTGCAGACGTAGTAGTTCTCACACTTGCTTGTGGGAATAAACATAAGAATTTCTGCGACTGCCAACTCATATAGGCACGTGTAGCGTTTACTTCGTTTGAGCCATGAATTTGGTAGACGCAGCAGTTCTCATGCTTTGTTTATGAGAAAATAAGTATAAGAATTTCTGCGACTGCTAATTGATATCGGCACATGTAACGTTTATTTATTTTGCTGAATTATGCAGATGCATCAATTTTCATACCTTACCTGACAAAACCGTGGGAAACGAATATAAGTTTTAATTCCATAAAGATTTGTTTTTAATTTGAAGATAAAAACATATCAAATGAATTAACAGCCACTTTTCCATTCAAATTACTCTACACCTCACATAGTTTAACTGTTTGAGCTGAAGTTTTTTTTAATGTTCGTCTTGAATTTGCCCATTCCGAAGAAAAATTTTACATTTAAAAATATTTTTTTTTAAATGTCAAAAAATGTGTCCAAAAATTCTGAAAAAATTTGTGAGTATTCCATGAATGATTCTGAACACTTTTTACTCAATAAATTTTCTTCCAAAAGTGCATAATTTTCCAGTAAAAAAAATCGCTTCGCCACGAAAAGTTTTGAAACATTATAGCCGTTTTTGGGAGAAATGTAAAAATTTCTCGGCAGTTTCACGGAGACAGTTTTTTAGTATTTATCGAAACGAAGATTCGCACCTAAAAATCTTTTTTTTTTCGTAAAAAAATGTGAGCCGAAATCAAAAATCCCAAAAGATGTGGCGATTCGTCCCATTTTGTGACGACCGTGATCTAGTTCAGGTCAAAGGCATATCACATGGTTCAGTGTTTTCAATTTCGGACGACAATGAATCGGATGGTAAGATGGTAAGACAGTGAATCGGCTGGTTTGTTTATGGCTACGGTTTTTTGGGATATGCATGGAATTACATACATAGACTGCTTGAGTAAAATGAAAACAATAAAAAGAAAACAATATTTTTAAAGGAAAAAAGTGATCTTCAATTAATCTAATCCACGGGTGCACAATTCTACAGTTTCGATGGCAAAAATACACGAGTTTAGCATCAAATTGTTGCCAATTCCACCTTATTCTACAGATTTGGCTCCCAGCGATTTTTTTCTGTTTCCAAATTAAAAGAAATGTCTCGGCGGAAATAGATTAGCGTCGTATCTGCAACAGAAGCTTTTCGGAATCTTACTTACTTAGTTAGAGAATTGCAGGATGAAGTGTGTCGAGCAAAAGGAAGACTACAAGTATTTTGGAAAATACGAAAGAATCAACCCAAGAATAATAGTTTATCCAAATGGTGTTCCAAAATTACCATATGATTTACATTTACCGCTATTTGTGTAGGAATTATTTGGCAACCAACAGAAAAAGACAGTTTAACAGCTGAAAGTTAGTGTATTACACGTTTTCATAGTTGAAGAATATTTCAAAAATAATGAAGGTTTGGTGGCTACAGTTTGAAAATTTCGTACAAAATACAGTCGGAATACCGATGGAACTTCATCAACTGTAGAGAGCAAATTGGTGCTGCTAAACAAAACTGGTCGTCCATAAACAAGCCGTTCAAATGTCAATATTGAAGCAGTGCATAATGGTGGAAGTCCAGTTACATCAATTCGGTGTAGTGGACAAGAATTGTAAATTTCTAGGAGCTCTCTACAGCATATAGTCGCTTATCTTCTGAGTCTCCCAATCGACATAAGAAATCAACCTCAATGACCATACCTGGGACCATACCGAAAATAATAAGTTGAATGGATTATTGAACATCAACAAGTGGTTGCGGATTTTTCGAACAAAATCATTCTGAGCGGTGAAGCATATTTTCACTTGATGGCTTCTTTAGTCATCGAAGTTGTCGCATTTGAGGTTCAGAAAGCCCACATGTGCAACCACAACGGAAATGAGGTTGATCAAGCGGTTTCAATCAGACGAAGCCACGGTCATACAGCCCGTAAAATTTGGGATACCTTCTTCTTCAGCTATATGATTACCCCTATAGTAAGGGGATGAAGTTTCACCAACTTGGGGTAGGGAGATCGTTCGTCAACCATTAATGAGTTAAACTGGGAAGAACCTCTAAAATAAATATATTCAGAGGAAGTGATTTACCATTGAAAACCTAGACATAAGGCAAAATGTACATCAAGGGCTCCATAAAAGACAACTTCCAGGCTATGACAAGCTTATGTTTATTTCATTCACCACATCCGCATCGCAAGCACATGATATTTTGATAAAAAAATTAAAAAAAGACTTCGAAATCATTTTATATTTTTAAACTCTTTCTTTTAAATCGTACTCTCTGTCTGTCTGTCGTGCGGCAACCCCATTCCCCCTTATCCAATTAATCTGAAACTTGGCCCATAGTCTTGTTGTGCCTATAGATTAATTTTGGGTAGTCACGCAGAGTCACGCATAGTCACGCATAGTCACGCACAGTCACGGAGTGGTCTAAATGTCATTTCCCCTCATCCGATCGATCTGAAACTTGGTCCATAGCCTTGCTGTAATAGACGAATTAAATTACTAATAATGTAACATTATCTACTTAATCAAAACTTGTAAAACGTTAGAAAACACATGTTTAAATATATATAAACGAAAACGAATTTTTTTTTGTGAATCAACACTCAGGGGATGACCCCTACAGATGCAGTGCATTGTGTTGATCTCAGGAAAATAGGTTAAGGGAAGGAGGAAAGAGGGAGTAGTGTTTTTTTTTTGCAGCGACAGACTAAAGCTTCTGGTTGGAATCGAACCCACGACCCCCGCATGATAGGCGAGCACGCTACCTACTCACCTACCAGGGCGCTTACCTACCAGGGCGCATCGTACAATTTATGTGCGACTCCACAAAGTACACGCGGACGGCCCCAGAACAACCTGCCAAAGAAAACACCACAAATTTGGGAAAAATTAATAATCTCCTTTTAGCTTCATAGACTTTTCCCAGCGATGTTCAATAGTTTCGATACCCTGTTTAAAGTAAAAACTGTCTAGCTCATTAAAATAGCCATCAATCGCAGACTCTACCTCTTCATTGTTGGCAAATCTTTTACCTCCGAGCCAGTTTTTGAAGTTTGAAAATAGAAAATAATCCGAAGGAGCCAAATCTGGCGAATGAAGCAGTTCGAACTTTAATTCATGGATTTTGCCAATCGCAATAGTGGATGTGTGAACTGGTCTTTCTTTTGAATGCGGCCTTTTTTCCTTAATAAACTTGGCTTTACTGCCGTCAAACATCGCCAAACACTCTACTAAAATATCTTCCCAACGCTGTTTTTGTTCTGTTTTGAGCAAATACGGCACCCATCTTGCGGACAGCTTCCTCATCTCCAAATTTTCGGTCAATACTTTTTGAAATGCCTATCATTTCAGCTAGCTCACATACCTTCAGCCAAGGATCTAACATGTGCATGCACATATGTTTTCTGCTTTTCGCATTTTCTTTTTGTTTTTTGTAAAAGGTGTCCCAACAAGAACGCAATTTTTAAATTTTAAATAAAACACAGATATTTAAAAAAAAATAGTGAAACTTTATTATATCGTAAAGTAGACAGAATGAGGTTATGTATGGAACAATATATCGTGCAGATGGCCGCCGCGGCTTTGCTGGCATGCACGCAATCTTTTAATGAAATTTTCAATGACTGTTTTGCATAAATGCTGCGGTATTTCATTAATGCAGCGTCCAATTTCCTCTTTTAAGGCTTGAGTCGTCGTCGGCTTATTCGCGTAAACCATCGACTTCAAAAAACCCCAAAGAAAAAATCTAATGGTGTTAAATCGCACGATCTAGGCGGCCAATTCTGATCTCCAAAACGCGAAATAACACGACCGGGAAATGACTGATGCAGCAATTGAATCGTTTCTCTGGCTGTATGAAATGTGGCGCCGTCTTGTTGCAACCACATGCCCTCCACATTCATTTCTTCAATTCGAGGCAAGAAAAAACTGGTTATCATTTCACGATACCGAACACCATTGATTGTTTGCGCTTGACCTGCCTCATTTTCATAAAAAAAAAGATCCAATGATTCCTCCAGCCCAAAAACCACACCACAAAGTGACACGTTGAGGATGCATTTGCATCTCGTGAATCACTCGAGGATTTTCCTCACCCCAAATGCGACAATTCTGCCTATTGACGAAGCCATCAAGATGGAAATGGGCCTCGTCACTGAAGATGATTTTAGCGGCAAAATCAGCATTTTCATGTTGTCTCTCCAATACCCAATTAACGAACTCCCTTCGCTGTCCATGGTCAGCTGGCTACAGTTCCTGAGTCAATTGAACTTTGTATGCATGAAGATGCAAATCTTTCGTCAAAATTCGCTGCATAATGGATTTGGAGACACCAATTTTCTGAGCTCGGTGTCGAATTGAGGTGGATGGAGTTTGAGCGACATCATCACGTACAGCTGCGACATTTTCAGTCGATCGACCTGGTCGATGGCGCGTTGTTGTCTTTACATCACTAACAGACCCAGTTTCGCCAAATTTATCCATTAATCTCTTTACAGTTGAATCTTTTGGAGCATTATTGTGACCCAAAATTGATCGCAATTTGCGAACTGTAGCCGCAAAACTTTCACCATTTTGGTAAAACAATTTCACAATGAGAATGCGTTGTTCATTCGTGTAGCGCTCCATTTTTACTAACCTCGTACCTTCTACTAGCAAACAATAACAATTGTTCAAATGTCAAACAATGACACTTCGAATGTTGCCAGATTTAAAAATTGCGTTCTTGTTGGGACACCCTTTACATGCAAACGAATGATTTATCGATGAGAGTAAGAGAATAAACAAGATTGTTATATTCTTATTCTCTTTAAACAAACTAAAAAGTAATTGTATGTATTTACATTTATGCTGATTGCATTTTATAATTCTTTCAAAGAAAGCAACAAAATACCTAAAATTTTGGTCAATTATCTTATTAATTTTAAACGTCATTGTCTTTGAAATCCAGTGTTTTTTTCTCTTTGCCAACTTTGGTTATAATATTGTGTTTAGAACACGGGTGGAGGATATGAAAGATTTGGGACAGGCGAAGTAACATTCTTACTTGTTTTAGTTGGAAAGTAAAGGCACGCTTTCATTTAGAGCAGAAGGAACATGAATCAGATAATGGTTTCCAATTTCAACTCAAATGTCGCAAAGGCAGGGAATTTTATTACGGTCCACATACTTTTGTGACATAGTATTTTATTGTAGTCTGGCTGTCCGTATGTGTATAACTTTAGCAATTCAAACGAACATAAACCGACTCAAACCAAATTTAAAGTTTTTTCTTTCAATTTCTCATTCACTTCCTTTTGTTCACAAATTTAAAAAAGAAACGATATAACGATTTGGATTTCTGTTTCTTTTTTTGCATGATTTTTTTTTGTTTCTTTCAAGATTTTTTCTACATTAATTTCGATTTCTTTGCACTTTTATCGAAATTGAAAATCATTTTCATACAATGTGTGACTGAGTATTTAAAAATGAATTTCGTACGAGTAGTTGCATGTTGATAATGTGCTTATGTCAGCTATTCCACGGCAAATGTCAAGTTTTGAGACTTGAGTACTTCAGGAAAATGTTAGTTTTTTTAGATAAATTTTCGATTGCTCTTAAAAAATTCTTTAATCTAATATTGCTGTTAGATGGTAATTTTTGGTTAAACACTATCGACCTATCCACTGACTTGAAGAAGTTCTTGTAGAATCAATTCTGTAATTAGTTCTGTGTCAGTTTCACTTACAATCTTAGTTCCAAGCTAAAAGTTTTCAAAAATATTCAATAACACTTTAATAAAAGAATTTCTATGGAGCTAAATATAAACTAATGGTCCTACTTGGAAACAGTGTAACCGAATCCCACAAAACATTTTCTAATGTGGCTCTATTAGCGTGGCGTACTTCATATATTTGTTTTTGTATGCAAAACATATTTTCCTTACTACTTTCCGACAAGTTAAAAGAAGTGTTTATCAAGACAACAAACGCAGCAATAGATATTTAATATCCTGCCGACATAGGAATATACATTGAAAAGTGCACTATGAGTTTACAGCTTAAAAAAACCTTTTTTTTAAACCTTTAACAAAAAACGAATACAAATAAAGAGTTGGCATAAAATTTCCCAAGGGCTAAAATTTTCGATGAGTCTGTTAGAGTTTGCAGCTATTAAAAGCATATGTCAAGAGTTATAACACTCTTCAAAGTATAAAAGCTCATCCCGAAGGATAATCGAATTAGGCCATGATATATCGTTTATGTATTTGTTTGTCTGTTTGCTTAAATAGATAAATAATCAAATAACTAATGGCAATTCAAGGCATATATTGCTGTAAGTTGCTTTTGAAAGAAGTAATGCTAAAAGGTTTAACATCTTAGTTTAAGATACACGGACACAAATTTGTGGTTGTCTCAACTGAATTTAAATCCAAACGTAATTTTTGTTTTGTGGTTTTGGCATTAATACTTAGGTTGTGACAACACTTTAATCACTTTCCTTAACCTAATTTAGTTATCTTAAGTGATATATAGTTCTCAAATCGAATTTTGTTTGTCACAAACGAATTTTTGATGGTGACAGAAAGAAATTCAGTTGCTGCAACTGAGCGAATCATTTGCATCTAATTTAGCCGAGACAAGCAAGTGTTTCTAGAACATCAATCTATGAATACATAAAAAAGGTAGCCAACCGAATTCTTCTAAAGACCAACATGAATTAGCTTTTATTAGCTAACAAATTTCTAATATGATAAAATATTTACCGTTAAGATAACAAAATTGTAATCTTAATTAAACCGAAGATCGATCATTAACTTCATCATTATACGGTTAGCAATAAATTCAATACCTGCAATGAATCTGTCTCCTGTGAGCTGTTTAGTCTGTTCCTTAGTCTTAATTAAGCCGAAGTTCGATCTATAATCCCATCATTATACGGTAGTCACAACGAATTTATTTCCTGTAACTTGGTTTAAGGTTCCTAAAATGTTAAACATATTTTATTTCTGATTGTGGCTTAGCAAAATTTTAGTACATTTTCAATCATGCCACTCAGCTATTTGTGTAATTCCAAAGAAGTGCTGGCGTTCTGGAAGTACTCGGTATCAGCTCAGTCTTCTGTGAGCTGTTTTAAGGTTCCTAATTCTTAATTAAGGCGAAGTTCGACCATTAACTCCATCGTTGTACGGTTAGCAATAAAATCGGTACCCATAATGAATCTGTCTACTGTGAGCTATTTTAGGGTTCCTAAGTCTTAACTAAGACAAAGTTCGGTCTTTAATCCAATCGTAATATGGTTAGAATAAATTCGGTACCAACAGTGAATCTGTTTTCTGTGATATGGTATAATGTTCCTAAAACGTTCAAAATATTTTATTTCTAATAGATGCTTAGCAAAATTTTAGTACATTTTCTATCATTCCACTCAGCTAAATAATTAATTCCAAGGAAGTGCTTGCGTATTGAAAGTACTGCTCTACAATTTTCAGTTAATGTAGCCACATTGATGATTTTAGTTTGAATTTGTCCCATTATCAACCGGTTCTTATGCCGAAAAATATAAGTGCTTTCTCAGTATCAGTTTACTATTAGCGCTATAATTACGTTTAGAAATTGGTTTGTTTAACCCAAGTTGTTTCTCCGGAGCCAGTTTTGGAACAAGTTCTATAGCTTAAACCTTACATTTAAAGTCCCAGGAATAAGATACTGAATCACTTTGTTATATATAAAATCGCTTCTGTTGCCCTAAAATGGAAGTGCTTTCGTTAGTACTACTTTTGGAACGAGTTCTTAAAATAGTTTTGTTGGGTCAGTTAAACCTTACATTTCAGCTCCTGTAAATAAGTTTCCAAATCGAGATGCATTTTTTATACTTCCTCTGCAATATTTTAAGATATAGTTCCGCAACTAGTTATTATTTTACTCCAAACTAAAAGTGGTTCCTCTACTAGAATCAGCTTTGGAATATTTCTATTAGAAGTTCTGCGTCAGTGAAACCTAATTTGATCTGAATTCTGGGTTGTTATTTTTGGCTTCCTATTGAACCTGATTTGTAACTAGTTGTATATCTGTTCCGAGTCAATCAAATCTTCTACTCATGTTTATTTGGTTAAGTTTTGGAATTAGCTTTCCATTATTTTGCTCCAAAGTGGAAGTGCTTCCTTTAAAATAAGCTTTTGAAGTTTTGGTACTGTTTAGTTCCCTAACTAGTTCTAGATGAAAGAAACTTTTTATTTCAGTTGCTATGAAAAATTTCCACGAATCATTGATGGTTACCCATTTTGATTCAAAAGAAAAATGATTGCTTCAAAGAAAAACATCAGTGGAAAAATAGTACGATTTACTTTCATTAGTTTTCGTTCTTAACAATATTGTCGAGAATTTTATAAATAATTAAATGCTGTTGTCCTGAAAGGGTTGTATGTATTTCTTCATTAATTCAAATAATTATTTTATTCAATAATACCGGAGCGGTCCCAGAACAACCCGACCTGACGTATAGGTGGCGGCATTAGTTTGAAAATAAAAATAACTTTCGTGGAAATTGGCAACCCTATAAATCATATGTTTTCAGTTTCAAGGTGTCACGTTGTTTAGTATTATTTTGAAGCCATAAAAAGTAAATGATCTCAGTGAATTTTTAAACATGGAAAAAATTGGTCACCGTTATATAATTCAATACTTTTATTTGAAAGATCTCAGTCCAACCAATATTCTGAAACGAGCTAGATTTTTCTTTGGAGGAGTCTGCTCCTTTGTTTACGACTGTAAAATATTGGGTGGCAGAGTTTAAAAGAGGCCGTATGATATGCCAAGACGCAAACCGCAGTGGTCGATCAATTAAGGTTGACACGCCAGAAACGGTTAAGAAAATTCACAAAATGATATTGGATGATCGTCGGCTGAAGGTACGTGAGCTAGCTGAAATGATAGGCATTTCAAAAAGTGCTATACATCGCATATTGACCGAAAATTTGGAGATGACAAAGCTATCACAAGATAGGTGCCGTGCTTGCTCACAATAGAAGAAATATATCACCGTGAATATGTTTCAATAGAGTGTTTGGCGATATTTCACCACAATAAAGACGAATTTTTGCGTCGATACGTAGCCACCAATAAGAAATGGGTCCACCACTTCATACCTGAGTCAAAGGAACAGTCAAAACAGTGGACTGAAATGGGATATTTGTGTCTAAAGAAGGCGAGGACAATTGCATTTACAGACAAGGTTATGGTGCCTGTTATCTGGGATGTATTTATTATCTTCAGAAACGATTATTTCAACGGCGAGTATTATAATAACGTATAGCAGCAATTAAGTAATGAAAGTGTTGTTTCATCAAAACAACTCACCAGTACACACATCCACTATTGCGATGGCCAAAATCCACGAACTAAAGTTTGAATTAATTCTTAACACACCTTATTCGCCAGATTTTGCTCCCTTGGATTATTTTCTATTTCCAAACTTGAAAATATGGCTCAGTGTAGAAGATTTTCGAACAATAAAGATGTGGAGTCTGCGGTGGATAACAGGGTATCGAAGCTATTGAACACTGCTGGAAAAAGTGTATCGAAAAATATAGAAATTTTCCCCCTCATATTTTTTGTTAGATCACGCAATTCTCTTCTATTTCGTTTCCTAATTCATGATAAAAACCTGAACAGCTGACAGCCCGTATACACGTTCCACTAAACATGACAGTGATGAACAATATGAACAAATTTATTACATATGAAAGTCAGTGAAGTTATATTCATTAGGATGTAACGAAAATAAATAAAGTTAAATTCGCATATTTAGTTCTAATATCTATGTGTATATTAATACCTGAAGGTTAATCTTTCAACGGGTTTTTAGGCACAATACGCGCACGGAGGAGTGCGAAATTTGGTGTGGTTATAGATCATATGGAGGAGAAAACCCGAATCATAAAATTTATGTATAATATGTGTTAAAAATATATTAAATTAAATAAAATAATATATTAATAATAAATAATTTTATAAGGGTCTAAAGGTATGCTAATCAATTTTAGCCAATACATAAAGTGTGCGAAGTTAGCCCCGCATTTGTGGAAATAAAATTTTTTAAAGATTGTTCTGAATTATTCTAGGATTTGGCGGTTGTTCTAGTTGTTCTAAACATTGTTCAAAAATAGATATGTCGCAATCCGTAACGTGCGCAAATGAGAACATTTTTTCCGCGATATCAACGATATTAAACGATATCAATATTTTTATGCAACACGAACGTAAACGTACAGATTCCAAAATTTCTTTCATGCAAGGTATCCTGAATGGCACCCTCAACATCCTCTCTATAACATATCCAAGTTTCAGAGTGATCTGAGGGTGCCATTCAGGATACCTTGTGTGAAAGAAATTTTGGACTCTGTACGGACGGACGGACATCAACAAGTGATTCTGAGTCGATCGGTATAATAAAAGATGGCTTTAGGTCAAATATTTTTGGTAGTTACAAACATCAGCACAAAGTCAGTATACCCTGACCACATAATGGTATAGGGTATAAAAATCATTAGTTTTATAAAAAATCTTTAAGTCTTTAATCGACCAAAAGAAATTTGGAGCCAAAATGAAAATCCTTCGATAAATGACAATGACTTTTAATACTATTAATAACACTGGTCTACAAATTAAAAAAAAAAAAAATTGCAGAAACGAAGCATGTTTTTTAATTAATCTGGGTACGCTGAATCTGGCATAAAAATTGGGCTATCATGTCTTATTCATTTTTATCGCATGCTGGCAATACTGTAAAACAGTCAATACTGACACTACAATTTCACAATTATTAATTTGACAGAAGCCCACATTCATTCTAAATCTTCATAATAGTAGGGTTTAAGCATCTCAGGGAGATCGTGTGTTACTGATTCAAGCTATTTTTGCTTTGTGTGTGGTGCATATTTGGTTGGAAAAAAAGGATATGCAATATCAGAATCATTAAAATATGCATACAATAGTCCCCGCTTAAGTGCGCAATGCAAAATGCACAGTTTTTTGCGCACTAAAGCGGGGAATCATTTAAGCGGAACCCCTGATAAATGCGCATGTAACGCACTTAAAAAACCTCGCATAAATGCGTCATTAAAACGATTTATTTTTGGATTATGTAAACAATAATTTATTAGGTAGTTAAAATGGAAAAATATTTAAAAATAATTTTGCAAAAAAAAATAATTTATTCTATTTACAGATGATAGTATGACACACAAATCACTTTTACTTTTTTATCGAGTCTTTTATTAATTGTATTTTTTCTTTTAAAGTTAAAGTTTTCATTTTTATTCCACTCATATTTCACTTTTTATAGTTTTTCCTTTCCTTTGTTTTTGCTTGTTAAATGATTTTCGTTTCAATTCAACAGAATTTTGTTTTTGCTGTTGCCCAAATTTCGCTTTAAAAGCAAATTCCGGACAATTTTGTTTAATTATTTCCACTGTTTCTTTTATTTTGAAAATTTGGTTGCCACGTTTTCAGAAAAAGTGGACTTCTGTTTTTTAAAAAACGCCTTGGCAGGCATAATAAACGTTTTTTTCGCATTTAGGCGAATGTTTTTCTTAAAATTTAATTATTTAAGACAGTCGAAATTGACTCATTTAAGCGGGGAACGCATTTAAGCGGGACCTATTTTAATGGGATTAAGTTAATATAATTTGTATGAATTTTTCTGTTGCCAGCAGCTTTTGCGCATTTAAACGGGCAACGCATTTAAGCGGGGCGCATTTAAGCGAGAACTACTGTATTTACATTATTTTGGTTTTGCTGTCAGAAACTTGGACAAACCGTGGACACCGACAATGTTTTGCAACAGTTGCAGAACTGTTTTATACAAGTGGTGAAATGGCAAGAAGATCTATTTCGATTTTTCAATTCCAATACTTTGGAGAGAGCCAAGTAACCACGAAACCGATTATTATTTCTGTTTAACAAAAAAATGACTGGATTCAATATGAAAAATCGAAAAAATATTACTTACGCGAATGTCCCATCGGTTTCCAAACCAGTTAAACGTCCACCAAGTGATCCATTACCGAAACATATTTCACTAGCAGTGGTAGTTTGTATAAGGCTGATGATGAACGCCATTTAGTGACTCAAGCTGAGCTGAATGATCTAATTCGGGACATACATTTAACAAAGCAAGATGCAGAATCACTAGCTTCACGCATGCAGCAGTGGAAACTTCTTGCAGTTGGAACAAAAGTTACAATCTATGGAGATAGAAGCTTGGAATTGGCTGCATATTTTGAAAAGAAACACTCTATTCTATACTGTGTACTGATGTTGATGGTTTATTTCAAAAAATTAACCAGCCATATGACAAAACTGAATGGAGATTATTTACTGATGGCTCTATGTACAATTTAAAGGCTCTTCTTTTGCATAATGGGAATGAAAAACCATTCATACCAATTGATCATGCCATTAATACAAAGGAAAATTACGAACCAATGACTGAAATTTTGACATTACTCAAATACAGCGATCATAAATGGAAGATCTGTGGATTGTTGACTGGTATCCAAGGAGGTTTCACAAAATATTGTTGTTTCCTTTGTCTATGGGATAGTCGCGCTACATGTCATCATTACGTCAGAACAGAGTGGCAAAAAAGAACTGAGTATTCACCAGGAAAACAAAAACATTTCAAATATATCATTAATTGATCCAAATGACGTTCTTCTTCCGCCGCTGCACATAAAATTGAGCCTTTATAAGAATTTTGTCAAGGCTGTGGACAAAGATGGTGCAGCATTTAAATATTTGTTAGCGGTTATTCCTAAAATTTCATACACTAAAATCAAAGAAGGCATATTTGTTGGCTCTCAGATCAGGAAGCTATGATGACAATCTTTCACAATGTTTATTGGAGAAAGAAAATGCAGCCTTGAAATCTTTCAAGAGCATCGTTTTCCTGGAAGCAATAAGAGTGAAAATACAGACAAATTGTTGCTGAATTATTGAAAAAATTATCACGAATTAGGTGCACGAATGTCACTCAAAATGCATTTTCTTCATTCGCATTTAGGTGCGGTAAGCGATGAACAAGGGGAGCGTGTTCACCAAGATTCAATAAAAATTGAAAGAAATTATCAAGGATTTTGGGACAAAAGCATGCTGGGAGACTATTGCTGGACTCTAATACGTGAAACCGAACCAACAAAAAAATTACAAACGACGTTCAAAATAACGCCATTCACTTTTGAAAATTCATTGATTTTTAAATAAACTAACGATTTTTTATGTAAAAAACTAATAAAAACATTTTTTTTGTATCTCGAAAACCTGAAGTGATAGTGAAAAACGAGATTCGAATTAAGCCCACCAAATTACCCTAGCAAAGATATTTGGTTACTTCAGCCCAAAACCTTGCTGGTTAGTGTAAGAAGTCAAAATTTCATCAAAATGCATGCAGTGACTTATAATTATATTGGTCACCGACTTGAAAACCATGGTTTCGAGAATATCGCATTTACAGTTTTTGATATAGATAGGGTATTTATATTTTCGTTAAATTTCGAGCTCAAATGATGAAGTTAACATTTTTTTATGTATTTTGAGGCTATTCAATATAATAGGCGAGTCGAAAACGGTTGCTTCCAGCTGCCGTCCGCTATCTGCCATGATGATCAGAGAACTCTTCAGTAATTGTAAGATGTCTCGCCAACTATCATCGAATTGACTTTAATTTTTCAGAGCATATTTTCGAGACATCATACTTCGGAAAAGTGCTAAATTGATTTTATACCTCACTAAATTGGAATCAAGACCGTCTCTTGAAACTCACGGTACAGGATATTGTATTAATTTTGTTTTACTTTTTATACTACGTATTGATTTATGACAATTAAAATAATAGGTATGTTAATCTCATTTTTGTGTTCATTCTAAAATATTATTGTCTCAAAATAAGTTTTTTATGTCATCAATCGATGATGGCCTAACATCAAAAGAAACAAATAATCAGGATAGGATAAGCCAAAAAAAAAAAAAAATCCCTAAATTTAATTTTTTTCCTTTAACCACGATGTCGCTGTTTAAGAGCAGATGTTGTTGTAAAAATTTCCTTTAAAAAAATTTAACCTATCTTATCTGCCCTGTTAGCAGACACACACATTCAATGCACGTGTATGCCTTAAAGGTTTAGGCTTATCTTTTTATGTTCTGGTTGATTTGATACAGAATTTTCAACGTATTTTTTAATTAATACTTGCACAAAGAGCAGAAACCAAAATACCCAAAAATTTTACTTTTTGTGTTAAAATTGTACTAAATTTTTAAAAATATTAAAACAGGAGGTAGCTTCAAGTTAATGTACAAGAAATATTTCTTAAAAATTAATTTCTTTCAATATTTTGAGAAATGTGAATATGAAATTATTTACAAAATTGTACGACGTACGTGCTCTGACAACCCTAAAAATAGTTAGGCTCAATTCGGCTGTCGTCTTTCTATGATACTTAGTTTTCGAGCAATCGTTTTTCGATCTAGGTAATATGAGCATTTGATTGAGCGAAAAACCACTATCTGATCAGGGTATAATGACTTTGTGCTGATGTTCGTAACTACCAAAATTATTTGACCTAGACCCATCTTTTGGTTTACTGATTGACTCAGAATCACTTTCTGAGTCCATTTAGCGATGTCCGTCCGTCCGTCTGCCTGTCGGTTCGTCCATCTCATAGTGGCTGAAAATCATTTTTCATTGGTCAAAATTCTGTAACTTTTGAACCGATCAAAATATTTTAGTAATTTTTTCTAATGGGTAGATATTTAGTTGAACTTGAGTCTGATTTCTTTAAAATTGATTGAGTACATTTTAAGGAATCTAGGTCAAAGTTTAATTTTTCTTTTTTTTAACTTTTATTTATTAAAAAATGTTATATTTGGATTTTAATAATATTTACAAGCATTCTTTGTAATAATGGGATTTTTTTTAATGTTTACACTTAAAAAAATTTTTACACTAAAAAAAATTAAAATCAACTGGAAATTTTGCTATTAGTTACTACTGAAAAATTAAAAATTTGTTGCTGGCAAATTTGCAAATTTGTTTACACTCGAAGAATATTTACACTTAAAAGAACGTTAGTAATTTATAATATTAATAGGCTAGGCGATTTCTTGTGACTAATGTTTTGTTCTACCATTTTATCCGGATTTTGACCAAACGTATATTATTTGAAAGCTATTTCTTTTTAGCCGTTTTGCAGATTTACAGATTTTTAAATTTTTTCCTTTATCGTGAGTAAATTGCATTTAAAGTTGCTACTAATACATACATAAAATTATACAATGCCATATGTGTATTTATTAAACTTGTTAATGTGGTTGTTATAAAATGAGTTTGCTTTTTGTGTTGATTTGTGAATTGGCTATAATTGATTAGCATACTTTTAGGGTCTTTATTTAATGAAAAAATAAAATTTCTTAGAATTTGCGCTCGAATTTCGAGGGCTAGAATCTGCTAGTATTATTTAAAAATCTTGCTTTACCACAAAAAAATATATAATTTTTGCTGTCAAATTTGTTAATTTTAGCAAAATAAATCTGCTGAACATTAGCGCTATGATTCTGATTTTGATAAGAAAATTAGGGTTTTTATTTTTTGAATCTTTCTTATCTATTAAAACATTTCATACATATGTGTGGGTAAAAAACACCTTTTAAAAATAAAAACTGCAATAGATTTTAATAGCATTTGTAATAGCATTTGGGAGGGTTCCATTTATTATTATTTTTTACTAATACTATGTTTTTCAAAGGCAATTATAATGAATAATTCATTTGATTCAAATACTGATTGCAAATATTCCATATTTAGTTGTGTGTTTTTGCTGTTCTTTAGTAGTTTTTTTGACTTCTTCATCTAAATCCCGATGGTCCACTTTCCACTGATTTCGAATACTGGAGGTGAACAGATCTGACGTTGCCAATCTTATATATTAAAAATCTTCTTATATATTAAAAAATGTATGAAAACTAAAGTCAGTCCGTCTGGCCGTTCTATCCGGCCGATTTCCTTCATTTTTTTTTAATGAAAGGTATTTAGACACAGCTTTGTCATCAATCATTAAAATCTCTTACCTCTCAAACGCGATTCTTCCCTGTACATTTCTTATAGGACACATTCACTCAAGCAATTCTAATTCTCAAGCTTCTCTTCTAATTGAATGGATCTTGAGGTATTAACTGCTTAAATTAGTTGAGTTTGAGGAAAGTTATGCGTGCACAATCAGCTTTACATTAAATTTTTTCAAGATTTTTTCAATATTTTCCTTCACTCAAACTTCTATAACTAGAGTTCTAGTTAACGTAGGCTGTTGACATAAGTCTAAGAACACTCAGTGGATCAAGCTATTTCTTTTGAACTATTAACTGTTTAAATTCGTTGAGTTTTAGGAAAGTTATGCGTGCACAATCAACTTTACATTATGCAACACGAAAGTTAACGTACAGATTTCATTACAATAATTGCATAACACATACTCTTTGTTGAATTGTAAATTGCCAAAAATTTGAATACCTTTAGGTTGCATATAAGGTGGCCTTTACTTCTGTGTGTTCAACAAATATTTATAATGAAATAAACTTCATGAATTAAATAGATTAAAATCATTGAAAGAAATAAATTGAATGATAAAATAAAATTCCCTAGAATTTGCACTCGAATTTCGAGGGCTGGGCTCTGCTAGTAATATATTAAATAGATTTTCAATTGTGGAATTTCGTGAAATTTTTCTAGTATTGTGCTCTCTATAAAATCGGTAAGCCTTATTCCTTTTTTCCTGAGCTTCCTCTGATAGATCTCCAACTGGCACCAAATGATATCTAATAATATCTTCTGCATAATAAAAGATTTTGTGAACTGTTGCAGACATATTTCTGCGTGGGTACTTGGTTGAATATATTTTGAATAATTTTTTGGAGTTAATTTCCTTATTGCAAGTAAGTACTTCTAGGATTATTTTAAATCTGAAAATAAGGTTTAAATCCACTCCTGTTATTTCAGATGCTGTTTCTGGATTTGAAAAGAATCTTCTTGCGGTATTGCCATCATTTGTATTGCCTGACCCTTGTTTTGTCTGATCTATAATCAATCCAAATTTGCGATATTCATCTTGCACGTCTTTCTTTTTTGAACTTCTTAACTCCTTGTTGGTTTCGTTATTTCTTATTGATCCTGATGAACCGAAATCCGAATCATAACTTATTTTTAGTATGTGTTCGTATTCTTGCATGTAGTGGTGGTAATCCAAATTCATATGCATCAGCATTATCTAGTGATTTTGTCGGGACTTGGTTTAATTGGCTTGATGTTGCTTGGGATATGATGCGGCTGGATGCAGCCTTCGTGTTAGTCAAAGCCTACTTTTCCATCTATCATTGTCAGCATTAATTGATAGCTTACTTCAATTTGCTGCCCATCTAACTGTAATTTTAATGGCTACAGTGTTGCAATTTGGACCTTGATATCAGTAATTTCTTTGTTAATGGCATTATGAGTTTCTTTTTTGAATTAAAATTGGATTGGCCTGCAGTATTTCGTAGAAGATGGTGTCTCATTTTTCCAAATATCTTTTGTTTGCGTTGTACTAGTCGCAGGCTCTGAATCTTCCAAAATATTTTTCAATCGCAATGGTACTAATGATACCATGAACATATCTGAGTCCGAATTATTTTCACATACTACTTGTTATACCCTATACCACTATGTGGTTTGGATATAATGCCTTTGTGCTGCTGTTTGTAACTACCAAAAATATTTGACCTAGACCTATCTTTTATTATACCGATCGACTCAGAATCACTTTCTGACTGCAATTGAGTTTGTATTCAAATGTCACTTTCTAATAACCCTTTTCATAAGCCATCATACTATGTTTCTAGTGCATTACTACCTAGAATGATACATAAAAATCCACTATACAAATGAATTACCTGTGTGTGTTTTCTTTACTGCTTGCATTACTGCATCGTTAGGTAAAATAAAAAGGTATAAAAAGGTATGATAATAAAGAGTCCGATCACAAGGGAGATGTGTAAACATCTAATAATTAAAGAAAACATCAACATCATATTTTCCAGTGCATAAAAAATAAGTCGATTATGCTGTTTTCTGAAATTCAATTGATGTTTTCTGAAATGCAATTGATGTTTTCTGAAATTCAATTGATATTTTCTGAAATACAATTAATGTTTTCAGCAATTCAAATGATGCTTTTCGAAATTCTATTGATGTTTTCTGAAATACAATTAATGTTCTCAGCAATTCAAATAATGCTTTTTGAAATTTAATTGATGTTTTCTGAAATTCTAATTATGTTTTCTGAAATTCAAATGATGTTTTCTGAAATACAATTGATGTTTTCTGAAATTATATTGATGTTTTCTGAAATTCAATTGATGTTTTCTGAAACTCGAATGATGTTTTCTGAAATTATATTGATGTTTTCTGAAATTCTTTTTATGTTTTCTGAAATTCAATTGATGTTTTCTGAAACTCGAATGATGTTTTCTGAAATAATATTGATGTTTTCTGAAATTCTATTTATGTTTTCTGAAATTCAAATGATGTTTTCTGAAATTATATTGATGGTTTCTGAAATACAATTGATGTTTTCTGAAATTCTATTTATGTTTTCTGAAATTCAAATGATGTTTTCTGAAATACAATTGATGTTTTCTGAAATACAATTGATGCTTTCTGAAATTATATTGATGTTTTCTGAAATTCAATTGATGTTTTCTGAAATTATATTGATGTTTTCTGAAATTCAATTGATGTTTTCTGAAATTTTATTGATGTTTTCTGAAATACAGTTTATGTTTTCTGAAATTCTATTGATGTTTTCTGAAATACAATTGATGTTTTCTGAAATTATATTGATGGTTTCTGAAATACAATTGATGTTTTCTGAAATTATATTGATGTTTTCTGAAATTCTATTTATGTATTCTGAAATTCAAATGATGTTTTCTGAAATTGTGTTGATGGTTTCTGAAATACAATTGATGTTTTCTGAAATTCTATTGATGCTTTCTGAAATTCAATTGATGTTTTCTGAAACTCGAATGATGTTTTCTGAAATTATATTGATGTTTTCTGAAATTCTATTTATGTTTTCTGAAATTCAAATGATGTTTTCTGAAATTATATTGATGGTTTCTGAAATACAATTGATGTTTTCTGAAATTATATTGATGTTTTCTGAAATTCTATATATGTTTTCTGAAATTCAATTGATGTTTTCTGAAACTCGAATGATGTTTTCTAAAATTATATTGATGTTTTCTGAAATTCTATTGATGCTTTCTGAAATTCAATTGATGTTTTCTGAAACTCGAATGATGTTTTCTGAAATTATATTGATGTTTTCTGAAATTCTATTTATGTTTTCTGAAATTCAAATGATGTTTTCTGAAATTATATTGAAGTTTTCTGAAATTCTATTTATGTTTTCTGAAATTCAAATGATGTTTTCTGAAATTATATTGATGGTTTCTGAAATACAATTGATGTTTTCTGAAATTCAAATGATGTTTTCTGAAATTCTATTTATGTTTTCTGAAATTCAAATGATGTTTTCTGAAATTATATTGATGTTTTCTGAAATTCTATTTATGTTTTCTGAAATTCAAATGATGTTTTCTGAAATTATATTGATGTTTTCTGAAATTCTATTTATGTTTTCTGAAATTCAAATGATGTTTTCTGAAATACAATTGATGTTTTCTGAAATACAATTGATGCTTTCTGAAATTATATTGATGTTTTCTGAAATACAATTGATGTTTTCTGAAATTCTATTGATGCTTTCTGAAATTCAATTGATGTTTTCTGAAACTCGAATGATGTTTTCTGAAATTATATTGATGTTTTCTGAAATTATATTGATGTTTTCTGAAATACAATTGATGCTTTCTGAAATTATATTGATGGTTTCTGAAATACAATTGATGTTTTCTGAAATTCTATTTATGTTTTCTGAAATTCAAATGATGTTTTCTGAAATACAATTGATGTTTTCTGAAATACAATTGATGCTTTCTGAAATTATATTGATGTTTTCTGAAATACAATTGATGTTTTCTGAAATTCTATTGATGCTTTCTGAAATTCAATTGATGTTTTCTGAAACTCGAATGATGTTTTCTGAAATTATATTGATGTTTTCTGAAATTCTATTTATGTTTTCTGAAATTCAAATGATGTTTTCTGAAATTATATTGATGGTTTCTGAAATACAATTGATGTTTTCTGAAATTATATTGATGTTTTCTGAAATTCTATTTATGTTTTCTGAAATTCAATTGATGTTTTCTGAAACTCGAATGATGTTTTCTAAAATTATATTGATGTTTTCTGAAATTCTATTGATGCTTTCTGAAATTCAATTGATGTTTTCTGAAACTCGAATGATGTTTTCTGAAATTATATTGATGTTTTCTGAAATTCTATTTATGTTTTCTGAAATTCAAATGATGTTTTCTGAAATTATATTGAAGTTTTCTGAAATTCTATTTATGTTTTCTGAAATTCAAATGATGTTTTCTGAAATTATATTGATGGTTTCTGAAATACAATTGATGTTTTCTGAAATTCAAATGATGTTTTCTGAAATTCTATTTATGTTTTCTGAAATTCAAATGATGTTTTCTGAAATTATATTGATGTTTTCTGAAATTCTATTTATGTTTTCTGAAATTCAAATGATGTTTTCTGAAATTATATTGATGTTTTCTGAAATTCTATTTATGTTTTCTGAAATTCAAATGATGTTTTCTGAAATTATATTGATGTTTTCTGAAATTCTATTTATGTTTTCTGAAATTCAAATAATGTTTTCTGAAATTATATTGATGTTTTCTGAAATTCTATTTATGTTTTCTGAAATTCAAATGATGTTTTCTGAAATTATATTGATGGTTTCTGAAATACAATTGATGTTTTCTGAAATTATATTGATGTTTTCTGAAATTCTATTTATGTTTTCTGAAATTCAAAGGATGTTTTCTGAAATTATATTGATTTTTTCTGAAATTCTATTTATGTTTTCTGAAATTCAAATGATGTTTTCTGAAATTCTATTGATGCTTTCTGAAATACAATTGATGTTTTCTGAAATTATATTGATGTTTTCTGAAATTCTATTTATGTTTTCTGAAATTCAAATGATGTTTTCTGAAATTCTATTTATGTTTTCTGAAATTCAAATGATGTTTTCTGAAATTATATTGATGTTTTCTGAAATTCTATTTATGTTTTCTGAAATTCAAATGATGTTTTCTGAAATTATATTGATGTTTTCTGAAATTCAATTGATGTTTTCTGAAACTCGAATGATGTTTTCTGAAATTCAAATGATGTTTTCTGAAATTATATTGATGTTTTCTGAAATTCTATTTATGTTTTCTGAAATTCAAATGATGTTTTCTGAAATTATATTGATGGTTTCTGAAATACAATTGATGTTTTCTGAAATTATATTGATGTTTTCTGAAATTCTATTTATGTTTTCTGAAATTCAATTGATGTTTTCTGAAACTCGAATGATGTTTTCTGAAATTATATTAATGTTTTCTGAAATTCTATTTATGTTTTCTGAAATTCAAATGATGTTTTCTGAAATTATATTGATGGTTTCTGAAATACAATTGATGTTTTCTAAAATTATATTGATGTTTTCTGAAATTCTATTGATGCTTTCTGAAATTCAATTGATGTTTTCTGAAACTCGAATGATGTTTTCTGAAATTCTATTTATGTTTTCTGAAATTCAAATGATGTTTTCTGAAATTATATTGATGTTTTCTGAAATTCTATTTATGTTTTCTGAAATTCAAATGATGATTTCTGAAATTATATTGATGATTTCTGAAATACAATTGATGTTTTCTGAAATTCAAATGATGTTTTCTGAAATTCTATTTATGTTTTCTGAAATTCAAATGATGTTTTCTGAAATTATATTGATGTTTTCTGAAATTCTATTTATGTTTTCTGAAATTCAAATGATGTTTTCTGAAATTATATTGATGTTTTCTGAAATTCTATTTATGTTTTCTGAAATTCAAATGATGTTTTCTGAAATTATATTGATGTTTTCTGAAATTATATTGATGTTTTCTGAAATTCAATTGATGTTTTCTGAAACTCGAATGATGTTTTCTGAAATTCTATTGATGCTTTCTGAAATTCAATTGATGTTTTCTGAAACTCGATTGATGTTTTCTGAAATTATATTGATGTTTTCTGAAATTCTATTTATGTTTTCTGAAATTCAAATGATGTTTTCTGAAATTATATTGATGGTTTCTGAAATACAATTGATGTTTTCTGAAATTATATTGATGTTTTCTGAAATTCTATTTATGTTTTCTGAAATTCAATTGATGTTTTCTGAAACTCGAATGATGTTTTCTGAAATTATATTGATGTTTTCTGAAATTCTATTTATGTTTTCTGAAATTCAAATGATGTTTTCTGAAATTATATTGATGGTTTCTGAAATACAATTGATGTTTTTTGAAAGACAATTGGAAAATGTTTAGAAAAGAACATATCATAATTTTTTCACCAATACAATCATAAGTCACACAGCGTTATCTGCTTCAGCTCACACCGATATTAGTTACGCTGTTTTTGTGATTGTATTGTGAAATAGAAATTTACCCCCCTGCGCGTATAGATGTTTACACATCAAAAAACCAGATTACAAATGAATTACATCCTCTGTGTATTGACATTCTTGCTTAAATATATATCAAAAGGGTGGTGTATTTTGTAAGCAGATACCATTACTGGTAATAGAACAAATAATGGCTATTATAAGCTATAAAATACACAAATTTAACACACCATTTTATACTTAAATACGCTTTTTCTGAGTTTGACAGCATGCTACGCCCACAATTAGCAATAGTTTAAGCTAATTTTTTGGCTACCTTAATCTGGATATATTAGCTACAAAATGGCGTTAAAATTTTAAAAATCGGTGACAAAAAAAAATTGACTTTTGGCCAATGAAATCAAAATTTCAGCCACAGTGCGTCTGTCCGTCTGTGTGTCCATGAAAACCTTGTAACCAAACTACAGGTCGCAAATTGAATATATTTTTATTAAATTTAGTACATAAGTTTCTATCGGCATTGGGATGAAAACAGTTGAAAATGATGAAAATCAGTTCATGTTCAGAGCTAGTACCCATACAAATTACGCCTACATCCGTTTATCAGTAGTCCCAAAATAAACCCTATAGGACAATTCTTAGTTATAACTCCCATATGAAGCTGGTTCCCGATCTTCACTTAAATCTATATAAAAAAAAATATATATATATTGCATAGATTTTTCTCAAACTTGGCTTGTCCCTATATAAATATAGCATCCGATATGAAGTTTTTCATATCCGAATGCAGAAAAACTAATAACAACGCGACTTATATTATATATCTAATTAGTTGGACATAAGAGATAGGGTCCATGGTATAAGGTATCGTATAGTCAGTTTAGACCGACTATAATATTGATTACTTGTTGGGTTGTTTTTTACATTTCTCATATTTTTGTTCCAGTTTTGATATTTTTGGGCAACATTTTATTTATTATGCGATTTTTATTTTTTTAAATTTCATTTTTTTTGGGCGATTTTAATTTTTTTTCGGGTAATTTTTAATATTTTTTTTGTATTTTTTCAATTGATATTTGGTTTAAAAGTAATAAAGGGAAAGTGTTTTTTTTCCCTTTAATTTAATTATCTTATTTTATTTTTCCCAATATTTCGGTAAACATCGTTTAGCATCTTCAGGGGATCTATTTCAAAAATATATACAAAAACATTTATATAAAAACAGAAATATTCACAAACAAACATTAACATTTTTCTTTTATAATTACTTTTAAAAAGTAAATAATCAGTTTAAAAAAATCTTTCACCACTATAGTGTACTGTCCAATGTTTATTCATCGTTTGTTTATTTTGATCTGTGTTTCTCTATTGTGTGTCTGTAAATTTGGGCACATTTTTCGGTGTCAGTTTTGTAATTAAGTCTCCTTTCTATTGGCACATCAATAATATGGAGCATTTTAAGTGTGTATCTCTTTTTATAATTATTCTCACCTACTAATACTTGTACGTTGTCAAAATTAGCCGTATGACCAGTCAATATACAGTGGGCTGCAAGAGCAGTTTTTTGCTCTAAGGGTTTATTAGTTGCCTTATGTTCAGATTTATGCGACGACATTCTAGTTTTAAGTTTATTCTTGGTTGTGCCAACATATACATTATGGCACGTATTGGAATTATCACCATTACAATTAATTTTGTAAACTAAGTTAGACTTTTCGTCTTTTTCCAATTTAGATTTAGTTTTACTAAATAGTTTTTCAATTGTATTATCAGTTCTTTCCGACAAACTTGGTATGTAAATTAATTAAATCACTAAAAATATTATTAAAAAAATTAAATTAATTTTTTTCTTCCACTAAAATGAAACACTTTGAATGTTTATGTTTTTAAATCCAAACTTGAACTAACTGTTCTTTATTTAATGTTCTAACTTTTATATATTTTACAAAAGTGTTAACTTAAAATAATTTGTGAGAGTACTAAAAATAAAGAGTAAAGTAAGCTTAAATTATTAACGAGCTTAAAGTATTTTGTGAGAATAATTAAAGCTAAAACAGATTTGAAAATAAAGAGTAAGCTTAAATATTAAGAGAAATAATTGTATAAAAATAAAGAGTAATAATTATTGTGGGAATCAATTTTATTGAGAATTTTATTTACTTTAGTAAAAGTGTTGATGTTAGCATTGACATTTATCGTGTGCAACGATTTCCTGAGTTCCATGGAAATCGTCTGTTGCAGGTGTCACACTTTTCAATAGTGGATTTGTGGGAATGAAGATAATGCAATTTTGTACGATAGCTGATTTTGCAAAATTCGTGGGAATGATAAAAGTACAATTTTTGTACGATAGCGGAAATTGGTGTTGTGAAATCTGTGGGAACATTTGAAATAACATTTCTTGTATTCCACGAATTATATGAAGGTTGCTATTTTATTCAGCGCGTGTAAAATGGGTTGCGCGTGCGACTTAGGAATTTTTTATATTAAGGGATGGTATGCCATATCTTAACTTGTATGTCATGGACTTATAGATTTTAGTATGTTTCTCTCCTCTAAAAATATCATTGTTCATCTTCGTTTTCACCTGTTTAATTAAATCAATAACAGTCTTGTTAGGGAAATCGTTCTTCTGTAAAATGCTTATAATCTTATTCACGTTATTCTCGTGAAAATCTTCATCACTTATACTAAGAACTCTGTTAATGATAACATTCCTCGGATGTTTGGAATGGAAATTTATTAATCTACCAGATGCCATTGGTTTTTGATTCCAATCAAGTTTTAACAGATTACATTGTCTTATAATAATCGAATCGAGATATTGTAAACTGTTGTTGTATTCTTTTTCCATAGTAAATTGAATCTGTTGATTGAAAGAGATGAATGTCTTCAGCGTTTCATTTATTTCATTCGTTTTTACATTAGCAAAGAGATCGTCTACGTATTTGGTTATGATTCTGGGTTTATTAGTCAACTTTTCTAGTGACACGTTGATTAGTTCTTCCATGACAATATCTGCAATTACAGGAGAAGCTGGAGAACCCATTGGCATTCCCTTGTTTTGCTCAAAGAATTTGTCTGAATATTTAAAATATCTGCTTTCTTTTATGCAAAACGTCAAAATTTCTAGAAAAATATCCTTTGGGATGCGGGTAAATTTTTCCAATATGTTCCATTTATTCTAAATAATTCTCAAAACTAAATTTACTGGAATGCTAGGGAATTGGGAGATAACATCAAAGGATATTAGAGTTTCATCCTTTTCTATGTGAGTTCTTCAAAATTTCTATTATATATTTACATAATATACGAGGGTGAGTTAATGGATGAACAAATTGGGCGTAAGGGTGTATTGGATTTGTGGATCTTAGGAAGACCGTAAATCCTAGGTGCCGTGGCGACTTTTGTTGTTAATTTCTTCTTTTGGTTCAAGTCAATAAGATGCATGTTAAATAATTTTTCAATAAGAGTATTGTTTTTGTTCTGTAAACTCGATGTTGGATCCTTTTTCAAACGTTTGTATGTGCACATGTCTCCTAAAATACCTCTCATTTTCAAATCGTATTCGTTTCTATCCATTGCCATTGTCTTACTACCTTTATCAGCGTTTAAAATTAATATATCTTTATTTCTTCTTAAAAATCGTTCCGATTGAATGATGAAACTCTAATATCCTTTGATGTTATCTCCCTATTCCCTAGCATTCCAGTAAATTTAGTTTTGAGAATTATTGAGAATAAATGGAACATATTGGAAAAATTTACCCGCATCCCAAAGGATATTTTTCTAGAACTTTTGACGTTTTGCATAAAAGAAAGCAGATATTTTAAATATTCAGACAAATTCTTTGAGCAAAACAAGGGAATGCCAATGGGTTCTCCAGCTTCTCCTGTAATTGCAGATATTGTCATGGAAGAACTAATCAACGTGTCACTAGAAAAGTTGACTAATAAACCCAGAATCATAACCAAATACGTAGACGATCTCTTTGCTATTGTAAAAACGGATGAAATAAATGAAACGCTGAAGACATTCAACTCTTTCAATCAACAGATTCGATTTACTATGGAAAAAGAATACAACAACAGTTTACAATATCTCGATTCGATTATTATAAGACAAGGTAATCTGTTAAAACTTGATTGGAATCAGAAACCAATGGCATCTGGTAGATTAATAAATTTCCATTCCAAACATCCGAGGAATGTTATCATTAACATAGCAGTAAATTTGATTAACAGAGTTCTTAGTATAAGTGATGAAGATTTTCACGAGAACAACGTGAATAAGATTATAAGCATTTTACAGAAAAACGATTTCCCTAACAAGACTGTTATTGATTTAATTAAACAGGTGAAAACGAAGATGAACAATGATATTTTTAGAGGAGAGAAACATACTAAAATCTATAAGTCCATGACATACATTCCAGGTTTGTCGGAAAGACTTAAAAATTCCAACATTTATAATACAGAAAAGTTTAAATTATCCCTTAGAACTGATAATACAATTGAAAAACTATTTAGTAAAACTAAATCTAAATTGGAAAAAGACGAAAAGTCTAACTTAGTTTACAAAATTAATTGTAATGGTGATAATTCCAATACATGCCATAAGGTATATGTTGGCACAACCAAGAATAAACTTAAAACTAGAATGTCGTCGCATAAATCTGAACGTAAGGCAACTAATAAACCCTTAGAGCAACTGCTCTTGCAGCCCACTGTACATTGACTGGTTATACGGCTAATTTTGACAAGGTACAAGTATTAGTAGGTGAGAATAATTATAAAAAGAGATACACACTTAAAATGCTCCATATTATTGATGTGCCAATAGAAAAGAGACTTAATTACAAAACTGACACCGAAAAATGTGCCCAAATTTACAGACACACAATAGAGAAACACAGATCAAAATAAACAAACGATGAATAAACATTGGACAGTACACTATAGTGGTGAAAGATTTTTTTAAACTGATTATTTAATTTTTAAAAGTAATTGTAAAAGAAAAATGTTAATGTTTGTTTGTGAAAATTTCTGTTTTTATATAAATGTTTTTGTATATATTTTTGAAATAGATCCCCTGAAGATGGTAAACGATGTTTACCGAAATATTGGGAAAAATAAAATAAGATAGTTAAATTAAAGGAAAAAAAACCCTTTCGTTTTTTATTTTATTGAAAATTGATGACCTCAAACCGAATAAGGAAATAAAAATTTTAACAACATAAAGGTCAACTATCTACACGTATAATAATTTATTTTATTTGCTGCTGGTTCCCGGCACATATGCTCTTGATTGTTCCTTGGCCTATTGTTGTCCTGGTTGTCTATTGGCCAGACAATCCTTCCAATCCCCGGCGTGGATTAGATATCTTTTCTGGTCCAATGTTTATTGCTGCTCAATCAAGGACCGTAAGCATGTAGGCGGGATTACCATGAAATGTTTCTGTTTCAATACTGGCAGAATTGCCATGAAATGTTTTTGTATATTTATGGAAGGACTTCCAGAAACTTTTCGCTCAGCTGGTGGAGTGATGTTTAAACTGTAGTGTTACCCTTAGGAAGCATACGATCATCTATTGGAGCGTCTGCTGCTTTGTTATAATTATTTCAATGTTTATGATCTCCCACAATGCAAAGTGGGTAGCTATGCATGTCACACTTCTTATTATTTATATTTAAATTGTGTGTAACGTCATGCATACACTACACTAATATAAAAATTTGTCTGACTTAAGTTTGAAAATTTCAAATAAATTTGTTTAATTTTTAAGAATTATTATTTAAGAAAAAAAAAAGAGCACAACTAAAAAACTAAACTTTTTTTAAATCCAAAATATTCTTCTTCATTAAGATTGTTAAATTAAATTATAAAATTTGCGAAATTATTATTTTCTAATAAAAATTTATAATTTTTATAAAAATAGATTTTTTTTTTTTACGAATTTTTACTCAATAAAAAGAGAAAAAAGCAGAATTAAAAATAAAAAAACATTTTTTTAAAGATTCCAAAATGGTTTTCTAACGTAAAATTAATAAATTCAATATAAAAAAAATACCAAATTACGATTTTCTATAAAATGTTTTTTGTGTGATTTTTGTAGTTACATATAGATATCTAACTATCTACCGGGTTATAACAAAAAATCTGGACTAATTCAAAAGAACAATCAAAAGAGTAATTTCTGTTACTATTTCTTCAATATATTTTTTTCATTTAAATAATATTAGTGCAAAAAAATTTTATTCAATGGACTTCAATAAATGGTCCATTGTCGGCCACACGACGTAGTTTTGTGTAGATGCTTGAGCAAGCACGTTGTACGCCATTTTCGTCGATTTCTTTGAGGCACTTCCGGATGCGACGTGTCAACTGCTTGACATTTTGGGCCTTCCAGCCCTTCTTGTAGACCAAGCTTTTAAGTTCGCCAAAAAATCTTCAATTGGTCGGCACTGTGGTAAATTGGTGGGGTTTCTGTCTTTAGGAACAAATTTGATGTTTTTCCTGATCAAGAAGTCCAGTGTGGATTTCGCATAATGGGAGGAGGCCTTGTCCGGCCAAAATATAAAATCATCGTCCTGATAATATTTATGAATGAATGGAAGTAAAATTTTGCTTAAACATTTATTTTGATAAACTTCCTGATTTATGGCCAGCCCACTTGGCTTGAAATAAGGCTTGGAAATTCCTTTATCGGAAACATAACTTTTTGCTCAAACTTTTTTTTGTATCTATATCTTACATCGGGAGAGGTTGCAGAAATGTCATTTGTGTAAAATACATCATTTCCTGGGATTTGTGGAGCGCTAAGTGGAAAATAACTCTCATCATCCAAAATGAATGATATCCCCTTGAAATTTTTGCACATCCACCCTCATTGCGATTTTACTCGTTGAATTTGCTCTTCAGTGTAAGCAGGAGACCGTTGCTTTTTTCTGGCTTCAATATGTAACGATTTTAACATTTTGCAAATATATGGCTGCGAGCATCGGAATTTTCTAGCCGCTTCGGGCTGGCTTAACCCATCGTTATTGTTGAAAGCTGAGCTTCTTCTCTGCGTGTTTTTCGTAAAACCGTACAATGCGCTCTCGGAGGTGTTGCTGCTTTGAAGGCATTTTAAAGACTAATATAGTGCGTGCACTGTTCTGAGTTATTTGATAAAAAGATAATGCAATACTAGTTCTAATTACGCAATACCAGCGTGATTCGAAAAGGCATACTAAAATTACAAGCAATTCAAATTAGTCCAGATTTTTTGTCATAACCCGTTATATGACACTAATGAGGTTTAAAAACATTAAATGTTTTCTTTTTTTGCGATTTTGTAATTTTGTGTTTCTTCGGTTATGCCAACCACACTTCGGTTATGCCAGCCAAAATTCGATTGTCACAACTAAATTTCAGTTATGGCACTAAACTAATTCCACCATACTAACAATTTTTTAATGACACTTTTTTGGAAAAAAACATTTTTATGTGAAACGTACAACACTGGAGTTTATATTTGAAGATAAATATAAGAGCGAATTTACACGAGGGCTTTTCACGCAGGCTTTTTCATCAATTCTTTTTTGAAGATGCTACGTAAATCCCCGTGCATTTACATGATGTGTGTTTGGTTGCAATAAACTACGTTTATTTTGTAAATTTTTTCGTTTGTATATTTGCAACAAATAAACAACTTAAGAACCACCTTGTGTTTTTAATAACATAAAAAAATTATGGAAAATTTAAATTCTTTTGTCCACATTTTATTATTATAATTTCTTTTTTTTTTAATTTAATAAAATAAAGTGATTTTATTACGTATTTTTTTTTCTTTATAAAATCTCTTGTCACTTTGTAGAGACTACATAGAATAAGAATAAAACAACTTGTCAAGAAACCGAAAGAGATTCGGTAGCGTATACATGTTGTCTGCTCGTATGTATGAATATTAATCATACGCCACGTAACAGATTTTCAAGTGCATCGTCAGTTTGTTTTAATAAATGTACCTTTCAAAATTACTCAATATAGACAATATTTTCAATATATCGATCGATTTAGAATATCTTTCATAGTAAATTTAGCTTTCATCGATCTGTCTTTCCATTTTAATCTGGGTATCATGAAACACAGCTGCAAATTTTTAGCCTTTTTGGATGCAATTTGTTAGATATTTTAAAAAATTTTTTGTGAACAGTACCAAATATAGTACGTTGAAGAAAAACTTAAGCCATAATGATTTTCTTCATTTTATTCATCCTTAAATATATTTTTGGTATTTGAACAATCTTAAGAACAATCCAAACAGTTAATTAACGTATATGTTGTTTGATATGAATGCATGACATTGTGCTTGCCTTGTTATTATGTTTGTTATTTGTCTTGTTCTACGTTTAAACGTACATGTGTAGTTGGCGTTGTCGTTAGTTGTCTGTATCCTTAGATTTGAGCTTTAGGGGTTTATGTTTATCTTGTTTACTTGTATGTATGCTAGAAAACCAAAAAACAATTTGTTGCAAATTATTTGCTAAATTAAGCAATTTCAATTCAACACATTCGCTCAAGAAACACGTTTGTGTTTATGCACACAAGTACTTGTCCATTCAGACATACGTAGAAACATCATTTCATTCTTCGGTGCAGACACATAGTCGCCGTGTATTTAAGTGTCCAGTAATATTAAGTATTTATCTTTAGGTTAATACTTATCTTTCTCTGCAATATTAGTTCAGCTCTGGAAGGTGGATGGTGGATGGAGTTCTTTGATTAGTAATAAACACTTGTTTTGTGTCATAATTAAGATGTTTATCGTAATCACATGATATTAAAGATTATTGTTTTTTTTTCCTGTAACATAATTACCATAAAGTTGTACGAGATATTTGGAGTTAAAGACGTTTTGTTATACCCTAAATTACTATGTGGTGAGGGTATAATGAGTTCGTGCTGATGTTTGTAACTTACAAAAATATTTGACCTAAAGGTATCTTTTATTATACATATCGAGCCAGAATCAATTTCTGAGCCGATTTAGCGATGTCCGTCTGCCCGTCTGTGTGTCTATGTAAACCTTGTAATCAAACTGCAGGTCGCCTACATGATGAACTTTGGCATATAAGCTTCTATCGGCCATAGGAAGAACGATATTGGAATTGGTGAAAATCGGTGCATATTCAGACTTAGTCTCCATACAAATGACGATTTGCGGAGAATTCTTCGAAAACAATTCTTCGAAAAAAACAATTCTTCGAATAACAATAACAATAGAGGTTTTGCGGGAAATAATCAGAGATTTTCAACTACAGCGGGGAATAACCATGGAGGTTTTCAACTATAGCGGTGAAGAAGTGCTTTCGAAGAATCGTTATTCGAAGAACTGCTATTCGAAGAATAGTTTCTTCGAAGAATTTTTTTCGAAGAATTTTTCGCCGACCACAAATGACCCCTATGAGATCGATTTAAATTGCCATAAGATCCAATTTATCAAATTGGGTTGTGTATGTTTATTGTACCCTTCAATCACTAGTTCAGAAATAAATCCTATAGGACAAGTCTTAGTCATAGCTCATATGAAGCTGCTTCACAGATTTTTCTCAAATTTAGTTTAGTATATGTTTTTGCAAAAAATATGTCTTTTTACCAGGATCAGTCCATTTTTTGACCAGTCCCCATATAAATATAGCGTCCGTTATGATTTTTTCAGATCTGCAGGCAGGAGAATTAATACAAAATCCACTCATTAGTTTGTGCTTATTTTCTAAACGCGTGCTATAGGAAATATTTGTTTATAAAATAAATAATAATAAACAAAATATTTTTTTAAAGACATTTTTTTCATAAGTGTTGTCTCAGCTGAATTCCGTTATCTTAAGAATCGTTTGGTTGCAGTAACCAATTTTTTAGTTGTGACAAATGAAATTTACTTGTGCCAACCAGACTTTGGTTATGCCAACTAAAATTCAATTGTAACAACTGATAAGATAATTAAGATAATTAAATAAAGTGTTGTCTAATACGAACAATTCGATTGCGAAAAACAATTTTTTCAAATGTACTTTCGTGGAGAAGATACTTTTTTAAAAAAGATTAATTTTTTGAAAAAGATGCTTTTTGGAAAAGTGTTTGTTTTTGGGAAAAATATGCTTTTTTGGAGTAGATCCTTTTTTTTGGAAAAAGATAAATTTTTTTGGAAAAGGATACTTTTTAAAAATATACATTAAAAATATACATTAAAAATATCCTCTTTCGGAAAAAGATATCATACTTTTTTGAGAAATGTTCTTTTTGCATGTATTGTTTTTTATTTTAATTTTTTGAAAAATGGACGTTTTTGAAAAATGTTCCTTTTGGGAAAAAGCAAAATGTGAAACAATTCTGGTCAAAACAATTATTATCAAAAAAGCAAATTTTTCAAAAAGGTATATTTTTATACCCTATACCACTATGTGGTTTGGGTATAACGACTTTGTGCTGTTGTTTGTAACTACCAAAAATATTTGACCTAGATCCATCTTTTATTATACCGATCGAATCAGAATCACTAACTGATTCGATTTAACGATGTCCGTCCGTCCGTCCGTCCGTCTGTGTGTCCATGTAAACCTTGTAATCAAACTGAAGGTCGCATATATATTTTGATGAAATTTGGTATGTGAGCTTTTATCGGCCATAGGATGAACGCTATCGAAATTGGTGAGAATCGGTCCATGTTCAGACCTAGCCCCCATACAAATGACCCCTATGAAATCGACATAAATTGCCATAAGATCCAAATTGTCATATAGATGTTACTCAAATTGGGTTTGTATGCATTTATTACATCCATTAATGAGTAGTCCAAAAATGATCCCTATGGAACAACTCTTAGTCATAGGCCCCATATAGAGCTGCTTCCCGATCTTCACTTAAATCTATCATAAAACAAAAATATTGCACTGATTGTTCTCAAATTTTGTTTGTATATATTTTTGCAAAATACAAGAGAGTTTACCAAACATAGTCAGGATCGGTCCATTTTTGGGCCTAGTCCCCATATAGATATAGCATCCGATATGTACTTTTTCATATCTGCAGCCAAAAAAATTAATATGAATCCCACTCAAATTTGGTTTATGCTTATTTTCTATGTCCAGTTAGTTGGGCCTATGAGATAGGGTCTCTAAACGCATGTTATCATATAGTCGGTCTAGACCGACTATAATTTTCTTACTTGTTATAATGGTGTTTTTGATTTTTGAAAAATATATTTTATTGGATAAATATAATTTTTTGAAAAAAGTTACTTTTTAGAAAATGAATTTAATGTTTTTTAAGAAAAATACTTATTTTGGAAAAAAGATGTTTTTTGTGCAATTTATGGTATTTTTTTAAATGCATTTTTATGGTAGAGGCATTTTTTTGGAAAAAGTAAAATTTGGAACAATTCTGTTTCGACTGTCTATTTTCTAAAATATGTACTTTTTGGAAATGATGCTTTTATTTTGAAAAACAGGACAAATTTTTTTATTTCCTTTTTATGAAAAAGTTGCTTTTTTGAAAAAGTTAATTTTTTGGAATTTTATTTTTTTAATTATACTGCTGGAAAAAGGATCTTGTTTTGTATTTTTAACCCTTTTTAAATCAGGTAAAACATTTTTTTATGATAAAATAGGTGGTTTTACAACGTTTTGATTACAAAAATATATATTTTTTCGATAACAAAAAAAAGTTGGGCTCGAAAGTACTGAATTTATCCTATTGAAAGAAAAAAAAATCGGTGCAGCGTTTTTGAGTAACGACCATTTATTTTTTTTTTTATTTTTTTTTTGTTTATTTTTTAATTAATTTTTTTTTTAATCTTTTTTAATTATATATTAGATATATTATTAATTATATAGCGCACAGATTCAGATGCCTTTTCACGGCCCCTAACTAGATAAGTACATGATAGTGAAACCCGACAAACTTTGTATGAGTCCTGAACCTATTAATTTTAGTAGTTGTTCACGTTAGTGAACAATGGCAACCCCACAACTAATGCCCCTTAATTGTCTTTTTTTCTCAAACTAACGATCACAGCTCAACCACACAAACATTTCACCAAATAATCCTCAGATTCAACAAATCGTCGTTTGAGCAAACACAGCACCCGAAAACAAACATTAGTGAAAATTTTCTAAAAACTTAACGAAAAAAGCAGATAAAGCATTTATCAGTGAACCAACTCAACATATAACACAAACATGTAATTTCAAAAAACGAAAAGTGACTTTTAAATTAAATATATTTTGAATTCAACATCACTTATCATATATATATGGGGGGTTTCATGTCAAGTGCACCAACTTTTGAAACCGATGTCTTCCGATCGGGATGAAATTTGCACCAAGGTTAGTCCTATCGGATAGTAGTTTAGACACAATTCTTCAGCAAGATCGGTCAAGAGCTCTCTGAGTTAGAGGGGATCAAAATTTGACATTTTGGCCAAACAGGTGTTTTTTATCATCCATGTAACTTATTACCTATTGTTCTTAGAAAATTTTCTCCCAAATAGTTTAGATAGCTATTTATTCAATATTTCAGAAAAAAATACTTAAAAAAAAAATTTTGTAGACTTTTTTTTGCTCAAAGCATTTTTTGCCTTTTTTTTGGCATTTTTTTTTTTTTTCATAAGAAAGCTTAGGATTTTTCCTTTAAGAACCTTTTGGTCGCTTAGTGGGATGGGAGTGGGATATCTATCAAAATAAATGTTTTGTAACTCAAGAGAACGGTTTTTCAATTTTTCACAAATGTACTATTTTGAATTTTTGCCTATTTGTGTGTAAAACCTTACAAACTAAACTTATACTGAGAAACTAGACAAATTAAACTTTCCGAAGGTATGTAACATACCCAACTAAGATTTCATACCCTCGATACTGTAATACCCAGAATATGTTAACCTCAGGAAAAAAATCAATTTTTTTCTAAAGAAATGTTGAAAAATTATTATTTTTTATTTATTTGTAATAATAATTAAATTAATATGTAATAATAATAATATTAAAAATAAAAAGATAATTTGATAAAATTTAATCTTAATTACATTAGATCCATTTATATCATAACTATTTTTATACTTAATTTATTGTAGCTGATGAAGTATTTAAGTCTTGTAAATTTTTAAATACCCAGTATTTCATCCAGCTTTTTTGTCGCCTTTATTTACTGCGTTTTTTCTGCTGTTGATTTCATACATACCTTCATAACATAACAGAAGAGAATGGTTATCTGTAACCTGAAAGAGTTATTTGCAACATTTCAATTTGAACACGAGGATGTTAGAATTGGCTTGACGAAATTAACCCAAATGAGGCCAAAACATTGCGTTTTGGCAGAAAGCAGCGGAACTCACACAGTATGCGTTTGAATTTACCATGAAAATGTTAAACTGATGTTGAAGGAAATCAACTTAAAGTATTTAACAGATGATTCGGCAGAAGATTTACACGATTACCGCGATTGCCTTAAATTGACTATGTGTCCTAATGCAACAACTTCTTGCCACTTAGGTGAATGTACCAATTGCCCGAAAACCACATTCATCAAAGAAAATTTAATCAACTCTTTATATCGAGAATATATAGAGGAGGTCAAATTTGATTCTTGGATTCAGACTGACAGATGCACATTGAAAACAATCATTTTAAATGTGGATGATTTTGTGGAAGAAATGTGTACAGGATTGCTAAACTTGAGAAACCATGACTTTTTAGTCAAAGAGCAATGGTCATTCTTCAAGGATTTGAAGATACATTTGAAGTCTGGTGAATTCGTTATTTCATATGATTTCGCAGAAAACTATAAATATGTTCTTCAGGATGCCATACAAGCATTCCACTTCAATAACGACCAAGCAACTATATTCACAGTAGTTATTTATGTATGGCAATCATATCCGACGATTTAAAACATGATACCGTTGCAGTTTATGAGTACCAGAAGAGAATACTAAAATTTCTAAAATCTAAATTTACAGTAAAGAAGGTATACTACGTTTCGGACGGAGCTCGTCAACATTTTAAAAACAAAAGTAGCTTGGCAAATCGTATGGCCCATGAAAAAGATTTTGGAATGCCAGCTGAGTGGCATTTTCATCCTACTGCTTTTATACCGCTTGTCGATGGAAGACTCAAGTTGAAAAAGTTTTCTGCCTCTATTCAATGTGATTTCATTCCAAAGACAACCAATAAACCAGCAGCGAAATCAACAGCTGAACCTAGTAACGCCAAGAAAGGATTGACAAAAACGCAGTAAATAAAGGCGACAAAAAAGCTGGATCAAGGACTGGGTATTTAAAAATTTACAAGACTTAAATACTTCATCAGCTACAATAAATTAAGTATAAAAATAGTTATGATATAAATGGATCTAATGCAATTAAAATTAAATTTTAATAAATTATTTATCTTTTTAATATTATTATTATTATACATTAATTTAATTATTATTAAAAATAAATAAAAAATTATAATTTTTCAACATTTCTATAGAAAAAAAGCGATTTTTTTTCTGAGGTTAACTTGTTCTGGGTATTACAGTATCGAGGCTATAAAATTTTAGTTAGGTATGTTATATACCTTCGGAAAGTTTAGTTTGTCTAGTTTCTCAGTATAAGTTTTATTTGTAAGGTTTTACACACAAATAGGAAAAAATTCAAAATATTGCATTTGTGAAAAATTGAAAAACCGTTGTCTTGAGTTACAAAATATTTATTTTGATAGATATCCCACTCCCATCCCACTAAGCGACCAAAAAGCTCTTAAAGGAAAAATCCTAAGCTTTCTTATGAAAACAAATGCCCTTTCTGAAAAAAAAGGCAAAAAATGCTTCAATTTTGCAAAAAAAAAAGTCTACAAAAAATTTTTTTTTTTAAAGTATTTTTTCCGAAATATTGAAGAAATAGCTATCTAAACTCTTTGGGAGAAAATTTTCTAAGAACAATAGGTAATAAGTTACATGGATGAGAAAAAACACCTGTTTGGCCAAAATGTCAAATTTTGATCCCCTCTAACTCAGAGAGATCTGGACCGATCGTGTTGAAAAATTGTGTCTAAACTACTATCCAATAGGACTAACCTTGGTGCAAATTTCATCCCGATCGGAAGACATCGGTTTCAAAAGTTGGTGCACTTGACATGAAACCCACCCCCATATATATAAATTAAATTCCTTGAAGGATTTTTGTTTAAAAAAATTAATTGTTGTGCGCTGATGGCGACACAACAACCGTCTTTATTGAAATTCAAAATAAAAAGCAATGGTATTCTTAAAACTACCCTAATTTATAACAACAGGTTTGCTGATCACGCCATTCACGTATTTTGTTGTCATTCTGCCGCTCGTGTAATGCTGTTCAATGTTGTTGGTGTGAATTTATTACCTTGCAGAATTTCTGTGTTTTGGTATTCGCGCCGGATGTTGACCATTGGCGCGTGCAATGGTATTATTGTAAAATGAGCTGCTTTATTCGTTGGCTTGTGCAATGCCGTTCAATATTGTTGGTGGGAAAATACTACCTTGCAGAATTACTGTATTTTGGTAATCGCGCCGGATGGCGCGTGCAATGGTATTGTTGTGAAATAACTGTTTTGTTGGTTTTACAGAAGACGCAACGTCAGCTTGAGAACTAATTTTGGTATTTTTTATGTGTGTTGTTGTTGTCAGCGAAATATTTCATTTAAATGTAAATGTTTTAAATGTATTTTGTGTTAACTTATATATATATATACATATATTAAGTATATTTCAAAAAAAGGGATTGAATAATATTTATATTATACATTATATATTTATACAAAGTTTGTTGACCCATTCTCCATCACCCTCTAACTCGTATATTCAGTAGTCGACCTAAAAGTGGGAGGGATCCTACCGGTAATCATGGCACCTCCCGTACAAATAATAAATAATTCATTTATATAATAAAAAAAATAAAAATATACAACAAAAAAAAAATTAATATATAACAATAATAACAATAATGAACATAAAACAAAAAAAATAAAAAATAAAAAAATTAAATGACCGTTACTAGAAAGCCACTCCAAATATATGTGTTTTTTTTTCTTTCAATAGAGTTTATTGAATACTTTCAAGCCCCTTTTTTTTAAGGAAAAAATTAAATAAAAAAAAAATAATTAAAAAAATTTAAAAAAAGCAAAAAAAAAAAATCTCGAAAAATCGGTCAAATCGCCATATCACGAAATTTCCGATGTTTATTTATATATTTTTTAAAGCGGTGTTATATGTAGTCCTTTTTAGTCCTTTCGTCAATTCCGCCCAAGTATGATTGCCTTTGTCATCCGTTAAATAAGAACTTCAACCGGAAAGCTCTGGAAAGTTAGATTTACAAAAGGTCTCCTTTAAAGTTGATTAAATTTTTACGCAACAAATTTCTTGCTCTAATTCTAGCAATATTTTTTTTGCTTTTTAATCGTGATTTGAAGCTTTCTTTGTACTTTATTAATCTTAAGATTATGATTTTGCTTTATACGAAGTACTAAAATTTTGGCAACTTCACATTTTGGAGGCAATACCCCTTTCCAAAAGGTTATGCTATTGCCTACAAACGGTAAGGACTTTACTCACCTTTTTAGGATTTTGGAATCCGCTATATCTTAGCTTTGTTGTGATTGATAGTGCTATCTCTGTAAACCAAATTGATAACATATCAGACAACATACTCGTATCAGCCGGTGACGCAGAAAAAAAATGTAAACAGCTGTGTGAAAAATACAATAATATTTTTCGAAATGATCTTGGTACCATAAAATACTTTAAGGCACGTATATATTTGAAGCACGATGCAACACCCAAGTTATTTAAAAGTCGATCTGTACCCTTTGCTCAATTACCATCATTTAAGAGAGAGAGGCTGAGCGAGTGGTGAAGGAAGGTATTTGGAAGCCAGTGCAATTTAATGACTGGGCGTCACCAAATTGCAAATTGCAGCACCAATCAATCAATTACGTAGACAAAATGCTAAATTTTATTGGGGAAAGCAGCAACAAGCTTCGTTCCAGACTCTTAAAACCCATATTGTTAAAGCAACTGAGATGGCACATTTCCAGGACCATTTACCTATTATTTTAGCTACAGATGCCTCTTTGTAAGGAATTGTTTCAGTCATCTCCCATCTATATGCGGACGGAACCAAGCGTCCCATTGCTTTTGCCTCAAAGACCTTGGACAGGCATCAAGAAAAATACAGCCAAATAGAAAAATAGGCCTTGTCCATTGTTTTTGGGTATAACGGTTTCATTACCTATTTATATGGTCGTAAGTTCATACTCATTACGGACCACAAGCCTTTGATCACTTTATTCAGTCGCGATAAATAGCTGCTATCTACGAACTCGCACCGAATTCAACATTGGGCAATAATTTTAATGGCATACCAATTTCAGATAAAGTATCGCAGTAGTTCAGAACATGGCAATGCGGATGCATTGTCACGATTGCTGAATGGGCCAGATACCAAATTTCATAAAAATCGAATATTGCAATACTATTACAGAATTTAAAACACCAATTAACATAGATATCATCAGAGAATATACTCTTAGAGATGTGGTTCTTCAAAAAGTAAAATCGTATATAGCAAAAGGGTGTCCATAGTTTATGGTAACTGATGAAAATCGACTACGTCCATTTTTTAATCGAAAATTAAGCTTAGGTGTTCATAATGACGTTCTTTTCCTGCAAACATCAAATACTTCTCATGTTTTCATACCTACTACAATCAAAGGAAACATATTGAATTTACTACATGATGGCCATTGGAGCATAGTCAAAATGAAAAGATTAGCGAGACAATATTGTTGGTGGGTAGCTATGGATAAAGACATAGAGGAAATTGCAGCTAAATGTAAAATATGTAAAATACATGGGGCAAGTAATGTACAAGAATTTAGTAACTGGCCTGCAGCTATTCGACCGTGACTTTGCTAGACCCATATTTGGTTATATGTGGTTGATCTGTGTCGATGCTCATTCACAGTATCCCTTCGTTGTCAGATGAAGTCAACAACATCCTCAGTAATATTTTCCATTGAAGTACTTCCCGAAACATTGGTCACCGACAATGGTCCCCAACTGAAGGCAGAAGAATTCAAAGAATTTTATTCCAGTAATGGGATACAACATTTGACAACAGCGCCTTTCCATCCGGCGTCAAATGGATTAGCGGAACTCTTTGTTCGTACGTTTAAAACTTCAGTGGCAAAGAATATAGAAGGTGGGTCATCCGTCAAAAAAGCTGTACTAAAATATTTATCGACTTACCGTTCTATGCCAAACAACGAAGGGAAATCTCCATCTAAATTACTACATGGCCGTCCAATACGCACACTTCTAACTCAACTACCAACTCAATCACATCTAAAAGGGGAAGGAAAAATTAACAATGGAACAAAATATAAAATAGGTGAATCAGTATTTCTTCGTAATTATGTAAGAGGCCCGAAATGGATAAAAGGAACAATCGAACACATTATGGGAAGCATGGTCTACATAATAAAAACTGAATTTGGAAAATGTAAAAGACATCAGAATCAACTGAAACCTAGAATAGAAAGTGAGTATCTACCAAACCAATTAGGTTTCCGAGATGATATCAGTGTAGATGATAGTTACACCACACAAGAAATCAGGGAATATATGTAAATAAAGTCAGTCTTTTTTTAACAATCAAAGACATAACAGTTTTATTTTCATAAAAAAATACAGTTATGTGAAAAATAATAGGAACCAGTGATTTGCAAGACATACATTCGATGAAAAGCGAGTAAAATGAAAGAATTGCCACTAATTAACACAATTAGTTGTTTGCTTATAATCTGCTTATAATTTACCCGCATTGAATAATTATTATTATATTATGAATAATTTATTATTATATATTGAAAATATATGTTTTACATATGACAAAAAGAAGGACACTTCTGGTTTTCGAACAAAATAAAACTAAAAAACAAAGCATATTTGCATTAGTTGCTATTTCAATACGTTTATAGTTTGTATAATACTTTGCTGAGGAACCTTTGTTGCTTAAGACTGCTTGGCATCATCTAAGCACTGAGCCAACCAAGTTTTAGTAGACTGATACCGGTATCGCATTCCAGGAAGTCACAATAAGTTGCCAAAGATCATCGCTGTTGGTTGGACACAAATTCTGCGATTTTGTATTACTTTTTCGTCCAAACTATGAAAAAACTGATAAATCAGTGCTCGGACAATTTGGTGCGAAAAGTTAAAGCCAATGAAGGTTTGAAAACGTACAAAGTCCAGAAACTTCCAGACAGGATTGCTGCAAAAAATGTAGAGGACAAAAAAAGAGCATGTAAATTAAAATAATGTTTCATAAAAAAATACTCCAGCTGCTTAATGGACGTCGAACCGTATGCACTGGCAGATTTTTTGCAGTTTTAAGGTCAAAATTTGTGTGCTGCTAATGCTCGAGAAAATGTTGCAGATTAGTTTAGGACCCAAGAGCAGATGATTTTATTTATTTATTGAAAGTATTATATAAAGATAAATTTATTAAATACAAAGAAGAAATAGTGTGGGCTACTAGGCCATTACACTATATATTTTGAATTTAAATTTCATTTAATACATTGGCAGATCTAAGGACATTCTTAATTTTTTTTACTGTGGTCTTGTTATTGCAGTTGAGTACTTCTTCAAGTGGTTCATTTGTTGAGCTTATGGGACAATCTTTGAAGATGTGACTTATTGTAAGTTCCTCTCAGCAATTTTCACATTGCCTACGTTGCGTTCTTTCAAAAAAATGTTGTGTGCTAAATATTGTTGTTCCAACTCTGATTCTGGCTATTGTGATGCAGTCTTACCTGCTGAAGTGTTTATTGTAAGAAGGGCGTGACGTACTGCTGTTGTGAGATTTTAAAAAGTTGTTTGATGTACTCCGTCGTTGTTGTTGGAGCTCTAGTTGAAGGTATTTATGGAAGTTTGATATCACAGGCACAAACGGTGGTACTTCTGTAATTAATGGATGATTGTTTGAATTTTTAGCAGCTTTGTCAGCGGATTCGTTACCTTTGATCCCTACGTGTCCTGGAATCCAAAGGATAATCATTTCATTAAGCAGTATGGAATTACCGAGTACAAATTTTCTGCTTTCGCTATCAAGTTTTAGTGATTTGACTGCACTAAGACTGTCAGTACATATCAAAGATTTTTCTCGTTTTTTTGATGCATAGCATACAGCGTGCCTTATGGCTGCTAGTTCGGCTGCGAAAATGCCTGTATGATTAGGAAGAATAGATTGTTTAATGGTTTCGAAGTTTTCATTGTTTTGTTCAACGACAGCATATGAGGTGTTTCCATTAGAAAAAGACCCATCGGTAAATATTGTGGTGTTAGTATTATATTTTTCCTTTTCTCTTAAGTACAGTTGCTGGAAAATATCTGGATTAATTCCATCTTTTTTAATAGAGTTAAGTGTAGTATTAATGACTAATTTGGCATTAGATGGATTTTTTGTTGTTGTAATACTTGATCGAGATGGAAGTGGTATCTGCATTTCCTTGGCATAATTTATTATGTGTTTTATACTACAAGGATAGGGTAATTCCTCCAGGTCCATACATTTCCAAATCTGCTCGTATAAGCCGTGGTTGATGTTAGTTATCCCTTTAGCTAATAGCTTGATGGATTGTCTTTTTAAGATGGTTTCGAAGTCATTTATTTTGGCTTCTATTCTTAACGCATCAATAGGAGTTGCCTGAAGAATGCCTGTAGCTGTGCGAAAACATCTGTTTATGCTGGCGTTTATCTTGTTTATGTTTGTTTTTGTTGTCCAGCCATACATTGTTATACAGTGCTGAATAATGCCCTCTGTCAACGTGCGGCAAATTGAAATTGCAGTTTCCATATGAGGACCTTTCTGTTTGGTACAAACTATTTTTAAAAGATTATTGGTTCCTTTTAATTTATCGATGTTGTTCTGTATATGTTTGTCCCAAAGAATATTTTTTGTAAATGTTATACCGAGGATTCTCAATTCGGACTTTGTTGGGATATTTTGTCCTCTTATATGAAAGGGTGTTAAATTACATTTGTAATTTTTGCAAACATGAATTATTTCACATTTGTTTATGGGGATAGATGCTCCTGTATTATTTGTCCATTCGTTTATTTCTAAATCGCACCGATTTAGAGATGTAGCGATTTCATTATGTGTGCCTGAAGTTATGACAAATATGTTGTCTGCGTATATCGATATGTGGTCAATGCCATTGAGTCTTTTAAGTTTTACTAATAATGAGTTTACGTATGCTGTGTACAGTACCACAGAAAGTGGAAAGCCCTGTGGGACTCCATTATCTAATCTGCATGCCTCAGATAGAAAACCATCTACTCTTACTGATATTTTTCTATGTGAAAGAAGAGAATGCACAAGTTTTAATAAATTTTTTGGTACACCCCATTTGTGTAATTCTTGTATAACAACGAAATTGACAACTTTGTCAAATGCTTTTTCCAGATCTTCTGACAAAATGACCGAGTGTTTGTTTTTTCCTACATTTTCCTTTATTTTACTCTCAATTTGGTGAACTAATGTGAATACTCCTCTGTTGGGTAGGTATGCATGCTGTTCATTTACTATACTGGCTTGGCAGTGTTTCCACAATCGTTGTGAAATAATTTTGTCTAACACCTTCGATATGACGGACAACAGTGAGATTGGTCTATATCCCTCGATGCTATTTAAGTTTTTTCCAGGTTTTCGAATTGGTGATAAAACTGCATGTTTCCATGCATGGGGGTATATGCCTTTAGTCAAAATATTGGTATATAATTTGCAAAGTCTTGATTTGAAAGTTATTGAGGAGTTCTTTATCATTGCGTAGCTGATTTTATCCAAGCCTGGTGTTGACCCCTTACATTTTTGCAGTGCATTTTTTAAATCAATTTTGGATATTGGTTCATTTAAACTGAGAATTTCGTTAGAATTGTTGCTAAGAAGATCAATGTCCAGCTGATTTTTTTCTTGTATAATTGTGGAACTAAACGAATTGTTGGAACCTATTGCACACCACGATTTTGCAAATGCATCTCCTATCTCTTGAGGGTGCGATAAAATTTGATTTTCTTGATAAATTGAAGGAAACCCTATTGACCTGGATGACGTTATTTTTCTTACTTTATTCCACAATGTTCTAGAGTCTGCTTGGGGGTTGATTGAATTTAAAAAGTTTTCCCAAGATTTTCGTTTGGCTTCTCTGCAGGCTTTGCGCACTAATGCACGATTTTTCCTATAATTTACAGCATTTGATAGAGTGTTTCTTCCTCTAAAAAGCTTCCAGGCTTTGTTTTTTTCTTTAATAAGCAATGCAATATGAGTGTTGAACCATAGCGGGTTGTTTTGGTTGTTTTGTTTCGGGCCTTGACTTATCGGCATTGTCGTGCATTTAGAGAAAGAAACCCAGTCCGCACTTTATCATTAAATTTTTTGACTTGTTTTTTTTGTGTAATTGTTGGTGTTCACTTTCTGGATAAAAATTGGGAAGTGGTCACTCATTCCATGATCTAAACACTGCCAGCTTAGAGAGAGAGCTAAACCAACTGTAGCCATTGAGACGTCTATCGCTGTGAATGTATGTCTAGTGCTTAATAGTGTAGGAGATCCATCATTTAAAAAAGTTAGATTTCTTTCGTTTGCAAAAAACTCCCATAAGTTTCCGGCTTGTGTTTTGTGTGTTAAGGTCTCCACATATCAAATGATGGTTAGAATCGAATAAAGGTATGAAGCTTATTAGTCCTTGATTTATTGATACATTTGTTTCTTTATAAATATTTGTAATATGTAAACTTTCTGCTCCACGAAGGGTTAATGTTTGATAAAGGAGATCCCCTATGGATGTTATGTGTTGAGTGACATTTAGCGAACTCTTTATAAGAATTGCTATGCCCGATTTACAGTATGAATAGTCCTTGTTGTGATGAAATATTTGGTAACCTGGAATGTGTAAGAGATTTTTTTTTTTTTTTTATTATGTGAGTTTCTTGTAGAATTATTATGTTTGGCTTATGTTTCTTTATTAGTATTTCCAAAGCAAACTTGTTATTTAAAAAACCTTGGATGTTCCACTGAATTATAGAGAGATCTAGTCCTATATTCATATAGAAAATAAAAAATAAGGAAGATGTTTAATTTTTGTCATCATTTTGAGATTTTGTTTTTTCTTTTCCCATTTGGCTTTTAATGTCATAATAAATTGCTTTAGAGTATGGGGATAGGTAATTTCCAGGAGATTGTGTATCAAGGGTTTGTGATGCTCTTTTTGGTGTTGATAGATTAGTTTCTGTTTCGCTGTCAATTTCCATTTTAGAGTGATTTGTATTTTCTAGCGGGTGTTTAATGTTGTCAGTTTTTGTTGTTGAATTTGATTTTTTTCCTTCTGGTTTGTCTGTTGTTGTTGTTCTTGTATGTTGTATTATTTCTTTTTGAGTTTTTTGTTTTACTTTTTCTTGATTTAAAATAGTTTTGTTGTTGATTTCAATAGTTGTTTTATCATTTTTTAACTGTTTTTCTTTTTCGAATGTTAAATTTTTTGTACTTTTGGTAATGTTTGCAAATGTAGGTTTAGGGTTATTTTTTGTGAATATTTGATGTGATTCTGGATTTAAGTTGTAAGTTTTCCAGGCTTCCCTGATAGTACATCTTTTGTCTATTTTAATCTTTAGAACAGCCTTGTGTTTTAGAAAAGATGGACATGTAGATTCATATGAGGCATGAGTTTCGACACTACAATTTACGCAAAACTTCTTGCTGCAAGGGTTATGTGGTGTTATTTCTCCACATTCTCTGCATAGTTCTGGATTTGTGCAACGATTTTTCGTGTGTCCTAATTTTTGGCAGTTTTTGCATCTCATAGGGTTTGGGATGTATTCATTAATTTTAACTCTTTCCCAGCCAAGCTTAAGGTATTCAGGACGTCTTATCAGATCAAAAGTTATAACTGCTGCTCCTGTTGGTACGAGCTTATCATCTTCTTTCTTCATTATTTTCCTGATTTCGACAACTTTTTGATCTTTTAGGCCTTCAATTAATTCATCTTCCGACAAATATATAATTTTTTTTGAGAAAATTTTGCCTTGTACATAATTAAGGGCTTTATGGTAAGTAATTGAAACTTGAATTGTGTCAATGTAATTTGCTTTCCTAAATTTTTCGGCAGCCTTTAGGTTTTGGTTTTTATAAGGAGATCCCCTGATTTGAGTTCAACTACATCAGTGTATTCTTTTGAGATAAAATTTAAACCCTTTTCTATTTGAAAAACATTATATGCTGAAATCGGTTTTGATGTTAATTCCTTATTTATATTGGTTGATATGACAAGATAACGCGGAATATGATCGTCGCACTGTCTTATTTCTGGGAGAGAAATGAATTCATCATCGCGAAAGCGTTTGCTTCGCGATAAGTCTTCGTTGGAACCGAGTTCCCTGAACCGATTATGGTTCAGGGGATAAGAACAATTCATTTTCGGGAGGCTCAACCCTTGAAAAGATGGAGAATTTTATACTTTCAGAAAAAAAAAGTATTATTTTTTTTTTTTTTATAAAGAGAATATAAGTTTTTTTTTTGAGAGTATGTTAACGTGATAACCGGTTTATTGAATTATGTGCACACAACTAGAAAAACGACTTAACACGGCGATTGCCTGAGCAGATGATATTTCCCATAAAGTTCGTGGTATTGCAAGCAATATGCAGTTGCGTTAAAAGGAGCAAATCATTTGTTATAAATCATGTCTTTATAAATACCGAAATTTATGTTAAGGAATGTTTGAAAAAAAAAACTCCTTCGTTTCTTAACCCAACACAATATATCCACATAGTTTTGACACATCCCAATTCTGCCACTCCGGTAAGAAAGCTCCAGACTGTTACAAGAAAAATAACTTGGTTTTTGTAACAAGGGAGGTAAATCCTCCAAATTGTCCGCAACTTAGGTGGAGAGATATTGGGCTCTTTTGAGAAGAAAGTTGAACGACACGAAAAGGTGTCCCAAAATGTGGAAGATTTTAAATGGAGATGCACTACATGTTCCAAAAAAAGTGACAGAAACCACTATAAAATCACCAATAGAAGTGTTTGCAGGAAATGTCTATAAAATCCCTAATGGGAGTGATTGGAATTATAATAATGTTTTTTTTTGAAAGCTTTAATATAATATTAATTAAATAAAAACAGCATTTAAACTCTTTAACCTATGTTTCCTCATTATTACAGTTTATGTATGACGAGAGTTTTTCGATATCAGTCCTTATCAGAGATCAGGAATGAATCGGTTTTTCGGTACTCTTAGTCACTCATGATATTTTAAGTATAAGTGAGTAGAAATAATTGAAATTAAACTAGTCAGAAGTACTAATACTCATTGATTTATAAGTGTAAATTGCAATAAATATGAATCCAACGTTTACATCATACGCATACCATCCCAAATTTGTTTGATTCATAAATCAAATCGGTTTGATTATGAATTTGAGGAAAACACTTATAGCACTGACAATTGTTTCAACTCACTCATGTGCAAATACAAGTATTTTTATAGATGTATACATTTACATATATTTACCATACTAACGCAACAGAGCAAACGCACAACCTTATAATGAGTATTTTAATGTTCGTCTTTAAATCATACTCATTTTGCATTGTTTATACACATTGAGTGAAGGAGAGTTTATATCAACAGCGTAAATGTTGTTAAGTATGAGTCTGATGAGAACCTAAATTTTTAAAGTTGATATTATGTTCTCCAACATTTCATTAAGTATGAATACGTATAAGTACAAAAAATTATGGATTATTATTCAACTCTACTCACTTTTTAGTACTCATTACAGATCTCTGGTCCTTATATACCAAATTTCATAATTTTGCGATGGCTGCTGCTATTTTATTCCGATTTAGTATTGGTTCGAATCAGTGTGCGCCATCTCTTGCCAATGGCAGTAACTTATCATGGAGCCCTCGTACCTTTGGTAGTTACAAACATCAGCACAAGAGCTTAATACACTGATCAAAGATTGATACGCTGTGTATACATATTCGATATGAAGTTTGCGAGAAAAAATTCTTTATAAACAAATATCCACAATTTTTCCAGTTTGTCAAGTTCAATCTAATACAGTGTTAATAAAAAATTCCATAATAAATTCTCACATCAATAACAAACTCTCACATTCTATGATGCATATGGTATATATGAGGGCTCGTCCCAGAACAATCCGACCTGACAAAGAAGACACAACAAATTTGTGAAAATTTTTTCTTTATTTCTCAACATAATCTCCTTTTATCTCGATACATCTTTCCCGGCGAGATAAGGTGCGTGATAAAGTAATTCGAAATTTAATTCATGGATATGGTCATCGTAATAGTTGATGTGAGAACTGATGCGTTGTCTTGATGAATCAAAACTTACTTTTTCGCCAGATGCTGCATTTTATCCTTAATGTCATCACTGAGATGTTGCTACAAGTGAGCCTATCAATACAAATTATCCCACGCGCATCCCATAAAACAGAGAACATAATCTTGCTTGCAGATGCAACTGTCTTCGCCTTCTTTGAACACGATTCTCCCATTTCAGTTCACTGTTTTGACTGTTTCTTTGTCTCAGGTGTAAAGTGGTGGCCTCATGTCTCATTAATGATTGAGAATCGATGCAAAAATTCGGCTTTATTGCGGTGAAACATCACAAAACTCTCTATTAAAACATCTTCACGACGCTGTTTTTGTTCTATTATGAGCAAACTCGGCTCCCATCTTGCGGACAGCTTTCTCTTCTACAAATTTTCGGTCAATATGCGATATGTATCACTTTTTGAAATGCCTATAATTTCAGCTAACTTACCCACCTTCAGCAGACGACCATCCAATGTCATTTTGTGGATTTTCTTAACCATTTCTAGTGTGGCCACCTCAATTAGTCGAACACTGCGATGTTCTTCTTGGCTCGTATGACCTGTTTTCAACTCTGCCACCCAATATTTTATAGTCGTAGACGGAGAAGCAGAATCCCCGGAGTGGAATCAAATGAAAATATTGAATTACATAACGGTGAGCAATTTTTTCCATGTTCATAGATGCAATGAGCGTTTAATTTTGATGGCTCACAAAAAAATACTAAACAACATGACGACTTGAAACCTAAGACATATGTTTCATAAGGTTGCCACTTCTCACCAAAGAATTTTTTTTCCGTCTAGTGCCGCCATCGATACGTCAGGTCGGTTTGTTCTATGTCTGCACTCGTATATACGAGTATATGTTTTATTTATGATTTTGGATAGAAACTTTTGTTATATTTGGCAGCAAAAATGAAAATAGCTTTATATATATAGCCATATATAGTGTAATATAGTTTGGAGCTTTAATAAATTGCCAACCATTTAATAAGGAAGATTCTTCTTTTGTTCAACGAAAATTTTCATAATAGTTCTAATACTTATATTCATGATAATAAAAATAGACTCTATTATCAACTTCTTTAATAAAAACCAAAAAAAACCGGAAAAATAAGTGAAAAAAAGTTTCAAGGTTATAAATATTGCCATAGTTCACTATTCGTATTATAGGTTTTCGAAAGAAAAAAAAATGAGCAAAATAAATACAAACCTGAAAATTCTGTTCTTTGGGATACAAACAAGAAAGGAAAAAATTCGCAAGAAACTAGGAAATGTGGTGGAATTTATGGCTTTTAACTTTCTTACCAAAAGAAAAACCACAAAAAGGCACAAGAAAAGGACATTCTACACATATTAAATATAACGCAACAAAAAAAAAAAAAAGAAAAAAAAACGTAGATCTATTTTTCTATTGTTAAAAGGAATGTGTAAAGCAAACTCAATTGAAGAGAAAACCAACAAAAAAAAAAAAGAACATTGCGTTCGTTGGATAAAATCCACTTGTGTATTAATATCTTTCCTATCAGGAAGATGAAGATAATGGCCTTGAACAATACTAATAGTACCAAAATTTCTCAAAGAGTTGTTAAATTTTTTTAAACGAATTGTAAAGCCAGTCGAATGCGATTGCCAGGTTGTTGGTTGAGCAAACAATTGTTTCGATTTAAGTTGAAATTCCGTTCAAAAATTACCTGAACTTCAAAGGCATATTTGTGTTTGTTTGCTTATTCACCCACACACGCATTTGGTGCTCTTTGGTCCTCTTTTTTTATTATGGATTTTATAGTAAGTGACAGAGCACAATAAAAATATTACAAAGTACTTTAGTAATTTCTTTTAAATGCTATTGCTTTTTCAAAAACTAACTTTTGTTTAATGTTCTTTTATTATTTTCAAACCTAAAAAGATTTTAACGAGATACGATATAAAGTAATTTATAGTTATAGGGACAAAATGTCTTTGTAGTGAATACTTGGAGTTCAGTAATACCCGTTTAAAGTCAATAAACCTATGGATGTTCAGACACAGTAAACATACAAATTGCCGTAAGATCCAAATTATTATAAAGATATCGGTTAAAGTTATTAATACTCCTGGTCATACCTGAGCAAGTGACGTCGAACGTTCAGGTCGTACAAAAGAGGTCATCACACTATAGTCATCTCAACTAAACATGGGTGCAGCGATTGCTCACACTCGACCATAAGCGCAACCGTGTGACCACTTCAAAGAGATGTTCAACTGCAATCCAAAGGAGTTTTTGTGCCGTTTCGTAATCGTGTATGAAACATGGATCCATCACAACACCGCAGAGGCGAAGAAACACTTAAAGTAGTACACTTATCTAGGTTAAAGTGTACCAAAGAAGTCCAAGGTGTGTTTGCCAAACAGGGTAATGGCGACAGTTTTTTGCGATGCATGTGGCGTCATTCACATCGATTACTCTGAAAAATTAAAATGACCACCGACGGATGTTATGGACAGCTGTTGGCTAGATTCGACGTTGTTTGGAAGCGAAAACCACCACAGTTTGCGAAGAAGAAAATGCTAAACCTATTATTTGGAAGAAATAAAACAGTTGAAAAAATTAATTTGTTGAAAATAAAACGCTTTTTGCTGTACAAATATATTTTATTTCTCAAAAAAAATACTGAGTCATCAAACCGCCCTCGTATGTGCCAAGATTTCTTACAATTGAGCATAGACGCAACCACCGTATTATAACGGGGGATGTAACATGGATCCATTAGGAACTAAAAACATTAGTTTCTTCATGCGGAATGGTTTCGAAAAAGGATATTCGCGGCATAATCCACATATATGACCCTCAAAATGGAAAGAAATATCATTTATTAAAAAATTCACTGAGTTATCAAACCGCCCTCTTATGTGTGTGTATGAGAATTTCGCGTCACCAGTAAGTTACGTTAAAATTTGCAGATATAAAACGTTATTATCGGCAGATTGGAATTCCGTCAATATTAGCGAATCAATTGTCAGAATCATAATACGACCTGGCTTACGTGAAAGAAAACATATGTTAAAAGTAAAAAACACTTTTTGGGTCAGTTTCGCCATAGTTGTTCCATTTTATCTGCGTTCTCTGGTGTCTAACTATATTCAAGGATGTCAAGTGTTTTTTCTGCTCGGAATATTATCGTAGTTAATGGCGTTAAGTTGAGTTTACAAATGTTATCATTGTTATTGTGCCGGCCGTCTTTAACGTTTTCTGTTGGTCTTTTGCAGAATAATTAGTGTTGATGAGGAGTTTAGTCTACAGTCAATATTCCCTGACAACGATGAAACCAATGAGGGGTCTGATGATGATGTTAATTCGAATGGTGATGATGATGAACTATATTTGTCTAAGGCAAAAGATTAAATGGAACAAAGTTACGTCAGGATATATTTATCTGTTGTAGATAAACAGGAAGAGGAGTTTGTAACCACATTTATCTCAAAATACTGTAATAATTGTAATAATAACAAATGACAAAAAACTATACCACGATAAATGATCGAGAATATGAGAATCAATTGTTTAGAGAGAGCAAAGAATGAACTAGATTTAGTAATACTAAGTTATATGACTTTCTGGTTGTCATCATGTGAAAGAGCGTCTCATACTCTACAGACCATATATTTTCTTTATGTGCGAAAATATAGTTTTGAGCCGCGTAAGCGTCATTTGCGGGAACTTTTAATTTACCGCTTCAATTTGAAGAAATCTGCAGCTGAGGCCTATCGATTCCTTGTTGAAGCATGTTGTGAAGCTGCCTTAATAGAGAGAGAAGCTGTCGTGAGTGTTTTCAAAAGTTTAATAACCTTTAATTGGATATCGAAGACAAATAATGAAGCGAAAGGCCGATAGTGTACAAAGTGGCGGAATTGAAGAATTATTGGGCTCATTGCATTAGGAATGGCCCCACAAGCAATTTCACATCATTTAGAATCATTGGGAATGATTCAAAATCAATGAAATTGGGTTCCTTATTAAGGAAGTGCTCTATGTTGATACTAGTTATGAGGAAGTGGTATTTGTAGAAGTATATTCCACATATAGCGTCTGTGGCTATTAAACGAATTTTAGCGGTAATGCGTTGTGCGATCCACTGGACTATAGACTGCAAACGGATGATATCTAGGGAACGGGTGATGCGAAGACAAACGCAAGCTCTATGGATAAGTTCACTTATCTCAGCCGAACACTTCCCCATTGTAATATCTATTATACAATGTAACATAACCAACATTCCGACGATCTCTAATGTGTCAATTAAGTTGGTAACCCTACTTTCATTGATAGGCAACAACGCCCTTTTTTGCACACGGTCAAGAAGCTTCAATATAAACTGTGAAACCCCTGCGCATATATGGGAAATCTATTCCATTTTTCGTCGGATAGGTGGTGAAAATAGTAAGAAGATCAGATGGGGTGAAGTAATTCTCACACCGATTAAGCAAACCTAGGCACTTGAAAGCTTCTTTCGACAATCGCAAAATCTGTTTATTCCAACGAGCATCATGCTGAATTTTCATGCCTAGGACATCAAGAGCGTCTATTTCCTCAATATCTACACCATCCGTGGATGCAGATGACATTGATAACTCCATGTCCTGTCTATGGGTCAATAAACAACGTTGGGTCTTATGACCATTAAAACCGACCATATTCACTATACCCCCCTCAGAGATTGTCAAAAGGTCTTCATTGACCTCATGCCCCCAATCTCCCCAAAGCTTGGCTTATCACCGAAAGAATATGAATGATAAATATTGCTGTCGTCTGCAAAAGAGTAGATAGGATTGGAAGTTTGACATACAAGGTCATTAAGAAAAATAAGGAAAAGTGAAGGAGAGCAGAGCGTCGCGGTACCCTTGTGTTTAAGTGAAAAAGAACGGACGCCGAGAACGCCGTTGAATGCCGATTTTCCACACATGAAAAAATTTTCTGCTCCATTGGTGATGAAATATGGTTTCATTATGATAACCCCAAGAGGAGTAAATCATGTGGACGACTTAGCCATGCTTTAACAGTTAAGACAATTATTCACGGAAAAACTTCTGTGGGATCAGGTTGATGGGATCAGGTTGGAAATAGCCCCATTGCCGTGACTGTCTTCCCAACCGTCTATCAACACTCAACTAATCCAGACTCCAGACACGACAGAGTTATTCTCCTGCATGATAATGTTAGTCTACATGTTGCGGCGCCGCACAGTGGACCATTTCACGAGAAGGCGGTCAAAAATACATAACTTTTGATTGGATTGGAACTAATATGCGTTTTTTTTTTAGGTGGGACTTTAGCCTTTAATTTTTGCTATAAAATGTAAATATTGACCGATAATAAAAAAAGTTATGGAGGGTTTAAAATATGTTTTAATTTTTAGTTGAATTTTAGAACAAAAGTGTAGTGTGAAAAGGTTAAAAATGTTTTTTTTTTTATATGATGTCTTATTTTTTCAGTTAATTTTACAACTAATACGTTCTAAAAATTTTTTAAGTTAAATTTTGTCAGAAAATGCCAATCTTTGGCATCCATAACCTTTTTAGTCCTAATGTTCACAAGGGCCAAAGGTTGGCTTTTGAAAGAACCCGAGTGAAAATATAATTTATTAAGCAGCGAACGTAAAAGTTACCTGACATTGGTTCAAGATAGAGAAGTTTCAATGAAGTTTCATTTATGTAAATAGTTTCTAATTTGTTTAATAAATACCATGAAAAAATATATCTGATCTTTCTATTTCAAACATTGCCTCACTTTTGCATCTGTATCTCCAAGAGTATTTTTTCGTTATAAAGCTGTTTTATTGGCGTACACTCCAAATTTTTTTGCATTTATCTTTATTATCTTATTAATTCATGATCTACACCTGTGATAGATGCTGTAGTTTCTGGATCGGAAAAAAATCTCCTTGCATTATTTCCATCATTTGAGTTTCCTTCTCTTTGTTTTGGTTGGTCGATTATAAAGCCTAGCTGTAGATATTTTTCTTGAATTTTTTATTTTTTTTTTATTTCGTTTTTCTTCATTTTCTTTGTTTTTTCTCACAGTTTCACCTAACGGACCAAATTCCAAATCATAACCCAATTTAAGAATATGCTCCATAAAGCGTATTCTAGCATGAAGGGGGACATTCCAAATTCGTAGGGTTCCTTAAAACTATCGTCTTGTGGCGGGGGTTGGCTTAATTGAGTTTATGTCTTTTGGCATATAATGCAGCTTGACGATGACTTTGTTTCGTTTGAAGCTTGTGTAACTTTTCCATCAATCATTGTGAAAACATTTTTAAGTTTACTTCAATGTGTTGGTCATGAAATTTAAATATTACTGGTTGAAGTTCTTTAATTTGATCTTTTATGTTTTGAACTTCTTCAGTTATGACATTGAAGAAGGAATTTCATTTTTCCATACATCAATTTCTGTTGCTCTATTAGTTGACGGCTCTAAGCCGCTATAAATTTTTGTTAAGCGAAATGGAACGAAAGATACCATAAATAAATTAGCATCTGATGAATCGTTCGGCATTAAACTGCTTGTATTGTTTCTGACCAGAGGATCCATCACATCCCCATTTAGAAATTAAAGTAAAGCTGCCATTTCCAATATTTTTTAAATGATCAGTATCAAGCGTATTTAGCAATCGTTCTGCAGTATGTTCAAGGAGATTTTGCAATTTTATTTCTGCTGAACTTGAAGTGACACTAATAGCACCAGCCAACAAATTTTCAATAATATTTTGCCTTTGAGATCTGGAACCAATTTTCCAATGGATTCTGACCTCCTTAACACGAATATGAATTTTAAAAATTTTTCTATGGACCAGTTTTTGAGATAAAAATTTTTGAAATTTTATTTTCACATTTTTGGAGGTGCACCTACAAAATTGGGTATATCTTGGGTATCCCCCGACCGATCTTCACAAATGTTCACACAAGTTGAAGATAATTAAACCATCTACAAACCCTTCCCTGAAAGTTTTCAAATTGGCTAAACAGTTTTGATGTCAGCGATATATATATTTAAAAAAACGTCGTTTTTCTGTAAAAATTGGCGTGAAAATTTATATATTGTCGTAGGAAAAATAGAAAAAAAACGTTCACCCCCATTTGATATTTTTTACAAATAGTTGACCCTTTTCCAATGAAAACAAGTCCCCAATCATAAAAATCCATGGACATTTTAAGAAGTAATGATTTTTTTAGTAAAAAACTAAAATTTCGGTTTTTTAGGATTTTAAGTTTTTTTTAAACTTTTGTTGCTCAAGGCGAAATAGGGAAGCATTTTTTGTTTAGTTTTCAAATCTAAACAAATTCTTATCATAAATACGAACACAAGGAGAAAATTTTCAGAGTTTTCAAATTCGCAATTGAAGAGCGAAACCATCAAATAAGAAGCATTAACATAACAGAAAGTTGTCCTTTTTCGATAAAAAAATCACTTCCTCTCGATAGTTGTGCCTTTATTGATAATAAATAACTGTCACTCGACATATAAATATATTTATCGACTCATCCTGCAACCTTTGACAAATACCGCGTGCAATATATTGCAGTGCTTTTTGTGATTGTTATTAAAATAAAAGCAGCATTCTTTTGATAAGTTTGTTTCTTAATTTTAATTACTGGCGAAAGTTGGGAGACTGAGTAAAAGAAGTCATGTGTTCAAGTATTCAAATAATCCAAACGATTTCTGCAATGTTTGCGGGGAGGTAATGAAGAAAACTGGAGCGCGCACATTTGTGAAAACGCTACAACAACACTATTATAACTACTTCGGTGTTCTACCTAACCTCACTGAGCCATGGACACCAAAGATGCTATGTGCTATGTGCTGTGCAAATTTGACGAAATGGGCTGCTGGAGCAAGGTAAAAATGTTTATATTCAGTTGCTAGGCATCGAACATAGTAAAAAAAAGTTAAGTATTTTAACCATAGCCGTCATATGAATTTCGACACTCCGATGATTTAGAGGATGCCGTTGTGCCACGCGACTGATTATTTCTTTTGCCTGAGTAAAAAGATTGGCTTTGGAAAACATTTGAAATGGACTTACTCCAATGTGACGTCTGTTACTTTTCCATTGCCACATTCGAATGACGTTCCTTATCCAGCGTGTCCAAGTCTTGAAATTGCGGAAACGTCAGATGACTCGTTTGGATCAAGTGAATTTGAGCCTGCTATTGAGCAACAAGTATTAACGCAGGCCCAATTAAACGATTGAGTGCGCGACTTTGGTCTACACGAAAACCAAAAAAATATGTTATTGCAGTGACATTTTAGCTTTATTTGAAGAGCTAAATGAAACCCACAATACAAAAGAGTGGAGGTTGTTCATTGACAGCAATAAAGAAAGCTTAAAGGCCGTTCTCTTACATATGGGAATGAAAAGCCATCTATTCCTGTCGCTCATACCGTCAATTCAAAAGAAAGTTATGAAACACTGGAAGCCATACTCCAATGCATTAAGTATGAAAAGTTTAAGTGGAAGATGTGCGCCGACCTCAAAGTTGTGGTTATTTTGACCTGACTCCAAGGAGGGTATACGCGATTTTATTGTTTTCTTTGCCTTTGGAATAGCCGCGTACAAATTTAGTAGTTGGCGAAGACAATATTCTACGCAATGCTCTTGTAAGAAAAGAAAATATTATACTTCCACCGTTGCATATCACATTGGGCTTAATCAAAAACTTTGCAAAAAATTGGATAAAGATGGAGAGACTTTTGTGCACTTATGGCTGATTTTCCCTCAACTTTCGTTGGCTAAGATCAAAGAGGGAGTCTTTGCTAGTCCCGATATAAAGACGCTTTTAAAGGACGAAATATTTCCAACTTTTTTATCGTCCATCGAAGCAGCAGCTTGGAACTCATTCAAGCTTGTCGTAGAAAATGTTTGGGTAACCGAAAAAGCTCGAATTTCAAGCAAATAGTTGAGGATCTAATTAAGAATTATACGGCTATAGGTATGTTTTATTTCTTATACAAAGGGTGCTATAATTAGATTTCTTGAATTTTTTATTTTATATTTTGGAGAGGAATACATATGTCATTGAAAAGTCATTTTCTCCATTCGCATTTGGATTTTTTTTTCTGAAAACTTAGGAGACGTTAGCGATGAGCACGGCGAGCGTTTCCATCAGCAATTAAAGGAAATGGAACGTCGGTATCATGGCTTTTATGACACGGCAATGATGGGTGATTACGTGTGGTACCTTATACGGCAGACTGAAAGTGATGAATATAAAAAAACAAAGGAAAAGCCAGCAATTCTTTCGGTTGCCATAAAATGCAAAACTCCTTTTAAGTACCTACATATGTCATTAAATCAGCTTTGTATTTTAAAAGTCATTAAGTAGGCATACTAAAAATAAAACAAAATTTTCGCTTTTAAATTGCGAATTTGAAAACTCTGAAAATTTTCTCCTCGTGTTCATATTTATGGTAAGAATTTGTTTAGATTTGAAAACTAACCAAAAAATGCTTCCCTATATCGCCTTGAGCAACCAAAGTCTTAAAAACACTTAAAGTCATTAAAAAGCGAAATTTTAGTCTTTTACTAAAAAAAATCATAACTTCTTAAAATGTCCATGGATTTTTATAATTGGGGGCTTGTTTTCTTTGGAAAAGGGTCAGCTATTTGTACAAAATATCAAATGGGAGTGAACATTTTTTTTTTCTGTTTTTCCTACGACAATATATAAATTTTTCACGCCAATTTTTACAGAAAAAACGACGTTTTTTAAAATATATATATCGCTGGCATCAAAATTGTTTAGCCAATTTGAAAACTTTCAAGGAAAGGTTTGTAGAGGGTTTAATTATCTTCAATTTGTGTAAATACTTATGAAGATCGGTCTAGGGACACCCAAGATATACTCAATTTTGTAGGTGCACCTCCAAAAATCTGAAAATAAAATATCAAAAATTGTTATCTCAAAAACTGGTCCATAGAAAAATTTTTAAAATTCAAATTCGTGTTAAGGAGGTCAAAATCCATGGGAAAAGTGGTTCCAGATCTCAAAGGCAAAAAATTGTTGACTGGTGTAGCAGATTGTGAAGGTAAGCATTTTTTTTTTTGGCAGAAACTAAATCTCGATACTCTCGAAAAATCCCACAATTTCGCTTCCGCAATTCCTTATATTGATTTTTGGACAACTTCAAATCCAAAACAAGTAAGAAAATTATAGTCGGTCTAGACCGACTATATGATACCCTATACCATGGTTTAGAGACCCTATCTTTCGGTCCAACTACTTCGATATAGAAAATAAGCATAAACCAAATTTGAGTGGGATTTTTATTAATTTTTTTTGGCTGCAGATATGAAAAAGTTCATATCGGATGCTATATCTATATGGAGACTAGGTCCAAAAATGGATCGATCCTGATCATGTTTGGTAAAGTCTCTTGTATTTTGCAAAAATATGTACAAACAAAATTTGAGAAGAATCAGTGCAATATTTTTGTTTTTTAATAGATTTAAGTGAAGATCGGGAAGCAGCTCTATATGGGGTCAAAGGGATCATTTTTCGACTACTCATTAGTGGATATAATGAACGCATACAAACCCAATTTGAGTAAGATCTATATGACAATTTGGATCTTATGGCAATTTATGTCGATTTCATATGGGTAATTTGTATGGGGGCTAGGTCTGAACATGGACCGATTCTCACCAATTTCAATAGCGTTCATCCCATGGCCGATAAAAGCTTATATACCAAATTTCATCAAAATATATTCATATTTGCGACCTGCAGTTTGATTACAAGCTTTACATGGACACACAGACGGACGGACGGACGGACGGACGGACGGACGGACGGACATTGTTAAATCAACTCAGAAAGTGATTCTGATTCGATCGGTATAATTAAAGATGGGTCTAGGTCAAATATTTTTGGTTGTTACAAACAGCAGCACAAAGTCATTATACCCAAACCACATAGTGGTATAGGGTATAAAAATAGGGCGAACCCTTCTTCTGGAGTAAATATCTTATCTTCAATTGGTATAGGAATGCTTTTCAAAATCCTCTTGGGATCGTTTCTACTATTTTTTCAATTATTTCAATTTTATTTTTCTTATTTTGTGCTCGTTGAATATGGTATGCTGCCAGGAATATGGGAAGAAGTACTGGCATGCGATAGATAATAACTCGAAGAAAACATTATGATCCGTTCTTTCCCAATTCTCGATAAAAATAAGTAGCGGAAACTTATTTCTACAGCCGATAGTTTTCATGTTAATTGTTATTTTTTTTTTTGTTAGTGGCTAAGATGTCTTTGATCCTAAATAATGAAATTTAGCTAAAGAAATCTCACCAAATAATTACATTGAACTGTTATTAAGCAGTGGTTATCTCTAATGTACATATAATATACTTTATACCTAAGTAAGTTATGTATGTTGGTTGTACTCATATATGTATTATATCCATTAGAAATACGAGTAGGATGCGAGTAATAAATTATAGAGAAAAATTGAAAAATCAATTTAGCCTTCAACTAATTGTTTAAGTATTTTTCATGAAAATGAAATAATTTTATCAAAAAAAAAATTTTTTTTTATGGTTTCTGCTCGCTGCACACAACAAAATACAACAATTGCAAAAGTGAAGCAACGAAAAAAAAACCAGATAAAATCACATTAAGCTTGTTTTCTAACGAACAAATTGTAACTTAATTGGAATTTTAGATGACAGGTGTGCGAATGAAACAATTCTACATGAATGGATGGTTGTGCATACAAGTACAAGTGTCTATGGAATGATAAAGTTATCAATGACAAGGGAACGAGGGGGGGTGCCAAAGAAGCACAAGCATGTGCCGGAGTAGGAGGTGAATAGAGAAGTGCTGCATAAAAAAGATCCTCCAGTGAATAGAGTGTAAACATGTGTGTGTTTTTGTGGTTGTTTAAAAATAAAAAAAAAACAAGAAATAAAAAACAAAAACAAAACCAACACACAAACAGAAAGTATCACATAAATTGCGTTAACAACTTGTCTTTGTGTATGTGGGTATCAAAATTGATAACTATGAGTGTGAATGTATGGTGGTACATACTCCTCCAGCTCAACATGATGACAGCCACATAAGTGTTAGTAGTTTTGTGATGAGTTCAGGTGACAAATGTGTACATAGTTGTCTATTTTTTTTATATTTTTTTCACTATTTTTTATATAGTTTCACTATGGCTCAAAAATCCTGAGAACTGTTTATTTTTCAACTAAGACTTTACAACATGCGAGTGGATAAAAAAAATTATACCATTAGTCTTTGGCATAAGTATTTCTGTTGAAGCCAAAGAGGCTCTGTCGACCGATGCAAGGCGGTCTAACATTGCTTTGTCGGCCTAGAGGCCTGCTGGCAGCCCCAGCACCATGATCGGTTGCGTTAGCCTAATTAGCTGGCCATGATTTCCAATGATTTCCGAAACCTCTACAAATTCAAATGAGCACCAACTCGATTTACCGTTGATGACTTTTGGCATGAAACCAAGGACACGATTTGGAACCTGGTATGTTAGAACGCTACTGGAAGCGTCGAAGTAAGAAGTAAAGACGTAAAGATTTTAAAAACTACAACCCTCTATTTCTTGGACTTTGCGAAAAAAACATGGCCTTATGCTGACGAAGCCGCCGCGCCTAAAGGTTGCACTATCCTGTACTCTAGTAAGCCAACAAATTTGCCAAGATCAAGTGGTGTGGGATTCCTATTAGACAAACAAGCACGAGATGCCCTAATAAGATGGAGACCATATTCGGATATAGTAATATCTATCAGACTTTGTGCCCTTGCTCGGAATCTTAAATGCATCCAATGCTATGCCCCAACAGAAGCAGCCGACTGCGGCACGTGGGATGACTTCTATAAAATCCTAGATAAGGCGACTTTTCAACTAATCTCAGCGACTTGTTATGGAAGATTTCAATGCTCAAATTGATCCAGATAACACCAATGTTGTGGAAATAATGGGTGCCCATGCACTGGGGCGAAAAACCTGTAATAGGGAAATGTTCCTTAAAGTGTGTCCCTAAAATAATATCGTGGTTGGAGGTTCGCTGTTCCCTCATAAACGAATACATAAAGTAACTTGGAATTCCCCTGATCTCGTTACTGAGAATCAGATAGATCACATTATGATTTCCAGAAAATGGCGTGGTTCTGTGTTAGATGTGTGCAATTGCAGGGGAGCAGATTTGGCAAACGATCGTCCCCTTCTCGTGGCAACTATGCATATTATCTTATACATATTATCTCGCTGCCATCAATAAAAACAAGTCACAAATTCAGCGAAGGATCGTCGTACGCCTTTACCGGCGAGTGAAACTTCAGCTACGAAACATGGAACGCTGCACCCCGAGATATCCAAAAAAAGTAAATGTTTGCTAACCAGTACTTCCGCAGAATAATACGTATCTTCTGGCCAAACGTAATAACAAACTACAGTTTATGGACCGAATTAAATCAACTGCCAGTTGCAACAGAGATAAAAAGGTGAAAATGGAACTGGATCGGCCACATCCTACGAAGACCATCAAGCGACATCACCAGAAATGTCAATGACTGGAATCCGAAAGGCTGGTGCAGCCATGAACAGATGTAGCGAAGAAATAAAATTCCTCGCCCAAGATAAATCACGTTGGAACGTGTTTGCTGAGGCCCTATGCTCTTTATAGGAAGCAAGGGAATATATATATATTAGGCCGGGTCGATTTGTGGGGAGGCAAAAAAATCGCCCATTGCTCAGTGAAAATCGTATTCTAGGGATCAAAATAAGAAACTTTGCCGAAGGAACCATACCTCTAAAACGAATTCTGATGTCCCAACTGTATGATGGGTCCAAATGTATGATTGACCCCCCTAACTTTGGAGGGCCGACTCACCCATGCCAATGGCACACCCACTGGAACTCCCCTGTGGGGTTCCCCATATAAACATTTCAAAAAATCGCCAGTTTTGGCACTTTACATGAAAAAATCAGCGAAATGCCTATGTTTTTTTCTTTTTGGAGTTTATTTTTCTCTTTAGAAATTTATTTAGTCAGAACATATGTAAATGAAAAAATTAATTTAAATTAGTAATAGAAAAGAAATTAAAAAAATTTATTAGAAATGAGCGTTTTTTTACAACCCTTTTAAAACCAAGGCATCACTGTGATGCATTTGCATGTCGTAAACTTAGTTGTGTGGGTTTTTTATTCAACCCTTTTAAAAAATGAACGTAACACTGTGACACAATTGCAGGTCGTAAAATTGCTTGTGTGGGTTTTTAAGCCACCACAAGACACAGCAGGTAGAATTGAAATTTCCATTTCATTCTTATTACCTCGTCTCGTAGACCATATATAACGCAACAGTTTTTGTGAATGCATTAAGTCGTTGTGAAGAACTCAAAGTGTGAAGTGCTAATTTCAGATAAAAAAATATTTAAAAAAAAAAATAATAAGTGAAGTGACCATTCCAAATCAAAAAGTTTACAATGAATCCACCATCCTCTACACCGCAAGATGAAGCAACAACAACTATCGAAAACCCAATGAGTCATATACCCAAGCATGATGTTACTGTTTTTGGTGTGTCTACTGATTTGACTGATCTTAATTTACCAACCCATCTGGATATCTTGAGATGTTATTTTTACTTAAGCGAACGTGCTAAAACAGAACAAAAAAAGTTTTCCTATAAATCATTCACAAGATAATTTGATTGGAATTTGGGAAAAACTTGGTATGGAAATAATGCTGAAAAAAAGTGTATGTAATAAATTGAATAGATTGCTTGACAAATATCAAGACCAAATCAAGAGAAGGAACAAAATCCAACAATGTACAGAGTATGTAAAATCTCTGGAAACAATTTTTTACATTGGAACATGTAAATGCGATTTGAAGGCAGCTCCATGTGCATGCGGCTTGGTTCCCGAACGCCTCAAAGGCACGATCAACATAATCAGAGAGGACTAACAATGGATGCATTTGTGATGGAAATTGAAGAGCAAGGAGCGACGTGTATGTCATCAATGCCAACATACCAAGATCCCGATGATTCAACATACGCACCGCCACCGGTTCAAGAAGATATGGATAGAAACACAACTTCACAATACACAGAGAGATACGATTGTTTTTTTAACTTTGCCTTGGTATGTGACATATTTGGTGTGCCTGATAGAGTAGCATCAGCATTGGGAACCGCTCTTTTTCAAGATTTTAAAATTAAAGATAAGCATGGGAAACCTCTCATCATGGATAAATCGAAAGTTCGCAGAGAAAAAGAGAAATTCAGACAAGAAGTGCTTCGCAAACGGTTAGATGATACGAATTTGTTAGCGTTTTCATTCGATGGCAGAAAAGATGATACTTTAACGATAGATAAAATTGATGAGAAGTATCATACTAGGATGGTAAAAGAACCTCATCTTGTTATATTGAGAGAACCCAGTTCTGAATTGATTGGCTACGTAAGACTGGAACATGAAACCGCTGAATACAAAACAACCAAATTAAATGATTTTTTCAACGATAAAAATATATCACTGGATGCATTAATTGGAATATGCACTGACGGTGAGCCAACAAACACTGCCCCACACGGTGGAATTATACGACGATTCGAATTGCTGTTAAAAATACCATTGCATTGGTTCGTTTGCCTTCTACACTTCAACGAACTTCCGTTTCGGCATTCGTTTGAAGCTTTGGATAAATCAACTAGCACTGGACCGAGATCGGCAACCGGAAAAGTGAGCCGTCAAATCGAAACTTGTGAAACTCTTTCGGTAAGTTATTGCTATCACTCATTTATTATAATTGTCAACCATTATTAATTATTTTATTATTATATATTTTCAGGTGGTGGACGGCTTCCAGAAAATTGAGTTGCAAAATATGCTCCCTGCTCCAGAAAAAATTGAATTTTCCACCGATTCGAAGTACTTATACGACATGGCCCATGCAATTTCTAGTGGCGTGGTTTCGGTGGATCTGGCTAACACCAAACCAGGGAAAATTGTACATTCTCGGTGGCTCACCAAGGCCGCTAGATTATTACGATTATATGTGACAACGGAAAATCCAGATGCAAATTTAAGAATTCTGGTTGAATTCATAATTAAATGTTATGTGCCAATGTACTTCAATATCAAGTATTACAGCTCTGTCGTTTACGGCAGTGCATTATTTTTCAAGTTCATTGGTTGGTCACGATTTCTAGAACCTTGTTTACGCAAAATTGTCAATCAAGTAATTAAAGATAATTCATATTATGCGCATTCGGAAAATATCTTGTTATCAATGTTGTTTGATGATAGCAAAGAAAAGCGCGACTGTGCTATCAAGAAAATTCTACGCTATCGAACCGATGTTGACGACCCAACGCAACTTAGAGCTTATAAAAAACCAGATATAAACTTTAATTGCACAAGTTACACGGAAATGATCAATATGAATGACATAAATAACGTATTTGAACCACCATTCACGCGAAGCATTCCGTACGATACATTGAAAGAATATTTAAATCAAGATGATCCACCATTTAATGATCCAAAAATTCCATCACACATACAAGGAACGGAACGACATGTTCAATTGCTAGCTAGCGTTTCCAAACGGGTTATACCGGAAAATGTAGAGGATGTTATGGCGACGACATTAGAGAGCCGTGCGAAATTGCCCAGACTTGAAAGTAAAAAAGACTTCAAACAATAATTTTTTTTAGTTTCTTTTCTATAACTAACTTTAATTAATTTTTTCTTTTACATATGTTCTGAGTAAATAAATTTCTTAAGAGAAAAAATAGATATTATTATAAATAAATAATAAATATTATTATAAATAAATAAATAAAAATAAAGAAAAACATAGACATTTCGCTGATTTTTTCATGTAAAGTGCCAAAAATGGTGATTTTTTTAAATGTTTATATGGGGAACCCCACTGGGGAGTTCCAGGAGGTGTGCCACTGGCATGGGTGAGTCGGCCCTCCAAAGTTAGGGGGGGTCAATCATACATTTGGACTCGATTGGGGCACTCTAAATGGGTCAAAGTGAGACAGACAGACAGACAGGTCAAAAGTTGGGACATCAGAATTCGTTTTAGAGGTATGGTTCCTTCAGCAAAGTTTCTTATTTTGTTCCCTAGAATACGATTTTCACTGAGCAATGGGCGATTTTTAAATCGACCCGCCCTAATATATATATATATATATATATAAGTATTTCTTCAACTAAGAAAATAAGGTATACAAATATTAAAAACTACCGACCTGGTATATTGTTTTTACCTTTTTATTAATATAATATAAGATCAGTGTCTTCGTGCTGCAGTTCTTTTTATTCCTCGGGGAACAGTCATTTTTTAAAAGAGCAAAAAATAAACCTAGTCCTGATACTCCAACTCTTATAAGGAAGGACCAAATATTCACAGATACGCTTGGTAAGCCTAACCTTTTAGCTGAATTTTTTGCGAAAAACCACTACCGAATTCGAAAGAGTATCATGCAATATGCCTAAAATATTCTTCCATGCTCGTACAGTTAAAAATGTTCTTTCGGACCTCACTGTAAATAAGTCTGTAGGGCCGGATGGTATTTATTTATTTATTTATTGTGTTTTCCTGTACAACAAGAAAAATTATTCTTATAATTACAGTACAGGATTCATTAATTATAAAGGTACAATGAGCTGATATGTGTAAAATTTATTACATATATTAATTATTTGTGTTGCTTGTTAGTTGATACGTTTATGGAAGTGCATTACAAAGACGTATTCCGTGTACAAAGAATTGCTCTTCTGAGACAAGTGTCCTATGAATAGGAATTGTGAGCTTTCTTCCTCTATCAGACCTGACAAATTGCAATTTTTCGAAGAGATAGCTAGGTTTTTTCTGTAAATAATTTGGTGCATAAAAGTTATAACTCTAATTTTTAAAAGATTATCAAAAGACACACCAAATAGTCTTTGAGAGAAGGGAGTACTATGAGGATATCTTCTTAGACAAAAACATAACGAACGCAATAAGCAAAATTTAACAGCCGTATAAAAGTCCAGGAGTTATGTTTTGGCTAGTAGAATTCTTAATTTCAATGGTGTGAAATATTGTGTTGACCAAAGAGATCTCAGTTTACATTATTTATATGGTTTGACCACGTTAGAGAGCTGTTAAAAATAATACATAGATTTTTGGCAACCATGGTTGGTTGTTTAGATCTTAATGGATTTAAAAAGAGCTGGTTGGCCATAGCCCACCGATACATATTATTTAAATCCTCTTCGAGTTTCCTTATATTGTGATTAATTGAAGCAGTCGGACTGTTTAAATATAACTGCACGTCATCAGCGTACATATGAATTTTGCAATCGAGAAGTTGTGAAGGCAGATCATTAGCATAGACAGAAAAAAGCTGATGCCCTAGGATGGATCCCTGGATGGGGCACTCCTCGTGTAATATTGAACGTTGTAGAGATTTTATTTTTCAAGTAAACGGATTGGGTACAATCAGATAGGTAGGATCGAAGCAGATTTATTACATAGCATTAAGTGGTCGACTGTATCGAAGGTCGAGTAGAACCAAAAAAGCAGTAACACAACTATGATTAGATCGAAAACCGGATTGTATATTCGACAACAAACCAATCTGATTTATGTAAGTTGTCAGTTGTTTGTGAAGGAGCTTTTCGAGTACTTTTGAAAAGTAACACAGGATTGCTATGGCGTGGTATTCCTTATTAGATTTGGGAACAGAAACTATTTTGGCATGTCTCCATTTGTAAGGGAAAGTGCTTGTGGTAATAATAGAGCTTAAGAAATGTGTTAGATAAGGCAAGAGAAAGGGCAGATAAATATTATCATGTCCGATTGCATTAGACTTGGCACCAATAACACTGAAATAAACATCTTCATAAGTTACAGATAAAAATTCAAAACAGCTAAAGGAGTCATTATCATTATTAAAAAGTGTAAAATTAGGAGTTGTTGTTGTGTACTGCTGGTAAATTACATTGATTGACAAAAATGAACTTTTAATTTGTCACAAGAACTTTTTTGGTTTTTTTCATTTTATTTTGACTTCCTAAGGTGGAAGAAATTTTTGACACCCATAGTTTTTTTGACAGGAATTTTATATTTCGTAAAAAAATACTGATACTTTACACACAATTATACTTGATAATATGTTGTTTAAAACTAAAAACTGTGATCTTCTGCAGTATTTGACATGAGGCTGGTCTCTTGCAAGTGTCCAACAATAATCTGTCAACATTCGAGGACTCTATTTGCTCTGGTATCGTTTTTCCATGCTGGAAATATCCTGATGGATGGATATCGCCGTGTTCGTCGATAACGACTCCTAGGTTCTCGGGAAAGAAATCGAGGTGGGAGTGTAGAAAGTGTATTTTGAGTGACATATTACAACCCAATGCTAGATACGTCAAAAGTAGTCTCCAACCAGATCTTTGTAGTTACTTTCTTTGTGGTTGCCCAAAAAATTTTGTGCGACATTTTTAAAACATTTCCAAACAGATTTCTCTAACAAAATTAATTTATCTTCGAATATGTTATTCTTTAACAATTCCCTGAACTGAGATCCGACGAAAATTCCTTCCTTTATTATTACGTCACTAACTTTAGGAAACTTTTCTTTCAAGTACGTAAAACCTGAGCCGTTGCGATCCATGGCTTTGACAAAATTTTTTATCAAACCTAGTTTAATATGTAGTGGTAGTAAAAGTACTCTGGTGGGCTCGAAAAGAGGGGGTATAAAACATTTTTTCCTCCAAGAGTGAGGCCCTCGCGCTTTGGCCAATCTTTCTTGTGGTAGTTATTGCTTCGATCTCTACCGTCCCACTCACATAAAAAGCAACAATACTTTGTAAAACCTAGCTGCAATCCGAGAAGTAAAGCAATGGCTTTTAAGTCCCACATAGTTAAATGAAAATTTATTATATTCAATCTTTTTTAGAACCAATTTCATGCTTTCGTAAGTTTCTTTCAGAGCGAAAGCATGTGCTACTGGAACAGAGGAAAATCTATTTCCATTATGCAAGAGTACAGCTTTCAAACTGGTTTTTGATGAGTCTATAAACAAACGCCAATCTTGTGGTTCAAATTCAGTATCTAGGAAGTTCATAACCGTAGTTATATCATTGCAATAAATTAAATTTTCTTCTTGAAAAAAGTAGTTTCTTAGTTCTTCGTCACGGCTATGAAAACGGCACACCTTAGTATCATGTTGACGCAAATTTCGTTCTTTCAATCTAGATCCTAATAGTTCAGACTGAGTTTTTGACAATTTTAAGTCGCGAACCAGACCGTTAGGATCAGCTCGAGCTAGCAGATGAGGCTCCTTACTATAAGGTACATAGGTTGGATCATGAATTTCATCTGCAATTGCATTACATGAAGTTAAATTTCGTCGCTGACTTTTGAAGGTTAGTTCACCACATACGTAGCAAAAAGAATTATGATGATTGATACACTTCCTTTGCATGTTGAGAAAATAACAACGTTTTGCTTTTGTATTGTAAACTCAAAATATGACACTTCTTTAAATGAAACCTTGATGCAATTAAACCGTACGTACAGTAGTATTAACGGAAAATAAGGTTAAATCATAAGTGGGTGTCACAACCAATCTGTGCGTGACAGAAACAAATTAGTTTGTGTTTTGCAATGAGGGTATATAGTAAAGTAATATTTAGCATACAGAATCCGTGTGGCAAAAACCTTGTTGATCAGTGTTATTGAAGACTGAGTTTAACTCATTGACATCAATACTACTATCAACGCTTTTAATACCTTTACCTATACCAATATCACGAACGTGTTTCTAGGTTTGAAGTGAGTCCATACCGGACTCCAAACGCTTTGAACAATAAACCGATTTAGCTTTTCTAATGATGTCATTAACTTTTTTCCTTGATGTATGGTAATCTTTTTGGAGCACAGTAGTTTTAAATCGCTTCCACCTTGAATAACATACAGCTCTGAGAGTAATTAACTGCTTTATATTAGATGTAAACCATTCTTTTTTGAATTTTTTTGATGGAGTTACTAAAGGAAATGTATCATCATATAAACTTATTATGTTTGTTACATGAAAATAAAGTTGATCAGTTCCGGAGGGCTTATGAGAAAGATTCATCTAATGTATATGTCCAAAGTAATATAATTAATATACTTAGTAAATTAAAATTTAAGTTTTTAAGGCTCTGTATGAGTACAAGCATTTTGTTTCTTCCTGGCATGAAAAATTAAATCATGTTTGGAAAAATATGAAGCTGAAATTTGGTCATAAAGTAACACATTAGAAGTATTGCTTACAAAAAGTAGGTCCACAACTGGTGCTCAAACAGTGTACTTCGACGCTAGTTAGTCACACCTTTCAGCTCTTCGTACCATGCGGAAGACTTTCCCTCTTGCTGGAATTCCTAAAGGTGAAAATTACCGTCCTATTGCAATTTGGTCTGATTATACAGTGCAACATTTTTGAAATCATCGAGTGTAAACTCCTTTTTTGTGCGGTTTTCGAAGTACCACATTTGGGTTTTACTAGTTTAGCTGCTGTTCAGATTCTATGGCGTCCTGTATATTTTGGCTAAAAGTTGATTTTTCTGAAGAACATGCAATTTTTCTCACGGTTATATCTCGGTAACCAATTGGAATCTTGTTTTTCTTTTTTCGGCACAATTGTAGCTCTAGATTAGAAGAAAATAAAAAGTGTAAAACAAACTAACCCGAAAAACTGCACCTAGTGCCGCAAAATTGTTTCTTGCATGTAGAGCATTTTTTTAAATATATTTCTATGGAAACTTTTTCGAGTAGTGGAATAAATGATCGCTTCCAGAATGGCTTGAAATATTAAATTAATTTTTTTCATCAAATAATGTCTATTGACTCTATATTTTCATTTGAATGGAAAGTGGTCTTTTTCGAGCTTCTGGTAATTATTTTGTCCCACTGTATTGTTCTGGGTTAACAATATTAAAAATCTCTTTGGATTGGAGATGTGACAATTAGATGGGGGCCAATCTAAAAGAGATTTTTTTATAATTACTCGCTTATGAGTAATTATAATTGGGTTTATGGGAAATAAAAGAAAAAAAGGGAAAATTAGTTTCTTTTATTTAATTTTAAATGTGTGGGGAATTTGGGATGCTCACCTTGTTGGAATTGTCTTTCTAAAGAAAAGGGGTTGATGTTTAATATTTTAAATTCTTTAACAATTTATTTAACAATAATCAAGCGATGTATCTCGTTAAAATTCAAAATGGTAAGTGACTTATGAATTTGCCGTTCAATTTTTTAATACTTCGGTTTAACAAAATTGAAACGGCTGAATGTAAGTTTCGATATTTCTTGCAACGAGTACTAAATTTAAATGTTGGTAACTAGTAATTCAATTATAGGTGATTTCCATTTTTTGTTTGGACACCCACAAAGTATATATGATATACTAACTCTATTCAATTTACTGATCGCAGGTGATTCGTGGTCCATAGTAAGTTTATGCTGGCAGTTGTTGTACCGAAAGCGAGGTCGAACAAAAGAACGAAACTGTCAAAACAAGAATTCCAATGTTTTTTTTTTTTGTTATTACTAGAAATGTTGCATTTTTAAAATGAGATTTATGGCAAATATATATACAGACATATTGTGTGATAGCAGGCATTTGTGCAAGAGTATAATAGTGTGCATGATAGAATGTGTTTTTGTATTTGTGTAGCAGAGCAAAAGTCTTATTACTACTTGATGAATGCTAAAGCGTTAGAAAAAATCTAGCTAATTGGTTTCAAAAATAAATCCAGCAATAAAAAAAAACACATAAAATTTAAAGGTCTTTTTGTTTTTAATTCAATTAACATTTTTTTTTTTTTTGCATAAGCGTAAAATTTGCTTAAGTTATTCGGTTGGATACTCGTATTAAGTCACTTCAATTGTACTTAATGCCATCAACAAAATTATGTATACGAGTACATACTACTCGTAGATTATACAATTCTATTTATGTGAGTGTGGCAATCGGTTTACCTGTGACTATGAATATTACGGAACTTTTGTTGGTTTATCTTTTGCCATGGTACATATAAACTTTTAGATCTATTTCTGTGTTTTTCTTTTCCTAAAACTAAAAGACAAACACGATTTGTTTGTTTAACTTTTGAAGTGGTCGTTGGCTTTTCTTTTTTGTTGTTGTAGTAACGACTATGATGAGTTGTACGTGTATATTCTTGTTATTACTTTGGTCCTTAGTTGCCAAGCCAGTCAACTTATGAGTATAGGCCGAAAAGTTTTTTCGAAACAATAGAAAAATTTAACATAGTCTGTTTTTAGCTCAAAACAATCCCTTCTAAATAATCCAATTTTCCATACCCTTAATATTACGAGGGCGATCCCAGAAGAAAACCAGCTGACACAAAAATTTTGGCAACATTTTCTTTTTTTCTCAACATAATCTCCTTTTAGATCGATACAATGTTCTCAGCGATATTCAATATCTTCGATACCCTGTTAATAATAAGAACTGTCTAGCTCCTTAAAACATCCATCAACCGCAGACTCCGCCGCTTCATTGTTAGCAAATCTTTTACGATCGTGCCATTTCTTCAAATTTGGATATAGAAAATAATCCGATGGTGAATAAGGTACGTGATGAAACAATTCGAACTTTAGTTCATGATTTTGGCCATCACAATAGTGGATGTGTGAACTGGAGCATTGCCTTTATGAAAAACACACTTTATTTTTCGCTAAATGCGGCCTTTTCCCCCCCCAATTTCATCATTTAAAATCTCGAATTACTCAGCATAATACTCGCCGTTGATTGTTTTTCCGTTTCGAATGAAATAAATGAAAATAATTTCACTCTCATCTCAAATAATAGATGCCATAACTTTGTCTGCAGATGGTCCTGTTTCGCCTTCTTTGGACTCGAGTCTCCCATTTCAGTCCATTGTTTTGACTATTCCTTTGTCTCAGGTGCGAAGTAGCGGTCCCATGTCCCATCCATGGTTACGAATCGACGCAAAAACTCGGTTCACAAAATTAATTTTTATCCAATTATCTATACGCTGGTTGGGTTATTCTCGGACCGCCCTCGTATAATATGGCTTTAGAGCAGTGCCGTAGTGTTTGCAAATGACACCATATTATAACCCGTATTCATGCAATTAACAATAATTGACACTGAAAATGATAAAGCGAAAACCAGACGATGTAGTTACATTACTGACTGACTGACCGAGGCTGTAATGCTTCATATAACTTTTTTAAAAATTACCAATGGACCTTTTCGTAAAAAATAAATTTTCTTAAAGAGCCGTTTTTTAAAAAAGTATATTTTCTTAAAAAAGTTAATTTTATTAATAAGTAAATTTTTATAAAATTCTAACTTTTCTTTAAAAAGTACCGTTTTTTAAATGTACATTTTCTTAAATAGTTATTTTCTTAAAAAGTACCAATTCTTAAAAAGTATCTTTTCTTAAGAAAGTATGTATCGCATCGAGTGAAAAGTACATGGTCTCACATATAGATGGCGTAACATGTGCCAAATTTTTCTGTGTGTTCAGTAGGGCCAACTGTTCGGAAAATTCTGTCAAAATTCCATGAAATTTTCTTAATAAGAAAACAGTTACCGTTATAACAATGATGTTGCATTTAAAGTTTGAGAAAAAATGGATTGCAGAGTTTAGTGTTTTGATTAAACATATTTTTTTTTGGTGCGAAAAAATACTGTCCAAGCCAAAGAATGGATTGATAAACATTATGGTGAATCTTCGGCGTCATAATCAATGGTTAAAGGTGGTATTCCAAATTTAAACGTGGTCGTACGAGCACAAATGATGCAGATCGTCCTGGTCGTCCAAATGAGGCAGTTAACGAAGAAAACTTCAGAAAAGTGCATTATATTGGATGGTTGAAAGAATAAATAGAGCGAAATTCAAGTTCGGCATATATTACATGATCATTTAAATATTAAAAAGCTTCTGCTCGATGGGTGCCGCGATTTTTAACAGCTGAATAAGAACTGAAACTAGTTTATGATTCAAAGTATGCTTTGAAGATGTTTAAAGTAAATTCAACTAAGTTTTTACGTCAACTTATAATAGTGGATGAGACGTGGATTCATTGTTATATACCGGAGTCCAGTCTGTGCGTGCGAAAGCCGACCAAAGTGGCCAAAGACTCAACAATCCTCTGGAAACGTAATGTCCAGTGTTTTTTTGGGATGCACGTGGTATAATATTCATTCTTTATTTGGAGAAAGGAAAAACAATAATATAAAACACATTGAATCGCACACTAAATCATCCTTAAATACACCAAAATAAATAGAATTAAACTTATATTTCATATTCTTTTTAATAAATTGTTTTTTATTAGCTTTGGGTCATTTGTGGATCTTCTTATTTTATTTAAAAAAAATATAGATAGTTTTTATACATAAAAGTTGTTTTAATTTATATTTGCGAGCAATAAGCAGATAATTGCACCAAAGATATATCACAATGGATTATTTTGATCGCAGGAGCACTGAAGGGTTAAATAAATAAAAATTAACCGAATTATCTTTCTTAAATTCTAAATAGTGGTTTCACCGAATTTAATAGAAAAACTCGTTTTCGGTAATTTTTATTTAAAAATATCTTAAAATCCAAAGCTGGCCTTGGCAAATAATGGGTTAACGTTATCGGATTTCTCTCAAATTTTAGGAACGGAAGTTCTACACATTTAGTTATTATATTTTAAGCGTCGCATCTAAAAATTCAATAGCACTTATAAAATATTTGAATTTTTTTTAACAAATTGTTTTTTATTAGTTTGGGGTCATATGTGACCCCAATTCCAAAAGGGTTAATGGGGTCATAATATTTTTTTCTGAAACCCTAGGCTATTAAGATAAAATATAAAATTTAAAAGTAGAAAAGTGATGAATTTTTGATACAAAGTATTTCGAAAAAGTACATTTACAGAATATTTTACAAAAATCCCATTTTTCTCGAAATCCGAAAAAATAAAATCCATGTCAAAAAAATTCTGGCATAGGGATTTACCTAAAAGCTCACACAGTTAATCTCTAACATACATTTAACAAGACCTTAGAGAGCTAGATCAATTTTTTTAAATTTTGTTTACGAAAATTTTTCAAAACTTGAAAAAGGAGTTTTCAAAATTTTTTCAAGGCTCAAGGCTTAATAGGTTAACAAGGTTGTAATAAAACAATACTTCATATCTGAGTACTTACAGGTATAGAGACTAAAACAAAATGTTGGCTTTAATTAATTTCTTAAAGTTGAAAAAAATGCCATCAAATTTCTTGACCTAGTTTTTTTTTGGCACAAAAGTGGTCTGGGGCATTTGATATTTCTTGGCGATTTTTTTTTCGATTTTGAAGTTTTATAGCTTTTTGGAAAGATAATTTAATATTGATCCCAAATTATATAACAATTTGTTGGAAAAATTAAACTATAGAACGAAACTTTCGTAAAAGTGTTATTTTCCCGATATAAAACACACTTCAAATTTTCAATCGCCTTGAGCCACCTCTAAATGTTTTTTGATTGGCCCAAAATTTTGTATTTCTCAGTTATTTGCTATTCGAATATTTCTAGGGGGTGCGACCGAGAGTTTGAACACTTTTTTTCTCTCCATATATATTTTTTTTCAGTTTAGTTTATAACAAGAAACAACAGATCATTACAATTTCATACATATATAAAATATATCAAAAGTAAACTCCGTGAATCCCCAACACACAGCAGAAAACATACACATGTAGTTACTTCAGAGTTGCCAAATGAATAATATTTGAAAACAAACCAAAAATATGCAAAAGCGATGCCAGGATTTACGAAATTAATCAAAAGCATTTAAAATATTATTTGTGATTCCACGAAAATGCCCACATAATGGATGATTTTCATCCAAGATATATACTAATTGTTTGTCCATGTCCATATAAGGGAGTGCCCACCTGTGGTATGTTCATTTACATGTAAATTATTATTTAGTGTTACTTTTCCGAGTTTTTGTCCATTAGAGGAGGGTGTCAGCTATATACTATACCTTTTTTCAAAAGTACCTTTTATAAAAAGTAATTTTATTAAAAAGCGTCTTTTTAAAAAAGAAAATTTTTTTAACGTACTATTTTAAAGTATCTTTTTTAAAAAAAGAACATTTTCTTCAAAACACAGTACAACGCATGATTTCGGGACTCAATTTTGATAATTTTGGGGTCAAAAGTGCCAAGTCCTATTACTTTTGCGTAAAGTCACATAACCTATGAACAAAATGAGACATAAAGCATGAAAATCGATGAACGCGTTTCGCTTTTATTCACAATTAAGTGAAGGTATGAATTTCAAAAAATTGCTCGAGATATGCACAAAATTCTTTGGAAAAAACATTGATGACTTTTTTTATGATTTTCAGAATTAAAAAAAAAAATTTAATAAACAAAAGGTTATTTGATTTTTATGATTGCGGTAGCAAAGTAATAAACGCTAATAAATGTGCGTGGACAAAAATGAAAAAAGGAAAGTGCACTTTTTAAATTAATTGGGGTTTTCCGTTAGTTACCTGAATAATTTTTTTACGGAAATTATGGAAATTTGCGCCCATTCATAAGTACCTGTCAGTAAAATATTGAAATATACGTAGTATTTATAGGTGTTCATTGATCGGTTTTTGTCATTCAACAATTGCCGACGAACACGAACAAATAACAAGCTATTTTTTTTCCGGTTTTTTAAAAGTGAATAACAACAAAACATATAATATATTTCAATATGGAAAATAACAATTGCCCAAAATTGGATGATTTTTGTTACGTTTGTGGTCATATCGTCCTAAAGGGTCGAAAAAACTTGTTTAGTGAGGAATTCGAAACAGCGTATTGTCATTATTTTGATGAAGCAGATTTAAGTGGTGCAAATTTTACGCCGAACACAGTGTGCAAAAATTGTTATAATACCCTTATAATGTGGATACATGGAAAAGGTGGAGAGTTTTCTTTTATGAAGCCAGTAATTTGGGTGGAAGACCTAGGTGGACATAATAAATCCAGGTGCTACGCATGCATAAATTCTCGTCATGGATTAAACAGAAAACAATTGAAAACAAAAGTATACATTGCTGCTTTTACTGCCACACTTCCAGTTAAACGCGCTGCTGATATCGATACACCTAAACCTCCGAGTCTGGATACTGTGTACCTGCCAGCCGAAACCGTTTTCACCAATCCGACCAATGTAAATGATGCAGATTGGACACCCGATATTGAAAAAAATGCACCACAACCGCTAACACAAATCGAAATGGATTACATTGTTGCCAAGATGGGACTATCACAACAAAAATCCCAAATGTTGACGTCATTTTTGAAGAGCAGAAAACTCACACAGCAAAATGTCAGCGCAACATCATACCGAAAACGCCAAGCTGAATTTCAGAAATTTTATTCCCTTGACGAAGCAAATACGTTCACTTACTGCCATGATATCCCAGGTTTAGTGAAAAAATTGGGAATGGATTATATTGCTGCCGACTGGCGTTTATTCATCGATGGTTCAATCAATATCAATGTAAAGATTGGGAAGCAAGAACTCCCGAGCTGGAGAAACAATTAAAATTACGTAATGAACCTTTGATAAAGGATCTAGCTGATATTTTGTTGCCATCGCTCCACATGAAATTAGGAATAGCTGGGAAATTCGTCGAAGTGGTAGTCAAATATATTTATGACGCCTATGACTGTTTGAAATCCATCTTTCCAAAACTCAGTGAAGCTAAAATTAGAAAAGGTACGTATCGCTGTCTGTATTTAAATATTATCATATCTAAATTTGTTCCCTTCGATAAATTCGCATTACCAATAATTTTTTCGAAAATGTTTTTTTTTTTTATATTTCAAACAGGTACTCTCAATGGACCGGATATACGAAAGTTAATGAAAAGCGAATCTTTCAAAAATATGCTTTCGAACCATTATAACCACCTATGTGCATGGGACGCATTGAAACAAGTCATCGAAGGCGTTTTAGGAAAGAACCGTGTACAGCGAGGTGACATACAGACACGAGTGGACAACTTGCTGATTTATTTTGAGAAAATCAATGCATCCATGACGTTAAAATTACATTTCATGCATTTCCACCTTGATACATTTTTGGCACAATTACCTCAGGAATCGGACGAACAAGGAGAGAGGTTCCACCAGGTGACCATGCCAATGGAAAAGCGATTCAAAGGCAAAAAATTGGATGCATTGCTTGCGGAGGTTTGTTGGTGGAGTTCTAAAATTATGCAGTTTGAAGATGAAAGCACCGAAGATGAAGATGACACTGAAATTGGTGGACACACTGAACAAAACATGCCCTTGAATATTTTGTCTAACTCGGATGATGATGCAGACTCAGAACACGAATATGAACAACCTACGAAGAAACCAAGGTCATCAGAACCACAAGCGTCAACTTCAACGAGGATGGATAGTGACAATAATTGAAAATGTCCTAAATTTTGTTTCCATGCACAGATAACATATAAAAATCACTTATTTTCTGTGTAAGAATAGCTGTAATATGAATCGGAATGTTTTTTTCATGCAAAATAAAGTTTAAAAAAAAAAAAAAAAAAAAAAATATTTTTTTTTTCTTCATACATTTATTTATAACTGCGAAACTGTTGCTTATGTAGCGAAACGTTGTATAAACAGATGAAAGTAATTGTAATTCTTGATTTTTCAAAAATTGTTTCAGCGAAATCCGAGTAGTGGTTCTCGAGTTATGCCAAACAAAAGAGCCTAAAACGTGACAAATTCCCCTATACGATACTTACTAATTTCAAAAAAATATTAAAATTATTTTTTGATGTAACATGACCAAACGAATGATACAGAAGTTCTTATTTTTTAGGCTACTTTCATATAAAATTATCAAAATTGAGTCCCGAATCAATAAGCTTAAAAATGTTGTACTGTGAAATCTACCTTTTCTTAAAAAGGTTAATTTTCTTAAAAAATTTGCTTTTCTTAAAAAAGTACATATTCTTAAAAAAAAAAACATTTTGTTAAATACCTTCTTTAAAACGTACCTTCTCTTAAAAAGGTTTTTTTTTCAAAAACGTACCTTTTCTTAAAAAAGTACCTCTTGGCAGCCTTCTTAAAAAATGAGCCAATTTGCCATTTTGTTAATCATGTCTGCAGTATTCATCTGAATTGGACGATACGAATGATGGCTCGCTCTTCGACCAAGTTTAATTTCATTCACCTAATTGTAAACAGTATGAAACGATGGTGCAGATATTTTATTAATTTTATCCAATTTGACTTTGCTTTCTTTCGATGTTTCGTGTTGCAAATGAAAGTGTTTAATCACTTCGCCAAACTACTTTTTCTTCATTATACGAAAATAGGAAGAGCCATTCGATTGTAGAAAGAAAATCACGCAATAGAAATGGCTGAAAATTTGTTAGCTTTTAATAAAAAAAAAAAGAAAAAAATACTAGCGTCATCTCTCATTTTGAAAGAACTTTTCAGCCTACCCTCGTGCCTTACCTAAAGCACAATTTCATATATATCAGTTTACTTTCTCATGCTTGTCCATATTTTATTGTCCACACGTTGCAATCTAAATAAGAATCATTCAGTATCCTGTTTAGCAAACAAATTTTACCTGTTGTCTCCTGCTGCTCTATATGCTGACTCTGCATATTCACAACAAATAACTTTAAATTGTTTTCCAGTTTACATTTTATAGCAAACACAAAAATAAAATCATAAAAGTAAAGAAAAGCAAAAAATTATTTTTTATATACTCATACCTACCAGATAAAAAAAAAAAAATAAAGTTACAATCTGTAACATAATGAAAACAATGTAAACTGAGAATATTGTATACTGCCTCACAGGGCCAGACCAGACATCAAAACAACTCTTATGATTACCGCAAATAATCTTTAAATGTCTATAAATACATGAAAGCAAATTTGCCATAATCGTTGCTTTTATATCGTTCGTTCGTTCATTTCTTTTATATCACTTCATCACCGCATTAGTTAAACATTATGTCGAATATGGGATCCTGTAAAATATTTATCCAAAAGGGAAACATATCTTGTGCATATAAAAACTCTTTACTTTATACATTTTTTTAACATTGTATAGTAATTTTTATGACTATATTTGCCAAGAACATAAAAAAACCAGGAACTTAAAGAAGATGATGAAAACAACTTTATTTCCGCTCATTTACTGCCATTAGCAATCAACAGTGGCACAGTGGTTAATTTCGTGGAACATTTGAATAATAACTTTGTTTATTACACTAACAAATAAGCGATTTTTGTTTGTCTCTGATAAATTCAGAAAAATTGTTTAAAAATTTTGCCTGGTTTTTAACCCAAAAGTGTATAAAGGCAATTATTACTTTTGTATTTTATATGCTACTAGATGTAACCCGGTGTGCTTCGCTACACCCTCCGCCTGCCCCCCCCCCACGAATCGTTATGAGAGGGCTCACGCAAAGTCCCAAGGCTCTCAGGGTTAATTCAGATATATCACATTTAATATTAAATTTGTTGGCCCATTTTTTTTTGTCTGACTACTCACGTTCATAATAGATGACCTGAGACAAATTTGAAAAGCTCTCTCTATCATAGTACTTAATATATATGATGTTAAAAATTTACTTTGTATGGGAGGTGTCACGCCCACTAAAAATATTTAAAAAAATACAGCCTGTAGCACTTTTCATATCTGCAGTAAGATTCTGTGAACATATCAGGAAGATGAGATGAGTAGTTACGGAGATTACCTCCTACAAACAAACAAACCCACATTACCTCTTTATTATGTTAGTATAGATTATTAGTATAGATTTTTTTATTTCAATGCTTGCTGATGCTGATATACAATGTTTTTTGTTTTTTCATTCGGTACAACAATTATCAGATTTTTCGGCGTTCCTACCCTGAAGCAGGGTACATGTAGCTGCCCATGAGAAGAACATGGATTTTCCAAATTAGGTCTGCCAACACTTAACTATTGGCGTTGAACTTAAAATATCATTTGCCAATCTTAGTTTTTAGTGATTTTTGATTTTGCCCATTTTTGATTTTGAAGATTTTTGTTTTTGGGCGATTTTTATTCGCGATTTTGGGTTTGGCGATTTTTGGTTTTGGCGATATATTTTCCACGACAAATCACATTGATAACTAATGTACTTGTCATAAGACTGTCGCTTCCGTAGTACTTCATATTTTTTTTTATAGGAGCTACCACGCCCACTAATCCCATCCCGCCCAATTTTTTTGGACTACTCAGATTAATATCTGATGGTCTCGTGGAAATGTCGAGTCTTTCCCTTTTATAGTACACCAGTTATATGATATTAGATATCTACTGCTTCGATCACGCCCATTTTTTTGTTCGACTAATCATATAAAGAACCTATGGGCTCATGCAAAGCCACAAAGCCCTCCCTTTTACAGTACTCCAAATATATGACATTAAATAATTACTTTGCATGGGGAGTGCCACGCCAATTTTTTGTCCGACTACTCATACTAAGATCTGATGGCGTCGTGCAAAGTATCAAAGCTTCCCTTTTTTAGTACACCAGTTATATGATATCATATATTTACTTTGTACGGGCGGTGCCACGGCCACTGCTCCGATCACGCCCATTGTTTGTCTAACTAATCACATGAATAACTTATGGGCTCACACAAAGTCCCAAGACTCTCACTAAAACAGTACTCCAGATATATGAAAATTTATATTTTATTTGTATGGCAGGTGCCTCGCCTATTGGTCCGATACTACCCATTTTTTGTCCGACTACTCACATTAATAATAGGTGACACCAGACAAATTTGAAAAGCTCTCTCTATCACAGTACTCGAGATATATAATATTGAATTATTACTTGTATGGGAGGTACCACTCCCACTTGTCGCATCCCGCCCATTTGCGGCGTAACTACTTATATTAACAATAGGTGACCTCACACAAATTTGCAAAGCTCACCCTATCATAATACTCAATATATGTATATGATTTTAAAAATTTACTTTGTGTAGGAGGTGCCACGCCCACTAAAAATATTTAAAAAATTATAGCCTATAGCACTTCCCATATCCGCAGTAAGACTCTGTGAAAATTTCAGGAATATCAGATGGGTAGTTACGGAGATTACTTCCTACAAACAAACAAACAAACAAACAAACAGACACACATTACCTCTTTATTATATTAGTATAGATGTGAGTGGCCTGGATCCACCTTTTACACCAACTTTTGAAAATTAATATACAGTGAAAACTCCCTATAGTGGACACTCTCTATAGCGGAGAGCAGCTCCCTTTAATGGACAAAAACACGGAATGGTAACACCAAATAATAATATCCATGTGAATGAACCTTCTACAGGTGGACAATACCTTATATGGACATGGACAAACATTTTGTATATATTTTGGTTCAAAACCCTCCATTATGTGGATATTTCCATGGAATTATAAATAATATTTTAAATTTTTTTTGTTTTATTTCGTAAATCCGACATTGCTTTTGCATATTTTGTTTTGTTTCCAAATATTATTCATTTGCAACTACATAGGTCACTCAAAGAACTGTCCCAGTGTTTTTCTAATGCTAGCAAATATGAGTACAACAGCACAGCTATTGTCCCAAGTATTCTCATATTTGCATTGTTTGTTTATTGCACTATTATCTTCAACTACAATACCAAAAATTTGTTGTAATAAGTAACGGTTACAAGAATGATTAAAACATGTGTTAATTAGTTATTGGGACAATTTATTGATGTTAGTTTAATTAATAAATTTTATAATCTTTTAAATGCCTTTCCACGCTGCTTGCATATTGCTTGCATATTGCTCCATGTCGAAACATGACATCCACCAAGTGCAATTCGAATTTTTGCAATGGAAGGGAAATTTGTGCTTAATATGTTCACGTAGGATTGCGCAATCATCATACCAAAAATTCTGTGGACTGTTTTAACTCCTTTAGCCATCATGTAACCCCACACCATCACGGATCCACCGCCAACTTTAAAGTTGGTCCGACATCTGTCGCTTGCAAAGTTCTTCCTGGCTTTCGCCAACACCACCCTGCTATCCGACCCAAGACGATTAATTTTAGCCTCATCTGATCATATCACCTTTGCCCAGTCCGCTGCCCCCCACGAAGCAAATTTTTTGCAAAGTTCAAACGTATTTTTGGGTGCCTTTTCGTAAGTAATGGCTTTTTCACTTTGGCACGTCCCTTAAAGCACAGCGTATTTCTTAATGTTTCAAGGCAAACATGAATATTTTCACTTTCTGCAAGCTATGTCTGAATTTGAACTGCGTTTTCAACTTTCTGCTGCCGAACATCTCTTAAAATGTGCCGTTCTGTGGTCTCAGATAATATTTTTTTTCTGACTCCACGGGATGGAAGTGGTAAATTTGGAAAGGACTTTCACACTCCCCCAGAAGTATTGAAATCTCACCGCAACTTCCACCTTGGATCAAAAATTCTGAATTTGGCTAACTTTTGATGACGCCAGTGGGCGAACCATTTTAAACTTAAAAAGACGTTAAAGAGTGAATAAAAAAATAAAACAACAAATTTTCAAAAATGTTATTCAACAAAGAAAAATTAAATTGCGAAAACTTTTACACGTCTTTTTTTAACAAAAAACATGTGAAGCTTCAACAAGTAATTAAACACAGAAAACTGCCCTACTATATTACAACAAAGTTATTGATTTGTAGTTGGAGATAAGAGTGCAATAAACAAACAATACAAATTTGGGAATAATTGGAACAACAGCTTTGTTGTTGTTCTCATATATGTTAGCATTAGAAAAACACTGGGACAGTTCTTTGAGTGACTGTATGTATGATTTTCTGTTGTTTGTTGGGGATTAAAGGAATTTACTTTTTGTGGTTGATTTAAAGTTATTGGTTTATAATCGAAAATGTCTTCAAAACGAAAGTGTTTGACATTAAAAGAAAAAGTGGAAATTATTGATCCTCAAAGGAAGAAAAACGTTCGGTTCGGAAACTAGCAGAAGGGTTTGTAATTATGTAAATGATGTATGTATTTAAGTCCAGATTTAATTTATATAGATCTTCTTTCAAAGATTTGATATCGGAAAACCTCAAGTAGCCAACATATTGAAAGACAAGTAACATTTACTATTGAAGCGGCAATAGGGCACTAATTCTAAACAAAAAAAAAAAAAGATTTTGGATTTTCGCCGGATAATCAAAAGCTCGACAAACTGTACCTTGAATGGTTTTCCAAAATACGATCAAAAAACATTCCTGTGACTGGACCTCTTGTTCAGGAAAAAGCCAAACAAGTTTTAAAGCAGTTTATGGCGAAGCAGCGTCTGTGTCTGCAGATGATGTTAACCAGTTTAGAGAAAGACTACAATTATAGCTTCGCGAGTTTAAACCCGAAAATGTGTACAATGCTGATGAAAGCAATAAAACACTGGCTTTTAAAAACATGAAATGAATAGCAGGTGAACTGGCTAAGGAAAAGTTATCGATGCTTTTTGTGTTAGGATAACGGGACAAAAGGAAGCGCTTTTAGTAATTAGAGTAGCTGCTCGACCTCGAGCATTTAAGAAAACCCCAATCGCAGACTTACCAGTAAGAGATATTATGAACGAGTGCTGACAGCAATTGGGTAAAGAAAAAAGAAAGTTAGCTTTATTTTTGTATAATGCAGCATCTTGTCCTCGCGAAGTGGAGTTAGTTAACATAAAGATATTGTGGTTATCTCCAAACATTTCTTTTTTTCTGCCAGCCTTTAGATCCAGGAATTATTCGAAGTTTTAAATTTCATTATCGCAGTTTTATTAACAGAACTAGACGCAAATTTAGACGCTTCAAACAAATCGACTTTCTTGAATATATATTTTTTGTGGAAAATGCATGAAAAAGAGTTGCTGTTACAACAATTCAAAGTTGTTCTCGCAAAGCTGGTTTTGATAAAAATGTCTACAATTCTTCTAAATTTGAAGAAGATCTTTTGGTGCGAATTTGTAGGCCTGTAAGTGCAGAAGAATATCTTTGCATTGTTGAAAATTTAAATACCGAAGATGAATATCTCCATTGAAATTGAAAATGCAGAAAGCGAATCTGAACAAGAAGAAGTTACTGAAAAAGAAGTAACAAATGTTATAGCTATATCGATTGGTTAAATTGAACAATATTTTCTATGATTTCAAGAATATAATTTTTGTATCATCAGAGAATAAATTATTTGTATCAAGGAATTTTCTAAACGTCGTTCATAGAATAATTTCTTTAATTGAGGAATATTTTCTTCAATTTTACGAATTAAGAAGTGGTAAAATCAGCGAAACAATTATATAATATATCAAATTTCAATTTAATTAATTATATGATATACCAAATCTTTTCTTTAAATTAACTAATGAATTAGGTATTCAATCAATTTTAAATAGTTAGAATCAAAGAAAAAATTCTGTAAACCAAAGAATCACATTAAAAAATTATATAAATCAACAAATTTTTTAGTTATTTATTGTATTCGTTTTATCATATTTTTTCTCTGAAACAAAGAAAACATTTGCAGGATCAACGAAAGTTTCTTTCTCATAAACAACGAATTATAATTAGTTTTATCATATAATTTCACTCTATGACCAAAAATCATAGTAAAAATTCACTGAAATCAAGTCCGAAATTCCATTAAATCAACATCTTCATAATGTAAAACAATTTTTATTGGCTGATTTTAAGGCATATAACTATTTAAAACAATTGAAAACTGCTTGCAGTATCGTATTATTGCCGAAAAAGAAGCGAATTTAAAACAGAAATCTATGAATAATTTTTTTTAAACGAATACAAATTAGAAATTACAAATTACAAAATACATACATACATACATAACCGGTGAATTAAAAAAAAATATACCTTTAATTTATTTTATATATTTAAATTGATAACAAGTATGGTCTAGTAAGTATGGTCTAGACCGACCATACGATACCCTATACCATGGTTTAGAGACCCTATCTCTTAGGTCCAACTAATTGGATATAGAAAATAAGCATAAACCAAATTTGAGTGCCATTGTTATTAATTTTTTTGGCTGCAGATATAAAAAAGTTCATAACGGATGAGGATTAGGTCAAAAAATGGAGCGATCCTGACCACATTTGGTAAAGTCACTCATATTTTTAAAAAATATTCACCAACCAAATTTGAGAAAAATCTGTGCAATATTTTTGTTTTTTGATAGATTTAAGTGAAGATCGGGAAGCCTATGACTGTGAATTGTCTTATAGGAATAATTTTTGGACTACTGATTAATGGATACAAAAAACACACACAAACCCAATTTGACTAAGATTTATATGATAATTTGGATCTTATGGCAATTTATGTCGATTTCATAGGGGCCATTTGTATGGGGACTAGGTCTGAACATGAACCGATTTTTACCATCCTATGGTCGAAAAAAGCTTATATACCAAATTTCATCAAAATATATTTGCGACCTGTAGTTTGATTACAAGGTTTACATGAACACACAGACGGACAGACGGACGGACGGACGGACATCGCTAAAACGACTTAGGTAGATCCTTCTCAATAATGGACAAGCTGCGGACGACCATAGCTGTCCATTACAAAAATAAAAAAAGTTACAAAAATATACGATGGCGGTTTCAGAATAACCCGACCTGTTGTGTATATGGCGGCAGTAGTTTGAAAAAAAGTTAAAAAAATATACGAGGGCGTATATATGGCGGCAGTAGTTTGAAAAAAATTAAGTTTTAATTATTTAGTATTGTTTTTTGGAGCCATAAAAATTAAACGATCTCAGTGCATTTGTAAACTGAAAAAAATTGGTCACCGTTATGCAATTCAATACTTTTATTTGAAAGGTCTCAGTCCAGCCTAGTTAGAATCTACTCTGGGGAAGTCTGCTACTTCGTTTACGACTATAAAATATTTGGTGGCACAGCTTAAACCAGACCGTAGGAGCTGCCAAAACGAATACCGGAATGGTCGGTCAGTTGCGGTGACCATGCCAGAAACTGTTACGGAAATCCACAAAATGATTTTGGATGATCTTCGGTTGAAGGTAGGTGAGCTAACTGAAATGATAGGCATTCAAAAAAGTGCTGTACATCACTCCAAAAATAAAAAAGTATATGATAAATTTTATATATTTTACCCCAGGTCAGACAACATATGTGGATCCTCTATAATGAAATAATTACAAATATTTTATTTTCTTGTTGATCAAAAAATTATAATTGCAATAGTACGAGGGTTGTGCGATAAGACCGTGATACATAAGTGAAGACGCTATTTTATGGCACATTTTTTCCGTCATTTTTCAACACTTGCACTCCTGTTGTTTCCAAAGACATTGCAAGTCCCTTTATCTCTTCCAAATAGTAATATATTCATATATAATTAAGAAGAAAGTGAAATAAATCAGTAGAATCATAAATAAATCAGTGAAATATGGTGGTAACAGTTACAAAGATATAAATCATTTTTTTTTTGGCAAAATTCAATTTTATTTATCAACATAGTTGCCTTCGAGGGCGATACAGCGATTATAACGATCTTCCAACTTTTCGATACCATTTCTGTAGTACGATTTGTCTTTAGCCTCAAAATAGGCCTCTGTTTCGGCGATTACTTCTTCATCGGTCTTAAATTTCTTCCCAGTGAGCATCCTCTTGAGGTCTGAGAACAGGAAATAGTCACTGCAGATCTGGAGAATACGGTGGGTGCGGAAGCAATTCGAAGCCCAATTCATGCATTTTTGCCATTGTTTTCAATGATTTGTGACACGTTGCATTGTCTTGGTGAAACAACACTTTTTTCTTCTTCATATGGGGCCGTTTATTTGCGATTTCGTCTTTCAAACGCTCCAACAATGCTATGTAATAATCGCTGTTGATTGTTATTCCTTTCCCAAGATAGTGGATGAACAATATACTATGTGCATCCCAAAATACGGACGCCATAACCTTGCCAGCCGTCTGTTGCGTCTTTCCATGCAACGAGTGTAGTGATGGAGCCATGTTTCCATTGTCACATATCGACGCAGAAATTCGGCTTTATTACACTTAATCATCTCCAAACACTGCACAGAATCATCAACACGTTGTTGTTTTTGGTCAATTGTGAGCTCGCGCGGCACCCACTTTGCACAGAGCTTTCGCATGCCCAAATATTCATGCACGATATGTCCAACACGCTCTTTCGAAATCTTCAGAGTCTCAGCTATCTCGAACAACTTCACTTTACGGTCATTCAAAATTATTTTGTGGATTTTTTTGATGTTTTCTGCGGTAACAACCTCTTTCGGACGTCCACTGTGTTCAGTCTTACGACTGAATAATCGGGAGCAGATGTTGGATGATGCTTATCAAGCGATTTTTTGGCTTCAGAAGCATTTTTTCCGATCAAAAAATAATGTTTTATCAACGCACCAAATTCTTCTTTTTCCATTTTTTACAAGCACAAAAGTTGCTTCACTCAAAATGCTATTTATATCTCACAAACAAATAATCACACAGCTGTCAAATTTATACACGTATCTTTTGAAGGTTGGTAATACTTAAAAATGATATGGATTTAATTCTACTAACGCCATCTATGTGTGATGTAGAAGACTTTTCGGGTAACCGATATGAGGCAGCAATTTATATCGGAATAAATCAATTGGCCGGTGTATTATCGTAGTCGTTTTGGTCACTCAAAATGTTGTATACTTGACCAATTGAAATTTTTACTATTTCAACAATTTGGCGGACCTGCAATCAGCAATCTTCCGTAGTCAGGGCTTGAATTCTGTCGACCATTTCTGCTGTAGAGTGATCTCAACTGGAAGTTTTTTTCGTGTAGCAGTTTTAATCATTTCGTTGGATGGTGCAGAGTTGCCATTCTGCACTTTGAGCGTCTACTGAGTTTGATAATGGTTTTTCCTAAAAAAAAATTACATTTCATTATCATATGAAATTCAGATTAATCACCTGTTAATACAAACGTAATTGCCATATCTGAATGCAACTTTCAGCGTAGGTTTGAAGATGGTGTGCATAATTTAAAAACTATTTTATCGGTTACCCGAAAAGTCTTCTACATCACACATAGATGGCGTTAGTAGAATTAAATCCATATCATTTTTAAGTATTACCAACCTTCAAAAGATACGTGCATAAATTTGACAGCTGTGTGATTATTTGTTTGTGAGATATAGCATTTTGAGTGAAGCAACTTTTGTGCTTGTAAAAAAATGGAAAAAGAAGAATTTCGTGCGTTGATAAAACATTATTTTTTGATCGGAAAAAATGCTTCTGAAGCCAAAAAATCGCTTGATAAGCATCATCCAACATCTGCTCCCGATTATTCAGTCGTAAGATATTGGTTTGCGAAATTTAAAACCGGCCATATGGGCACCAAAGACGATGAACGCAGTCGACGTCTGAAAGATGTTGTTACCGCAGAAAACATCAAAAAAATACACAAAATAATTTTGAATGACCGTAAAGTGAAGTTGTTCGAGATAGCTGAGACTCTGAAGATTTCGAAAGAGCGTGTTGGACATATCGTGCATGAATATTTGGGCATGCGAAAGCTCTGTGCAAAGTGGGTGCCGCGCGAGCTCACAATTGACCAAAAACAACAACGTGTTGATGATTCTGAGCAGTGTTTGGAGATGATTAAGCGTAATAAAGCCGAATTTCTGCGTCGATATGTGACAATGGATGAAACATGGCTCCATCACTACACTCCAGAGTCCAATCGGCAGTCAGCGGAGTGGAGAGCGAGCGACGAACCGAATCCAATGCGTGGAAAGATGCAACAGTTGGCTGGTAAGGTTATGGCGTCCGTATTTTGGGATGCACATGGTATATTGTTCATCGACTATCTTGGGAAAGGAATAACAATCAACAGCGATTATTACATAGCATTGTTGGAGCGTTTGAAAGACGAAATCGCGAATAAACGGCTCCATATGAAGAAGAAAAAAGTGTTGTTTCACCAAGACAATGAACCGTGTCACAAATCATTGAAAACAATGGCAAAAATGCATGAATTGGGCTTCGAATTGCTTCCGCACCCACCGTATTCTCCAGATCTGGCCCCCAATGACTATTTCCTGTTCTCAGACCTCAAGAGGATGCTCGCTGGGAAGAAATTTAAGACCGATGAAGAAGTAATCGCCGAAACAGAGGCCTATTTTGAGGCTAAAGACAAATCGTACTACAGAAATGGTATCGAAAAGTTGGAAGATCGTTATAATCGCTGTATCGCCCTCGAAGGCAACTATGTTCAAAAATAAAATTGAATTTTGCCAAAAAAAATGATTTATTTCTTTGTAATGTAGAAGACTTTTCAGCCCAACTGTTAAGTATGGACATTTTAAATTTTAACGTACTCGTTCATCATTCATGGTAATTTGGTCATTAGGCTGGCAATTGCTGGATTTTCTCTTTGTCTCTAAACGCGATAGGGGTTCGTCTTCAGGGGCTTAGCAGCCAAGTAAAAATCCTCTTTTATTAAGATAATGTAATAGTATATGCTTGTGATCCTGTCTTGAAAAAATTTCATGGGCTTATTCAACGTCTATCATATTCCGATCCATTGACCTTTTCAAAATTAAAACAATTTTTATACCCTATACCACTATGTAGTCAGGGTATAATGACTTTGTGCTGATGTTTGTAACTATCAAAAATATTTGACCCAGATCTATCTTTTATTATACCGATCGACTCATAATCACTTTCTGAGTCGATTTAGCGATGTCCGTCTGTCCGTCTGTCCGTCCGTCCGTCCGTCCGTCTGTGTGTCCATATAAACCTTGTAATCGAACTGCAGGTCGCAAATATAAATATATTTTGTTAAAAGTCGGCCATAGGATGAACGCTATTGAAATTGATGAAAATCGGTGCATACTCAGGTCTAGTCCCCATACAAATGACCCATATGAAATCGACTTTGCCATAAAATCCAAATAACCTTTAGATCTCGGTCAAATTGGGTTTGTATATGTATATGTTGTATATAGGTATACTCACATTTATAAGTAAACCAAAAATACACTCTATAGGACCATTCTTAGTCATAGCCAATATGGTCAGGATCGATCCATTTTTCGACCTAGTCCCATATAAATATAGCATCCGATATGCACTCAAATATGGTTTATGCATATTTTCTATATCCAATTAGTTGGGCCTAAGAGATAGGGTCTCTAAGCGCATGGTATAGGGTATCGTGTAGTCGGTTTGGATCGATTATAATTTACTTTCTTGTTTTTTTTGTTAAAAATATGATTTTGCTCAAACTCCAAATTTAATTGCAATGGAAGAACACTTGACCAATTCTTATTTTTAAAAGGAAATCGAAACTTTGAAAAAACTGTTGAAAACCAAAATGATTTTAGCCGCTAAAAATATATTTTTTTCTGTCGAAGGCCAGAAGATAAGTGAAGATTTTTTATCTGAAATTTTTTTGGAGAAAAATATTTTTGTTTTAAATTTTTTCAAATCATACAATGAAATTACATTTGTGAAAATCTTTTCTGAAACTTTCCGGGAATAAATTTTTTTTGGTAATTTATTTGTTTTTATTTTTGAGCAAAAAATTTCAAATTTTTGTTTATAATTGGTGACGACTTTTTATCACATATATTGGGAGAAAATATTTTTTTTTTAATTTTGCGGAAATCATCATTTTTTTTAGTATTTTTTTTAATGTTTTCTTTGTTGTTTTTGGAATTTTTTTTTTTTTTAATAATTATTTTTTTTTTCTGAACGAATAAACTTCCACAAATTTTTTAGGGAAATGAATTATTTTTAAATTTTTTTTGGTAAATTGTTTTTGGTGTCTTTTTCATTTTAACGTTAGGGGAAAAATATATTTCATAAAATTATATTACTGAATTTTTTTTATTTTTGAAAAAAAAAAAAAAATCTTGAAAGTTTTTAAATTTGTCAATTTTTTTACTGAAATTTTGGGTAAAAATTAAAAAAAATTTTTTTTTCGGTATTCATAATTTTTTTCGGTATTTTTTTTTTTAGTGAAATGTTTCTTTTTGGAACATGTGAAATTTTTAATAAAACTTTCCTTTTTTTGAAATCAACTCTATGAGAAATTTGTGTTTTGTAAATCGGTTGTAATTATTTTATTTTAATTTTGGGGGAAAAATATGTTTCATTAAAGTATATTAGTGAAAATCTTTTTTGAAATTTTTCTGGGAATTATTTTTATTTTCAATTTTGTTATTGTTATTTTTGAAACAAAAAAAAAAAAAAAAAAAATGAAATAATTCAGCATATGTTTATAGTGGTGAAGATTTTTATATCTGAATTTTTTTGTGGAAAAATTTTTTTGTTTTAAGTGCCCCGGTAGGTGAGTAGGTAGCGTGCTCGCCTATCATGCGGGGGTTGTGGGTTCGATTCCCACCAGTCTGTAGCTGCAAAAACCAGCCAAATGGTCTTTGTCACCGGCTTATCCCTGGACCCAAATTAGAATACAAGTTTACTTTGCATTGTAATTAATATAAATAAATAAATAATTAAATATATTTTTCTTAATTTTTTCGGGAATCATATATTTTTTTTGTGAAATGTTTAAATTATGTAATTATTGCAATTTGTGAACTAATAAATTTGATTTTCTGAAATTTTCTAAAATATCAACTCGTTTGAATTTTTTGGTAAATTGTTTTTGTGACATTTGTTCATATTAATTTAAGGGGGGGGAAAAATTATTATGTTATTTTTGGAGAAAAAAAAAAATAATTCATAAAATTTTTATATTGGTGGTGGTATTGGCGATTGGTATATGAAATTTTTTGGGGAATATTTTTTTTGATTTTTCCGAGAATCTTTTTTTTTGTGAAATGTTTTCACAAAAAAATTTTTGAAAGTAGTGAAATTTTTCAATAGAACTTGTGTTTTCTGAAAGAATAAATTTCCATAAATTTTTGTTTCTGAAATTTTTTCGGTAATCAACCCTACGTGAAATATTTATATTTATATACTACTGCCCAGAGGGTATAAGATAAGTTTATAAGTTTGTCATTCGGTTTGTAACGCATCGAGAAATGATCCTTATGAAAACTCGAATGAATTCAGCGATGTGTGTCTGTCCGTCTGTTCGTCCATCTGTCTGTCTGTTTAAATCACTCTCATTCACAAAATAAACTATTTATCTGTATGAACTTATGATAATATTGTGTGTCATTATTTGGAGCAGGTTGGTTTTTTAAATGAGGTAAATCGGGCATCATTGGCAAGATATGGCCTAAAATATGTAGACATGTATAAAAAATGCTAACAGTTTAAATGTTTCAATAAATTATGCTAGCTGAAATCTGCTCTGAAATTCTTTCGGGAATTAATTTTTTTTTAATTTCTTTTATTGTTATTTTTGGAGAAAATTTTTTTCGGGAATCTAAATGTTTTTCGGTAATTTTCTTTCATAAATTTGTTTTTCTGAAATTTTTTACGAAATCTATCCACTCCTTGTAATTTTTTTTTTGTAAATTGTTTTTGTGACAGTATTTCTTCATTTTTATTTTAGGGGGAAAGAATGTAACAATATTTGTGAAAATCTTTTCTGAAATTTTTCCGGGAATCAATTTTTTTTGGGAAAAAGTAATTCAGATAATTTATGTATTGGTAAAATTTTTTTATCTGGAACATATTTTTTTTCGGGTACCAACTTTTACAAATATTTTTTCTTTGTTGAAAAAATAAAAAAAAAAAAATGTGTTATCACCGAAATATTTTTTCCGATTTTTTTTTTGAAATTCTTTTTATTATTTTTCTCTGCATAATATGTTTGAGAACAGCTGATTTTCCAATAACCCACTGTATCGCATAACCCAAATTTCCTCTGCTAAAGTGTTTTGCAAAAATGCGTTAACCTTAAACACATGTGGTTTTTTCTTTTTTATCCAAATTTTCTTCATTCATTGGTTTGGAAAGAACCTGTAAATGGTAACTAAGCTCTAAGGAGTTTTTATTGTTGATTATTCACTGAAAAGTACTTGAAAATAAAGTGGAGTTTAGAGAGGTATATACCTTTTTAACTGGTACTCATAGATATGCAGGTATGCTCGCAAACAAATACGAGTACCTTTAAATATAAACACACACACACACCCACGTATATTCCGCATAGATGCGAGTATGTTTGCCATACATTTTATTAAGTTTTTGATTTTCTTGTACGTTTTTTTTTTCTAACACTTTTGTTAAAAGTTTCTGTTGTATTGTAATTATTGCTGCTTTTATGCTGTGAAAAAAGTTTCAAGTGTTTTTGGATTTTTTTTGTTTTGTGAAAAATTTAAAATGAAAAAGTTTGAAGATGAAACATTTGAGTTTAAGCTAACTTGGTATGAAAAGTTAAAATGAAAGTTGTTGATCACATATGTGGGTTTTATTAAAAAATATTTAGCGTTCGAAAGCAGCGAATGAACGACTTTGGTGTATTTATTGTCAAATAATCTTTGTTATATAACTTTAGCGATCTGCATAATTTAATGGTATTGTTGGAAAAAAAAATATAATATAAATATTATTACTCATACTGACGGTGGCCAGGTGAAACTTTGAAGAATACCGGAAAATTATTGAAATAAAATTATGTTGTAAAATTTTACAATGTTTTAAAAGAGTTTTTATTTTTAGAAAATATTTCATTTATATTTTGACATGCATAATAGGTAGTAAAGAAGATACGTAGTTCGTTTTGATTAAATTAAACGTCATTCGATTGCGTTCCTTGGTCCACAGATTGCCCATCACCCTAAAAATCCTTTAAAAATTCGCATTTGAAACTGGAATCGAAAAGACGAACTGAACTATTTTCATCAAATTTGGTGCCTGCTCTTGTTGAAAGAAATAATTCCACTTTTCAAGAAATGGTTTTGCTTCAAGTGTCTCTATTATCGAATTCAATGAATTCACACAATCTGTTGTCAATGGCGACAATATCGAAATTATCAAAATTGCATCCAGACTTGTAGACTTTTTACCGTCAGTGGGGCTCACTGCTTGAAAGTGTATATAAGGAGATTTCTGGAAATCAATCCATTTTTGCAATTTAATACATTTAAAACCTCTTTTTTGATTTATTAAACAGACAAGGACATATACAGTTTTCCATCATATCAAATTTTACTTTTTTGCCAAAAGTTCAGTCTCCATGTCATTTCTCAACGAGTCCCGACATTTTAACAGTATTAAATAAAGATCACGCACCAGAGCTGTGCGAGTTTCTAGAATTGAAAAGAAGATATAAATGACTGAATACAGTAGATATAAATTTCGCGGAAATTGTAAGTTCATCATCTGCACTATGGTTGAAAATTAAATTTTTTTTGGCTTATGGTTTCGATTTTCTAAATCTGAATACCCCAGTTAAAAAGCGCCCCGATATGTGAGTAGGTAGCGTGCTCGCCTGTCATGCGGAGGTCGTGGGTTCGATTCCCACCAGAGGTTTTGGTCTGTCGCTGGAAAAACCAGCCAAATGGTCTTAGTCACCCGGCTTATCCCTGGACTCAAATTAGAATACAAATTTACTTTGCACTGTAATTAATATAAATAAATAAAACCCCAGATAAAAAAATATAATAAATCGTGTTGTATTGGCACCCCTTTAATTGTGGCGCTATGCAAAGTCAGCTGATTGAGTATAAGTTTGAGTTGATAGCAATTTGGGAAAAAAATACTAATACTAATACTCTGAGCGTAAATATTTCCTTAACGTTTAAAACAGAGATAAAGTGTAAATATGAAAAACATTAGACAAGGTATGTTAAATAAATGCTTAATACTACTTTTTTCATAATTGTGAGTTGTTGTCTAACTGTGCAATGCATTGTTCAAGAGTAATTTTATACGAAATCTAACAATTATATTTATATTTTTTGGAGTATTACTTTTGTTGTGTCCGCGCTTGCAAAAAGTTCTGAATGGAAAGTTAACAAAAGTGTTCAGAATAACATGTTATTAACATGTTATTATCTTTTGCCCGTTTTAAAAAAATAATGTGTTTTAAAGTAAAATGACGAGTTTTGCCGTGCAGTGCTGCTTGAAATTGGGAGCAGCAAAAATCGTCGAGTAGATGCAGTAATATCATACATATTCGAAACAGTTAAAAACAACAATTAAAATGAAGACAAAATTACTGTGATTACAGACCAATCGAACAATTTTATTGCTCACATAAAAATAATTTATCGAAATGCAGTCGAATTTTGGAGAGATTCAAAGTAACTCATTCGTAATGACAGGACCTCACTTAAACAGAAAAATTGCATCTGAACTTGCTTTAGAATAAGAGCATATAACACCGCTTTTTGTAAAATGAAACTTACAGCAACTTATCTTTTACCAATAACTGCTGATAACGCCTTAGCGTTTTTGATAGAAAATAGATTAACAAAACAACAATATATTAATATGATGCTATTTAATAAACAACACTGATGTGACATTTATCCCTCGTGTCCGGAAGTATTGGCATAAAAATTAAAATGCAGACCTTTCGGAAAAAGTATTTCTGAAAGTAAGGCAGAAGTGCCATTACAAAGTTTATTAGACCTCACAGCTGACTGAATACTTTCAATCGAGCAGGATATCTTTGAAATCGGACCATACATAACACATTGTAAACTAATTGTGAGCTACGGGTTTGGTGGCTCAACGGGCCAAAGTTTGTATAAACAATAATATCTATTGGATCAGCCTGCTGCCCTAGACCATTCACTTCTTATACCCTATACCACTATGTGGTTTGGGTATAATGACTTTGTGCTGCTGTTTGTAACAACCAAAAATATTTGACCTACACCCATCTTTAATTATACCGATCGAATCAGAATCACTATCTGATTCGATTTAATGATGTCCGTCCGTCCGTCCGTCTGTCCGCAAATATGAATATATTTTGATGAAATTTGGTATTTAATCTTTTATCGGCCATGGGATGAACGCTATTGAAATTGGTGAGAATCGGTCCATGTTCAGACCTAGCCCCCATACAAATGACCCCTATGAAATGAACATGTATTGCCATAAGATCCAAATTATCATACAAATCTTAGTCAAATTGGGTTCGTATGTATATATTACATCCATTAATAAGTAGTCCAAAAATGATCCCTATTGGACAACTCTTAGTCATAGGCCCCATATAGAGCTGCTTCCCGATCTTCACTTAAATCTATCAAAAAAGAAAAATATTGCACTGATTCTTCTCAAATTTTGCTTGTATATATTTTTGCAAAATACAAGAGACTTTACCAAATATGGTCAGGATCGGTCCATTTTTGGGCCTAGTCCCCATATACATATAACATCCGATATGAACTTTTTCCTATCTGCAGCCGAAAAAATGATTAAAAATCCCACTCAAATTTGGTTTATGCTTATTTTCTATATCCAGTTAGTTGGGCCTGAGAGATAGGGTCTCTAAACGCATGGTATAGGGTATCGTATAGTCGGTCTAGACCGACTATAATTTTCTTACTTGTTGTTACTACAATTATTCCACTAAAACTGATGGATAAGTTACATAGAGTCATTTGGTTGACTAAAGCTAGGCTGCCAGTTCGATTTTTCGGAATTTGGATAACCAAATACAAAACCTAAAACATTATTCATATACTTATCAAAGCCGAGAAACATGTGACGCATTAGGCCGAGGCCACGCAATGAGCGGCAAAGCGGCAAGCGGCAGAGCGGTGAGCGGCAGAGCGGCGATTTTGAGCGGCAAGTGGCTTATTACTGAGCGTACTTTCTGAGCGGTTAGTTGTCAAAATGCCATTGTCAATGTTATTACTGATTATTTATACAAAAAGTTTTTATAATAAAAGCAAAATATTTTCACTATTTTATGTATGACTACATTTCAACGTTTTTAACTTTTTATCGATTGAAAAACAACACAAAAATGGTTGTCGTTAAGTTAACAACAACACCTGACTTTAACAATAGCGAATATCGTTTAAAAATTTTACTGATTACCAAAATCGATAATTTTGTTTTCTTTTTCTAACGATTCGATTATCGTTAAAAAGAAGTAACTGAATCGCGCTACAGATTGACAAAACAAAGAAAAGCCATTTCTTTATTTTGCAATTTTTATTCTTTGCCGCTCAGAAAACAACGAAAAATTAGAACAAATTCTATTCCTGAGCGGCACCGCTTAGACGCTCAGAAATGCCACTCACATGCCGGTCATTGTGTGGCCACTTCAGTAGTATTTCATATGTTTTAATTTTTTTCCGCTCATCGCTCTGCTGCTCGCCGCTTTGCCGCTCATTGCGTGGCCTCGGCCTTAAGGTATGAAAAAAACTTTGGTCGGATTTTGAGGTGTTCGGGTCGGGTTATTGTGACACTGGATCCAAACCTTTAGTTCGCAAAATTTGAGCTAAAATGGACAAAGCTTTCTGGACGCGCATTGAGTCCAAATGATTTTTCACAAATATGTTGATATTAATAATTGCGTTTCAATTAAATTAATTAATAAACCATAATCTAGAGTAAATTATCTTTCTAATAAAACAAAAAAATCTGTTATCCCAAAATGATACTGTGTAAAGTATTTTGCATCTCGTCTATTATTATGCCGTTCTAAATTCATTTCAAAACGGTATGTATTTTTTAGCACTATTTCAAAATCTCCATTCTACTTTTTCAAATATTTTGTTCAAGAAATTTATCGAAATCAACGATTGGACTTTAAGGTTGTATTTTTCTGGGCAGCTAATTCCAATTTGGGGCTATGCAAACTGTCGGGTTTGGGGTAGTAAACTAGCCAAGGTAGATGATAGCTGCTCCAATAAAACTTTATTAGACTGTGGTTGACAGTGCTAAGGGAAGGGGTTGTTATATATAATTTCTCATAAATCGAGAAATTATAAATAATATTAGGGTTTTATATATGTAAGAGCTGTACGCAGCTTGTTAAGGAATCTTAACAGAAAATTTTCATATATTTCTTAAAGAAAAAAAATGGACAAAAGTACCTTTCAGTGCAACGCTAGAAATCAGCTGTTTTCTGTCAATTATTAAAAATTGTGAAATTGAAAACAAATCAATTCTTCGGTTCTGCTTTATTTGGCCTGCTAAACGCTTTTTAAGCTCAGTATCAAAATTACCCATCCGCTTGTTTTTTTTTGCCGAATTTAGTTCGTTTTTTCCCAGGTTTGCAACTGAAAAATAACTTTTATTTTTTAGCATATTACATTTTGTTTATGCTTACCTCTCCTGTCAAAATTCCTTTCAGAAAGAACGAAAAATTTGATATTCCTGCTCATAGCCTGGGTTGCCTAAGTTCTTTTACGTCAAAAAAAAGTAGTAAAAACAATACTACTTTTTTAAAAAGCTGCGGACTATCAACAGAAATTTTTTGACAGAAAAATTCCTTAAGCATTTCTGAAGCGTTTTTTTATATGAAGTTTTTGATTCCTTAGCAAGCTGCGTACAGGCCTGTAGGTTGGAATTAAGGTGAGAGAGTTTAGGGTTAAGAAAAATAAAAAAAAAACCTTTCAATTAGTAATAATTCACAAACTTTATTATCTAATTAGGTATATGCTCACCATTCGGGTGCAAAATTCCAAGTGTTTTTAAAATATAATTTTTAGTTTTAAGAAGCCTCGGCTGGCGTAAGAAAAGGTTTTTTAAGAAAATCTATTACATTCTAGAGATGACATTTCATGAGTGTTGCTTAATATTTAAAATAATGGAATGAAACAGAATTAATATTATATCAAAACGTACAATAATTATTATTGTTCAAGCCTAGTTTGAACAAGGTCTTATTAACAAAATATGTGTGATCAAAAATGCCAAATATTGTAGGTATCCTGTTCTTAATTTGGCGAGGGCAGTGTATTTATTTCAGCGGATTTGAAGAAAAAAGTGATTTTTCATACTTTACTACATCTTTTTGGCGTTTTCATATTTCAAATATCTTTTGTCAAAATATTATACTACTTGATATAAGCTCTAAATCTTGTAAATTAAGATTAAATTGAAACACTATAAGTTGTCCCTCTTTAAGGTCAAAAGTCAAATTTAAGGAGATTTACAGTTTTTTCAAACAAAATATCGAAATAATTTATATTTGTGGAAGTATTTCGAAAAACTTGTTGATAATATTTTAGTAATTATAAAAAATTTTATTCTGGACTTAATTTCTGAAATTATCCCATAGGGTACTCCTGATGTCAAATTGACTCTATATCAAAATCTATAAATATTTTCTTCATCAGGATTTTTTTTAAATAAAACAAATTTATAAAATTCATAAAATCCCCCAAATTTATTCATTATTTTATGAAAATATGTAGACTAACTTGTTAAACTTTTTCTTTTAACTCATACTCTCTGTCTGTCTGTCGTGGGTGGACCCCATTCCCCCTCATCCAATTGATCTGAAACTTGGCCCATAGTCTTGTTGTGACTAAAGATTATTTTTGGGGTAGTCACGCACAGTCACGCATAGTCACGCTCAGTCATGGAGAGATTAAAACCTCACTTCTCATCGTATCGATCTGAAACTTTGTCCATAGACTTGTTGTCGCCAAAGATAAATTTTAAAATAGTCACGCATAGTCACGGTGAGATTCAAAACTAATATGCATAAGGAAAGAAAGAGTTTTAATAAAAACATTGTTTTTATTGGTTAGATTATTTTTATATTTAATACAGTTTAAAAAAATTTGTATATCGAGGGCTTATATTCAAAAAGTACTATCTGCATCAATAATTATTTTAATAAGATCTGAAAGTATTTGTCGATCGATTTGCTACAATATCTATTAAGAAATAGTCGTACTAATCATGTATGATATCAAAATTAATATTTATTTGACAGTTATATGAGAGAACAGTTTGAAATCAAAAATTTATATTGCTGTCAAAGGTAGATAGCACTTTTTGAATATAAGCCCTCGATATACCTTTATATGAATATAATAATTCTGAAAAAAAAAAAAAAAAATAAAACTAGGACACATTTTGGGACACGCGAATGAAAAATTTTAAATCTTTTTAATAAATATTTGTGTTTTTTCGACCTTTTTGTTATTATTAATTTATACATTTATTGAGCTTGAGGCCAATTTTGGAATTTTTGTACTCAAATTATATTCCTGAAGATGCTATCCAGCGGATAGCGAAATATTGGATAAATAAAAAAACAACAATAAAAATTCAATAAATGTATAAATTAAATCTATTTTTTTCAGAAATAAATTAATTAATTAAAAAAATAAATAATCTTATAAATCGTAATCTTTTTTTAGAGATTGTAAAATTGCAGTTTTCGAATACTGTTGCCTATAATTTTGTACCTCCTGTTGAATGAAAAAAAAAACGTTAACAAATTGCACAAAATAGAAGTTTAACATAATATTATTTAGAACTAACCCCTTATATTTTAGTTAAGATTTTTCGTTTTTTATAATAGACTGATATTGACCAATAAGTACTTAAGGCTTAATTAAAAAAAATCGAGAACAAGTTTTGTCACACATATATTTTATAAAGTAATTTTGACATCGAGAGTACCCCACGGGTTAATTTCAGAAAATAAGTCCAGAATATTATTTTGTAGAATTAATTTTATTATTTTTTATTAAAATCAAAAATCTTATTTTCGATCTTTATCACTTTAATGATTGAGTTTGAAATTATTCAGGCTCAAGATCAAATGTTTTTACTTTAAATAAAGCAAAAACATTGGCACATTTGCTTCAAAAAATTGATCTATATTCTGCATGACAGGTTATACAGCTGTTTCAGGAAGAGTCACCAACCCTCATCAGTAACCAAAAGCAGTAAATAGTTTGTTTGGTAAAAAGTTAAATTCATGTATATATTTGCTGAAAACAACCAAATGAGAATTCAAGCAAAAGTTATACTATTTAAGCCTCTTCCAATATAAAAAACTAAAATATAGAACAACTTTGAAACAGTATGATCTTGAGCCTGAATAATTTCGAACTCAATCATTAAAATGATAAAGATTTTTTATTTTTATAAAAAATAATAAAATTCAAAATACGGACGTCACGCCGTTAACGCTAAATGTATTTAGCAAAAACAAATTGTTTTTCTTGATTTTTCAAGACAAAATCAAACATGTAAAGGGTTTTTCAACAGGGACGCTACAAAAGTAGAAAGACAGGGACAGCAAACGACGCCATATTTCTTGCCGCTCTTTTTACATTTCTCTTCAGTAAGGTTTGCCATTTCATGATGAAAAGATATACGAGCCAACAACGAGTCGAAATTATTAAAATTTACTACCGAAATTCGGAGTCAGTGGCCTCAACGTTAAGAGCGCTACGTCCAATTTATGGTCGTCATAATCGTCCTAGCAGATCAACAATTGAGCGTCTAGTGGAAAAATTTGAATCCACAGGCACAGTACAAAATGTTCCCGTGCCAGTGAGACAAAGAAATGCCCGTAGTGTCGAGAATATTACTGCCGCTGAGGCTTCAGTTGAAGAAAGCCCAAATGTGTCTCTCACACGTCGTTCTCAAGCATTGGGCATCTCTGTGACGTCGTTGTGGCGAATTCAGCGAAAAGATCTTGGCCTACATCCTCACAAGATCAAACTGACGCAAGAACTGAAGCCGCTAGACCACCAGAAGCGTCGTATGTTCGTGAATTGGGCTGAGCAACAACTTGAAAATGATTCGGATTTTCATCGAAAAATCATCTTCAGCGATGAGGCTCATTTCTGGCTGGATGGCTTCGTCAATAAACAAAATATGCGTTATTGGTCAGACAGCAATCCACACGTACTCCATGAGTCATCATTGCATCCCGAAAAAATTGCGGTTTGGTGCGGTTTATGGGCCGGCGGCGTCATTGGGCCGTACTTCTTCCGTGATGATCACGACCGGCACGTTACTGTGAATGGGAATCGCTACCGTTCAATGATAACCGAATATTTTTGGCCCCAATTGGATGATATGGACTTGGAGGACATGTGGTTCCAACAGGACAGCGCCAGAAGCCACACAGCGAATGTCACAATCAATTTATTGGAAACCAAGTTTGGAGAACGTGTTATCTCACGAAATGGTCCAGTCAATTGGCCGCCTCGGTCGTGCGATTTGACGCCGTTGGACTATTTCCTGTGGGGCTACGTCAAGTCTATGGTCTATGCCAACAAGCCAGCGACGATTGATGAACTTCGTACGAATATCGAACGTGAAATTGAGCAGTATCGGCCGATTTATGCTTGAAAACCGTGGAAAATTGGGTTCAGCGTCTGGACTTCTGCAAGCGTGCCCGTGGTGGCCACGCAAAAGAGATCGATTTCCATAATTTACATAATGGCATCGAACGTACTTTCACAGGAATAAAGAATATCATTGATATCCAAAACCGTTTTTGTTTTATTTAAAAAAACTTTTGTAGCGCTTTTATTGAAAAACCCTTTACATAGTTATATTGTAGTATGCAATGTGTACTCGTATACAATCATATTTGCTGGTGATTCTTCCTGAAACAGCTGTATAACCTGACATGCAGAATATAGATCAATTTTTTGAAACAAATGTGCCAATGTTTTTGCTTTATTTATTTTTATTAAATTATTATCAACAACTTTTATCGAAATCCTTCAACAAATATATATTATTTCGATATATTGTTTTAAAAAAATGTCAATCTCCTTAAATTTGACCTTTGACCTTTAAGAGGGACAGTTTATAGTATATCAATTTAACCTTAATTTACAAGATTGAGAACTTATATAAAGTAGTTTAATACTTTGACAAAAGATATTTGAAATATGAAAACATCAAAAGGATGCAGCCTAAAAGTTTTGAAAAAGTGTGAGAAATCACACTTTTCTTCAAATGCGCTGAAATTAAAAGCTACTCTCGTCAAATTAAGAACAGGATACCTACAATATTTGACATTTTTAATCACATATATTATGTTAATTGTTAATAAGATCGTTGATTTCGGTAAATTCCTTGAACAAAATTTTTGAAAAAGTAAAAGAGATTTTGAAATAGTGCTAATAGTGTTTAGAACGGCATAACAATAGACGAAATGCAAAATACTTTACATAAGTTCATTTTGGGATCAGGGGCAGACAAAAATGTTGTTGTCGTGAATTATTTCAATGTCTTTAAAAATGTGAGCTCGATTTTCTTAATCAAGTGCTCTGCGGCGCATTTTTTGTCGGGGGAACTTGATATAACTTGGCTGATTTTCAACCGATAATAGATTTTTTTGTTCTATTAGAAAAATAATTTACTCTAGATTATGGTTTTTTTTAATAAATTTGATATAAATGCAATTATTAATACTAGTAGATTCCAGCCCTCGAAATTCGAGTGCAAATTCTAGGAAATTTTATTTTTTCATTAAATAAAGACCCTAAAGGTATGCTAATCAATTATGGCCAATTCACTAATCAACACAAAAAAAAAAACAAACTAGTTTTTATTACAAACACATTAACAAATTTAATAAACACACACATAGCATTGTATAGTTTATGTATGTGTTAGTAGCAACTTTAAATGCAATTTATTCAAAATAAAGGAAACAATTAAAAAATCTGCAAATCTGCAAAACCGCTAAAAAGAAATATCTTTCAAATAATATACGTTTGGTCATAATCGGGATAAAACGGTAGAACAAAACATCGGTCACAAGAAATCGCCTAGCCTATTAATATTATAGATAAAAATTTTTGTGAAAAATGATTTTTTTTTGATAATTTTTTCATATAAATGCATATTTGAATTTTGAACTCAATGCGCGTCCAGAAAGCATTGTCCGATTTGGCCCAAATTTTGCGCACTAAAGTCTTAGATCCAGTGTCACAATAATCCGAACCGCACGTCTTGAAATTAAAAAAAAAAAAAAATAGTTGCCATCATAAGGACGCATATATGACACTTAGGGCCATTATTACAACTTGCCGTTAGTTAAAGGCAGGATTTTGTCGGACCGATAAATGGCTTTACATTACAAAACCTTTATTTATTACTTTTTTATCCATTAAGTATTATTATTATTAATAGTAATAACAATAAAAAATTAAAGTTGTAATAATACAAAGCTATTTATCGGGCAGACAAAATCCTGCCTTTAACTAACGGCAAGTTGTAATAATGGCCCTTAGAGATTGTAATGTATTAAATGTTTTAACTGGAACAAATTCTTGCCTTGGCGTGTCAAAAATAATGATAGAATTTAATTGTTCTCGCGTAAAAAATATATTCAAAGAAGATTGTTGAAATGGGCCTGAATCTAGACAAACCCAAATCAAATGGCAGTGGAGAACATTTTCGAATACCACGTTATTATCGTCTATATAAAATTTTTAATGCGAAATTCTCAATTACTTCCATATGATTTTAATTGCGATTTCTTGCGAGTAAGAGTTAAACACCGAAAACTTCAAAACTTTGTGTTCTAATACCTTTACTTTGTACATGAAAAAGTATTTTTGATATACAATGTCACCAACTGCATGCAAAATATTACTGTATGGATATCAAATAATGGATACATGTAGGGTTCCTGATGGGAGTCTTGGAGAAAATGCATCAAAGGCACCGGAACACACTATATATGAGCGACAGATGGTTTCATGCAAGGAAATGCAGTCGACTACATAATACAAAAGATGTATTTAAGTGGGCCATGAATTCTTCTGATCCTTTGCTGTCCCGGACGGCAAAAACAAAACAAAAAGAAAAACATTCAAGCAGAAGTTATAAAGCTCTTAGAATCACCGAATATGTTATGTACTCATACATATGAAGTTGATGATCCCACACATTGTTCTTCGGATAAAAAGGATAACGAACATTACAGTTTTAAATCAAAAATCTCAACGTATTGAATTTAGACATTTCTAGCATGACTACAACATTCTTATTTATTTTAAATGAGATATAATACAGTTCGTCCCAGTTAGTTGGTAACGCCACTAGTACACAGACATTGAACTGGAAGTAATTATAAATTTAAATGTTCCGCATGATTTAAATCAATTAGTTATTCTATTATTAAATATAAGAATTTAACGTGTTGTAGTACTAATTTATACATCTATATGTTTATATGTAAAATAGTAAACACCAATGTCTGTATAAAGCTCCATTATTTATGTTATTAACCTTTTCTTATCATAAAAAAGGAAACAATTCTATTTGTTTAGTTATCGACAATAGATGTTGATGATTTCCCTAATAAATTTTCATACGATGCGACTCAAACCATTTCAATTCGATTCAATTCAATTCATCTTATTCTATACGTAATGGTGAAGAGCTGATTTGACAGAACAATATGTATCTCTGTGTAAATATCTTACATTTCTAGCATTACTTAAGTACGAAATGTTGAAAAAACATTCCAAAAACTGGACACAAATATAGAAACATGTATATCTCTGCATCTAAATATGAATTTTCTAAACAAAACACAGTTATTCTCAACCACAGGTCTTAGTTGTTGTTAATTGTATGTTTTTATAAAAACAGAAGTGAAGGTTGTTTCACACTAAAAGATTTGTAGTTGATAAATCAGCATCGTTTCAGATGTAAAGAATGCTAAATTGGAAAATAACTCAGTTTATTCGACTTAGGCCCAGTTTTTGAGACCCAGTTTTTGAGATGTCAGTTAAACCTAGTTTAGTTAAACCGAGAATTAATTTTTTCAGACATGTCTAAATTCATAAAGGAATTGATGAATAAATTCTGGGTTTAACAAAACTAGATTTAAGTGATATCTCAAACACTGGGTCTTATACATTCGCGAATTTTCCCTAACGAGTTGAAACAGTAGACAGAAGAATGCTGTCGACGAACAAGTCGTGTTGTTGAAAAGCAGCTTTACAATCCAGCGCTGTCTCAATTTTTCTTTCATATTTCTCTTCCTTTATAAAAATCTATATTTTCTATATCAAGACCCCCATTGAAAAGGTTTTTTCGTAAGAAATGCTTTATCTTGAAGAAAAGGAACTTTTTTAAAATAAAGTTTATTTTTTGAAGAAAATGTACCTTTTTAAAGAAATATAGTCCTTTAAGAAAAGTGTATTATTATTCGGAAAAAGTACTTTTTTTTCGGAATAAGTACCTTTTGAAGAAAATGAAAATTTACTTTTACTTAAAAAAAAACTTACTTTTTCAAGAAAAGGCACTTTTTTTAAGAAAAGGTTTTTTTAAGCGCCACGGTAGGTGAGTATGTAGCGTGCTTGCCTAGCATGCGGGGGTCCTGGGTTCGATTCCCACCAGAGGATTTGGTCTGTCGCTGGAAAAAAAACCAGCCAAATGGTCTTTGTCACCCGGCTTATCCCTGGACCCAAATTAGAATACAAATTTACTTTAAATTGTAATTAATATAAATAAATAAATAAAACCCTTTTTTAGAAATGGCACTTTTTAAGATGGAAATATTCGCAGAAAATTTATTTCTTTAAGAAATTCTATATTTTAAAGAAAAAAAAACTTTTTTTTAAAGAAAATTTACTTTTTGAAGAAAATGCACTTTTTAAGAAAATATACTTTTTTTAAGAAAATACACTTTTTAAAGATGAAGTACTTTTAAGAAGAGTTACATTTTTAAGAAAAAGTAGTTGTTTCAGAAAGTGTATATTCTTGACAATAGGTACATTTTAAGGATAGGTACTTTTGGATGTGTAAACATCTATACGCTCCGGGTGGTAAAAATCTGTTTCATAATACAGACAAAAACGGTGTGGGGTACGATTGTATTGGTGAAAAGATTAGGAAGTGTTTGGAGATAGAATAAAGGCACGATTTCATTAGGAAGTGTTTGGAGATAAAATGAGGGAGCAAATAGCGATATCTAAACGTTTTGAAAAATGAAAAATGAAAAATTAAAAATGAAAAATATAAAATGAAAACCGAAAAAGGAAAAATTAAAATTTAACCAGTTAAAATAGCAAATACTAGCAGATTCCAGCCCTCGAAATTCGGGAGCAAATTCTAGGAAATTTTATTTTTTCATTTAGTAAAGACCCTAAAGGTATGCTAATCAATATTAGCCAATTCACAATTCAACACTTTTTAAATTATTGTTGTTAATGAGGAAGACATACTCACTTTTTTTACAAACACTTTAAGAAATTTAATAAACACACACATAGCATTGTATAATTTTGTGTATGTGTTAGTAGCAGCTTTAAATGCATTTTACTCCAAATAAAATTAAAAATGTAAAAATCTGTAAACCTGATGGGCAGCTAAATAATATACGTTAGGTCAAAATCGGGATAAACTGTTTAACAAAACATCGGTCACAAGAAATCTCCTTACCTATTAATATTATAGATTTTTACATTAGCAGAGCCCCTGCAGTTGTTTGCTATAAGTGATACATAGATGACGCTTTCTGTTTTACTTTAAAAAAGTGCCATTAAAAATCTTTAACTACTGGATGTTTACACATCACCCCTGTGATTGGACTCACATGATTTTTTTAAGAAAAAAAACTTTTAAAGAAAAGGTATTTTTTTAAGAAAAAGTACTTTTTTTTTAAGAAAAAGCATTATAATTAGTTATTTATTGTTCGGTTTAAGGTCATGTATATATTTTCTAATGAAAGAAAGATAATAACTTTTGTAGTGTAAGAGAAATATTGGAAAAAAATTGAAGACAGCGCTAGATGGAGTAGTTACTTTCGAACGAAGCGACTTGTTCATCTTCATCATCCTTCTGCCTATTACTTCATCTCATGCTTAATCAACTATTTAACTCAACATTTGAAGGAAAAGAACATGAGAAATGTTTTTTTTTTTAAACGAGAGTTTGTACGAACAAGCCGAGTTTTTTTTCCCCAATTTTTAGCTTTCTCTACATTAACATAGCCAGATCAATTACAAGTCTTGTAATGTGAACAGCTCTTTGTTTTTGCCATTATCCTCTAGATGGAGCTGTAATGACATGTGAAATCTTAACAGATTACACAAATACATTGTACCTCATGTGTTGTATGTTATTGTTATGTATTGTTGATCTGTATTGGAATAATTAGTTATTTATTGTTCGGTTTAAGATCATGTATATATTTTCTAATGAAAGAAAGATAATAATTTTTGTAATGTAAGAGAAATATTGGAAAAAATTGAAGACAGCGCTAGATGGAGTAGCTACTTTCGAACAAAGCGACTTGTTGCATTATTTCATGAAAATGTACTTTTTTAAGAAAAGGCGGTTTTTGAAAAATGATCCAATTTAGAGAAACGGTACCTTATTTAAAAAATTTAATTTTTGTTAGAAATGGCATATTTTGGATAAAATGATCTTTGTTAAGAACTGTCAAAAAAATACTTAACAAATGCTATATTTTGAAGAAAAATAAATTTTTTTAAGAAATTTTACTTTTTTGAGAAACGGTACTTTTTCCAGAGTCTTTTTAAGATATTGTATATTTTGAAGAAAATGCACCTTTTAAGAAAATGTACTTTTTAAGAAAACGCAATTTTTAAAGAAAAGTTACTTGTACGAAAAGTTACTTTTTTAAGAAAAGGTTTATATATTAAGACAATGTACTTCCTTAAGAAAAGCTAGTTTTTTAAGAAAAAGTTTTTTTTTTTAAGAATGAGTACTTGTAAAGAAAAGGTAACATTTTTTACGAAAATCAAAATTTTCCAGAAAATTTAATTAAAAGTAAGTACTTTTGCAAAAAAATTTTGTGATTTTTTAGCAAAGCTCCTATTGTTTACACAAGGTATTATTTTAAAGAAAATTAACTTTTTTAAGAATAGGTATTTTTTTTTTCAAAGAAAATTAAATTTTTAATGAAATTATACCTTTTTAGGAAAATATACTTTTTTTAAGAAAGAATTTTTTTTTTGCGAAATCGTACTTGTTAAGAAAAGATAGATTTTGAAGAAAATGTACTTCTAAAGAAATGGTACTTTTTAAGAATTTACTTCTTCAAGAAGAAGCATTTTTAAGAATATATACTTTTTGAGAAAAAGTACGTTTTTTTACGAAAAAACACTTTTCCCAGAAAAAACACTGTTTTAAGAAAGGGTACTTTTTAAGAAAAAGTGTTATTCAAAGCAAATTCACTTTTTTCAGAAAACATACATTTTTAAGATAAGGTGATTTTTAAGAAATGGACCATTTTGGTGAGAAGGTACGTCATTTACAAAAAAGATGCTTTTTTAAGAAAACGTAGTTTTTTAGGAAATGTACTTTTTTCATAAAAAAGCGAACTAGATATGGGTTTGCTTATGAAAATTTAATTTTGTATGAAAACTCTCATTTTAAAAAAAATTAACTTTTAAAGAAAATCACCTTTTTTAAATTCTTTCTTTTAACTCAATCTCTCTGTCCTTCGTGGGGCAACCCCATTCCCCATTATCCAATTGATCTGAAACTTGGCCCATAGTCTTGTTGTGACTACAGATCAATGTTGGGGTAGTCACGCACAGTCACGCGTGGTCACGAACAGTCACGGAGTGATCTAAATGTCATTTCCCCTCATCCGATCGATCTGAAACTTGGTCCATACACTTGCTGTGAAAAAAAGATTAACTTTGACTTAGTCACGCAGAGTCGCGAATGGTCACGCACAGTCACTGAGTGATCTAAATGTCATTTCCCATCATCCGATCGATCTGAAACTTGGTCGATATACTTGCTGTAGAGAAAGATCAACTTCGACATAGTCACGCACAGTCACGCATAGTCACGTACAGTCACGGAGTGATTTAAAACCCATTTCCCCTTATCCTATCGATCTGAAACTTGGTCGATAGACTTGCTGTGAATAGAGATTAACTTTGACATAGTCACGCACAGTCACGGAGAGATTAAAATACCACTTCCCCTCATGCGATGGATCTGAAACTTTGTCCGTAGACTTGTTGTGGCCAAAGATTAATTTTACGATAATCACACTCAGTCACGGAGATATTCAAAACTCATATGCATAAGGAAAGAAAGAGTTTTAATAAAAACTTTGTTTTTATGGGTTAGATTATTTTAAATATAAATAACATTTTTGCGAAAATATGATTTTTGGAAAAAAGTTTTCAGTTTATCATCCGTTTGTAAACATCTAAAAATGAGCTCGCGACTCCCTAAAGTATATATATTCTTGATCCTTATAACAACTCGAGTCGATAAAGCGATGTCCGTCTGACCGTCTGTCTGTTGGAATTACGCTCATTCACAAAATAAACCGATTACCTGGTAAATTTAGGATAATATTATTTGTCATTATTTCAAGCAGGTTGGTCTTTAAAATGAGGTAAATCGGCCATCATGGGCTGAAATATGGAGACAGCTCTAAAAAGAACTAAAAATTCTATGTGTTTGTTGTAATAATTTAGTATTAAATTTACAAAATTGTTTACGTTTTCGTAACGTAACACATGTGGAGGGCATAACCGTATTTCACATTCTTACTTGTTTTGTTTTTAGGAAATGTACTTTTGTACAAAAATAGGCATTTTTAAGAAAAGATAATTTAAAAAAAATTTACCTTTTAAGAAAATTTACTTTCTCCAGAGAAGCCACCGTTTAGGAAAAGGTGATATTTAAGAAAAGTACCTTTTAACGATAAGGTGCATTTGTATAAGAAGAAAAGGTCCTTATTTTTAAGAGAAATGTACTTTTATAAGAAAATTATCTTTCTTGGTACTTTTTTAAGAAAATTAGCTTTTTGCAGAAAAGGTCTTGTTGAAGAAAAGGTACTTTTTTTAAAAGAGAATTTGCTTTTTTAAGGAAATTTACTTCTTTGAGAAACGATACTTTTTTTTAAATAAATGCATTGTTTGTTTAAAAAAAAGTACTTTTTAGAAATAGATATCTCTTTCAGAAAAAGTACCTTTTAAAGAAAATATCCGTTTGTAAGAAAAGGCACTTTTTCAAGAGAAAGTTTTTTATTTAGTATAAGCTACTTTCAAAGAAAAGCATATTATTTTTTTTTTAAGATAAGGCACTTTTTAAAGAATTGATAATTTTTAGAAAAAACAATTTTTTAAGACAGCCATTAGTGCTAATATATATATTACGATTACAAGATTTCGAACCGAAGATAATTTCTAATTTTTTTTTTTTAAATTTCTTTGTATACCCATTTTGGGAATCGAATCCGGACATGTGGCTTATAAAGCGTACACCTGATATAAAGATTTAATATTTGAAATTAGTCCTTTTCACCAAGGCAGCAAATAACAAAAAGTTAACCAACCAACTTACACAAATATATTGCCAGTGTCTACAAAGTTTGTTTTAATAAGAACTTGAAGGCAAAAGATTGTCAATCCCTGTAAATCGATACAATGTCGAATACAGTATTAATTCATTCATTCAGAAATATTACAAACAAACATACTCATGTATATTAATACATCGAAGTCAAGTTAATCATGAAAATTGCCAATTATAACATGGATTGTATTGTGTGTAGATGCGTGTGGGTATGAGTTTGTAGTAAGCATATTAAAAAAAAAAACACAAGAACTGATGACAGATATGGTCGTCCCTGGCCGCTGCAGCCATACATACTTAAATATACGAATGGTTTATTCATCACTGCTGTTTTTTGTTTTGTTTTGATTCTACCTACAATAATACACTTTCATTTCAAACAGCTTCTGTATCCATTTTCATAATATGCTTAATTTTTTTTGGAATAAGTTTAATGGAGAGTAGGAATCGTATAAGTTTAGTATTAACCTTGTAATGTACAGGGCTGGCTATTAAGGAATTTAGGAGACAAACTGCGAAAGGAACAGAAGAAGAGTAGTAAAATTGGTGCGAGTGTCAAAATGTGAACGACACATTTAAGATTGAAAAAAATAATGTTGGGACAAAAAATGTTTGTAACAGAAGGGAATGCATTCATTCTTCAAAGTATTGTCCATCGGAAGCTGTGATATATTTCCCATCTTTAAGGTAATTTTTGACTTTCTTGCCAATGAAAAAATTGCATATTAATTACAGTAGTAATTGCAATATGTCTGAAAAATGACGATAAAACTAACAAAACAAAAAATTTTCTTCGCTTCAAAGCGTCATCTCAAATATATGTAAAGTGCATATGTAGTTATGTACAAAAACCGTACATCACATATGACAACTCTTACGAAAACTGAGAATAGTGGAAATTAGAAGTATAAATGCAAAAAATATTCAAAAATTCAAAAATAACGATTGTTTGTTTGGACAGAGTTGTATCTTCTGAAATTAATACAAAGTAAAGCTGTATGGTACGAAAACTGAAAACTAACCACACTGCTCGTAGGCCTGACTTTAGGTGAGTGTGTTAAAGCGCTGACCAAAAAGTGCAAGTACGAGTGTATGTGAGGTTCATGGTTCAAAACCTCACGGCCGCCCTTAGTAGAAAAAATTTTCATATAGAAACAATCTATTCAATTAAAACATAACAATTATCACAATGTTCAATAAATCGCTGATGAAGGCTGAAATGCCAGAAACCGGTCCGATTAAGAATACAGTGCAGTTATGAATTTTTGAAATATATGCTTTCTTCTTCTTCACCACGCACCATTTAAACAAAATTAAAAAAAAAATTGCATATTAATTACAGTAGTAATTGCAATATGTCTGAAAAATGACGATAAAACTAACAAAACAAAAAATTTTCTTCGCTTCAAAGCGTCATCTCAAATATATGTAAAGTGCATATGTAGTTATGTACAAAAACCGTACATCACATATGACAACTCTTACGAAAACTGAGAATAGTGGAAATTAGAAGTATAAATGCAAAAAATATTCAAAAATTCAAAAATAACGATTGTTTGTTTGGACAGAGTTGTATCTTCTGAAATTAATACAAAGTAAAGCTGTATGGTACGAAAACTGAAAACTAACCACACTGCTCGTAGGCCTGACTTTAGGTGAGTGTGTTAAAGCGCTGACCAAAAAGTGCAAGTACGAGTGTATGTGAGGTTCATGGTTCAAAACCTCACGGCCGCCCTTAGTAGAAAAAATTTTCATATAGAAACAATCTATTCAATTAAAACATAACAATTATCACAATGTTCAATAAATCGCTGATGAAGGCTGAAATGCCAGAAACCGGTCCGATTAAGAATACAGTGCAGTTATGAATTTTTGAAATATATGCTTTCTTCTTCTTCACCACGCACCATTTAAACAAATATAAAAAAAAATTGCATATTAATTACAGTAGTAATTGCAATATGTCTGAAAAATGACGATAAAACTAACAAAACAAAAAATTTTCTTCGCTTCAAAGCGTCATCTCAAATATATGTAAAGTGCATATGTAGTTATGTACAAAAACCGTACATCACATATGACAACTCTTACGAAAACTGAGAATAGTGGAAATTAGAAGTATAAATGCAAAAAATATTCAAAAATTCAAAAATAACGATTGTTTGTTTGGACAGAGTTGTATCTTCTGAAATTAATACAAAGTAAAGCTGTATGGTACGAAAACTGAAAACTAACCACACTGCTCGTAGGCCTGACTTTAGGTGAGTGTGTTAAAGCGCTGACCAAAAAGTGCAAGTACGAGTGTATGTGAGGTTCATGGTTCAAAACCTCACGGCCGCCCTTAGTAGAAAAAATTTTCATATAGAAACAATCTATTCAATTAAAACATAACAATTATCACAATGTTCAATAAATCGCTGATGAAGGCTGAAATGCCAGAAACCGGTCCGATTAAGAATACAGTGCAGTTATGAATTTTTGAAATATATGCTTTCTTCTTCTTCACCACGCACCATTTAAACAAAATTAAAAAAAAATTGCATATTAATTACAGTAGTAATTGCAATATGTCTGAAAAATGACGATAAAACTAACAAAACAAAAAATTTTCTTCGCTTCAAAGCGTCATCTCAAATATATGTAAAGTGCATATGTAGTTATGTACAAAAACCGTACATCACATATGACAACTCTTACGAAAACTGAGAATAGTGGAAATTAGAAGTATAAATGCAAAAAATATTCAAAAATTCAAAAATAACGATTGTTTGTTTGGACAGAGTTGTATCTTCTGAAATTAATACAAAGTAAAGCTGTATGGTACGAAAACTGAAAACTAACCACACTGCTCGTAGGCCTGACTTTAGGTGAGTGTGTTAAAGCGCTGACCAAAAAGTGCAAGTACGAGTGTATGTGAGGTTCATGGTTCAAAACCTCACGGCCGCCCTTAGTAGAAAAAATTTTCATATAGAAACAATCTATTCAATTAAAACATAACAATTATCACAATGTTCAATAAATCGCTGATGAAGGCTGAAATGCCAGAAACCGGTCCGATTAAGAATACAGTGCAGTTATGAATTTTTGAAATATATGCTTTCTTCTTCTTCACCACGCACCATTTAAACAAAATTAAAAAAAAATTGCATATTAATTACAGTAGTAATTGCAATATGTCTGAAAAATGACGATAAAACTAACAAAACAAAAAATTTTCTTCGCTTCAAAGCGTCATCTCAAATATATGTAAAGTGCATATGTAGTTATGTACAAAAACCGTACATCACATATGACAACTCTTACGAAAACTGAGAATAGTGGAAATTAGAAGTATAAATGCAAAAAATATTCAAAAATTCAAAAATAACGATTGTTTGTTTGGACAGAGTTGTATCTTCTGAAATTAATACAAAGTAAAGCTGTATGGTACGAAAACTGAAAACTAACCACACTGCTCGTAGGCCTGACTTTAGGTGAGTGTGTTAAAGCGCTGACCAAAAAGTGCAAGTACGAGTGTATGTGAGGTTCATGGTTCAAAACCTCACGGCCGCCCTTAGTAGAAAAAATTTTCATATAGAAACAATCTATTCAATTAAAACATAACAATTATCACAATGTTCAATAAATCGCTGATGAAGGCTGAAATGCCAGAAACCGGTCCGATTAAGAATACAGTGCAGTTATGAATTTTTGAAATATATGCTTTCTTCTTCTTCACCACGCACCATTTAAACAAAATTAAAAAAAAAAAAAAAAAAAAAAAAAAAAATTGCATATTAATTACAGTAGTAATTGCAATATGTCTGAAAAATGACGATAAAACTAACAAAACGAAAATCGTTCATGTTTTGAAGATAGCCACAAATCAGGCCAATTTTATCAATTGAAGTAAAGCGTGAGGCATTCTGCATCGATCGAAACAAGTGGTAGTTGGAAGGGCCAAGGTATGAGCTAGACGGCAGGTATTTTTTTTAACTGATCACGCACCATGTGGCCCTGTATTGTCATGATGCAAATTTGTTGTCTCGTGTCTAGTCTCCCATTCTGGCCATTTTTCCTTCAATGCTCGGTGTTCGGAACAGCTCCCACGTGATGGTTTCACCCACCACACCAATTACAGAGCAATACCTTGCGTCATACATAACCGGCTTTGGTGACTATAGTCCTGGTTGTTGGGTTTGCATACAATCTTTTTCGCACTTTCGGTTTTGAAGCAGCATTTCAGCCATGCAGAATCGCTTTTCGATCAATTCCAATAATTTAGGGCGCTTAAAGATTGCTGATTGTTTCACGACACATGATTTATAAAAAAAAAATGGTACACAATGACCTCTAAGATAATTATAAATGGGCGATGTAAGAAACTTTTACGTCCACTTTTTTATAATAGATATTTAAACTGTGTGTTGGACAACCTTAGGCTAGATTTCATTTTATGGCTTAAGCATATTGTAAAATTAATACTATGTGTAATTGAAGCAGAAAGGGGCGTGGTCCACCCACCATTTATTATAAACACACAACCAGTTTTAACAAACTGTATTTACATTTATTATTTTACTAAAAAAATATGCAAGTAAAATTATAAGAACTAGTATAGACCAACGCTCGAAATTCGACTGCAAATTCTAGGAAAAATTTTTTTTCATTCAATTTTTTTCTTTCAATATTTTTTGAAGCTGTATATATAAAAAAATTTATGAATATTTAAATGAGCCTAATGGTATGCTAATCAATTTTGGCAATTCACAATTCAACACAAGGTGTTGATATATAATTTAAATCATTTGCATTAACATGGTGTAACGAATTATTATAAATATTTTATTTTAATTAATTTAATATATTTTTAAGACAGATTTAACACAAATTTTATCGTTCTCAGCTTCTCCTCCATATGAACTATAACTATGCCTATTTTCACACTCCTCCGTGCCCGCATATTGCTTAAAAAGGGAACTAAAAATTTACCTTCACGTATTAGTATATAGATAACATTAAAAAAATTAAAAAAATTCATATATTTTATATTAAAATAATTTACTCAGAATCGTAATTATTAATGCTATCTCGTATTTCTGGATTCAAAAAGTTTCGCGTGGTTTTTGGTATAGTGCATAAACTACATATACGAGTATATGGGTCCGACGATACAAATTGAATAAACACATATATGTAAATGCAAAAATAAAAGTTTAGACTGACAGCAAACGCGATACATCGTTTTTAAAATTTAAATAGAAATAGCAGTACAGTACTTTAGTGAAGTAGTCTGCTTTGTATCACTCATATTTCAGAATTTCAAACCAAAATAAAACGTTTTAGAATTATAACAAGTAAGAAAATTATAGTCGGTCTAGACCGACTATACGATATCCTATACCATGCGTTTAGAGACCCTATCTCTTAGGCCCAACTAATTGGATATAGAAGCATATAGAAGCATAAACCAATTTTGAGTGGCATTTTTATTAATTTTTTTGGCTGCAGATATGAAAAAGTTCATATCGGATGCTATGTCTATATGGGGACTAGGACCAAAAATGGACCGATCCTGACCATGGTTGGTAAAGTCTCTTGTATTTTGCGAAAATATATACAAACAAAATTTGAGATGAATCAGTGCAATATTTCTGTTTTTTTTTATAGATTTAAGTAAAGATCGGGAAGCAGCTCTATATGGGGCCTATGACCAAGAGTTGTCCCATAGGGACCGTTTTTGAACTATTCATTAATGGATGTAATAAACACATACAAACCCAATTTGACTAAGATCTATACGACAATTTGGATCTTATGGCAATTTATGTCGATTTTATAGGGTTCATTTGTATGGGGGCTAGGTCTGAACATCGGTCGATTCTCACCAATTTCTATAGCATTCATCCCATGGCCGATGAAAGCTTATATACCAAATGCCATCACAATATATTCATATTTGCGACCTGCAGTTTTATTACAAGGTTTACATGGACACACAGACGGACGGACGGACGGACGGACGGACGTCGCTAAATCGATTCAAAAAGTGATTCTGATTCGATCGGTATAATAAAAGATGGGTCTAGGTCAAATATTTTTGGTTGTTACAAACAGCAGCACAAAGTCATTATACCCAAACCACATAGTGGTATAGGGTAGAGATGTGACGGATAGTGATTTGGCCGGATAACCGGATACCGGATATCCGGCAAGATGCGAGGCCGGATAGCCGAATATCCGCCGGCCGGATAGTAAATTAAAGATTTCATTATTTCTAGTTCGGCAGGCAATAACGCCGCGGTTACACCTTCAACTTTTGGTTGAAAGGCTTGTACACATACTGCTTGTCAGAATTCATTGAAACTGGCAGCTGTGACGCAGGCTGTACGCAACAGGTTGTTCAACTTTGTTGTTTATTCATTTTATTTTAAATATTTAGTTAAATTTTTAGTTAAAAAATCACTTTAATTTTTGTTTTAAAAAACACACACGTTTTAATAACTTTTCCACCAAACAAATCAAATGAATATGACACAGATGTTACAAATCAGCTGTTTAGTTGGTCAACTGGTTGAAACGCTGGTTGAAAGAGAAAATCGCAAGCAACCGCCTTTCAACTTTAAAATGTGTAAGTGTATTAGTGGAAAATTCGGAGTTGAAGGCAACTAGTTGAACGTGTAACCCCCGGGTAAACGACAATAAACGGGTGGAGCGATGTTAGTTATCTTTGGAAAATAACGTACTGCAGTCTGGCAATACTGAAAATCAACAAATTAAAATCTGGCATTACTGAAAATCAACAGCTGATTGTTTCAATTATTTTACTTCATAATTTGTACGAAAAGAGCAGAGAACATGTCTTCAATGATAAGAAAATCGCCTATTTGGCAATATTTTGAAATTAAAAGTGAAAATAATAAGTTTGCTATTTGTTTATTGTGCAAACTACCAATTTCTCGTGGTGGTGAAGGAAAAAAAGCAGGTGCGTAAGAGTAATGTTTTTTTTGCAGCCTATTTAATAATACAACCTACAAGTTTCGAATCATATACTTATTAATTTTAAATCTTCCCCCAGGCACATCTGCTATGAGCAATCATTTGAAATTAAAGCACCCAGAAAAATTCATGAATTTGAATAAAGATAAAATAAACGACGCAGCTACGTCGCTTGCGGAGCCTGTCAACGCTTGTACAAGTTCCTCTTCTACAAGGCAACAGACTTTGTCAGAGGCGTTCGATAGAAAACTGCTTCGGGACATAAATAATGCAACTGCGAAAAAATACCATTATCTCATAGCAGAAATGATTGCACTGGATAATGAGCCACTTTGTGTCGTTGAAAGAGTTGGATTCGCAAGATTACTTAAGCAAGCTTTACCACGCTATGAATTGCCAAGCCGAGCCTTTATGACCCAAAAAATAATTCCCGATATTTACAACCGAATTTTCAAAAAAATCCAAACAAGAATTTCAAGTGCTGTCGCAGTTTCTGTCACTTCTGACATGTGGACGTGTTTGCGCAATAACTCCAGCTTTCTGAGTTTCACAGCTCATTGGCTTTCTGCAGAATTTAAACTTCAACACGGAGTTCTAGCTATGAAACCGTTTTCAGGATCTCATACAGGAGAAAACATAGCAAATGAACTCAATAGTATTACATCTCGCTGGGATATTGAACAAAGCAAAATACATGTTATTGTTCATGACAGTGGCGCAAACATGGTCAAAGGCGTTCGAATGGCGGAGTATAATTCCGCCAGGTGTTTCATTCATTCGCTTCAGAGGGTTGTGCTTGAGTCTTTAAAGGTACAACCTGAAGTAATGGACTTGATTGCCAAAGGTAGACGTATCGTAACTCACTTCAATCATTCAGGTTTAGCAAAAGAAAAATTGCTGGTGCTTCAAAAAGAACTATGTTTACCAGAGCATCAATTGGTGCAAGATATAAACACGAGGTGGAATTCCACTTTCTATATGATGGAACGCTTATTGGAACAAAAACGTGTTATCTCCCTTTATGTGTCTGAAAACGACACACTTACTAATCTAACAACTCGTCAGTGGTGTTTGATGGAGCAGTGTGTACAACTTTTGAAGCCGTTTGAAGAAATAACTAAAATTACAAGTGCTGGCCTCTCCTGCATATCTGAAGTTATACCGCATGTAGCTGCATTAAAAAAATTCTTAGACAAGGACGAAACTATACGACGAACAGCGGATTTACTTAATATGAGAGGCTCCTTAAAAGCGCAATTGACATCTCGTTTTATTTCCTTAAGTGAAGATCCAAAATACCTTATTGCAACTTTTCTGGATCCCAGATTTAAGGCTAACTTTTTGGGAAAAGTTGAAGCTGAAAGAGCTCGACAGACTATTTTATTGGAACACTTAAGAATGACTTGCGACACGTCTTCCATCAGTAGTTGTTCATCGACGTCTTCAACTAGACCTAAACAGTTACGATTAAATGAAACTGATTCAAATGTAGCTCGTGAATCTCACGAAACATTTTGGGATTGTTTTAATGAAGTGGCAGATGAAAACAACATTCAGTCTAGCGATCATGAGAAGAACCAAATTGCTACCGAGATTGAATTCTTCTTGAAGGAAGTTCGAATTGATCGCAGTCAGGATCCTTACGCTTGGTGGTCGTTTAACTCCAAAAAATACCCAATTTTAACGTCTCTTACTAAAACGTTCCTTTCAGCTCCTTGCAGCAGCGTTTATAGCGAAAGACTTTTTTCGGAAGCTGGCTTGGTTTACGAAAACAAGCGAAATCGTCTATTGTCTGCGAACGCTGAAAATTTAGTTTTTATTCACCATAATCTACCTCTTCTTAATTTTGAGTATTAATGTCAATCGTTGTATTAATTGGACATTTTTTAAGTTTTTAGTTTAAACATAAATTTTTCAGTAAAGTGAGTATCTCAAAACGTATTTTAAGTTTTTGAAAGATAATTTGTAATTTTTTGTTACTTTTTTACCTTTAAATAAAAGCTATTTTATTGTTAGTTACTTAATACAAATTTATTTGCTTAAAATAATTCTAAGAAAATATCCGGCCTGCCAGATACCGGATAGTAGCTTATTATCCGATATCCGGCCGAATAGTAAATTTAGGCCGGATATCCGGCAAACCGGATAGTTGCCGGATATCCGTCACATCTCTAGTATAGGGTATAAAAAAACAAGTAAGAAAATTATAGTCGGTCTAGACCGACTATACGATACCCTATACCATGCGTTTAGAAACCCTATCTCTTAGGCCCAACTAACTGGACATAGAAAATAAGCAAAAACCAAATTTGAGTGGGATTTTTATTAATTTTTTTGGCTGCAGATATAAAAAAGTTCATATCGGATGCTATATCTATAAAGGGGCTAGGTCCAAAAATGGACCGATCCTGATCATGTTTGGTAAAGTCTCTTGTATTTTGCAAAAATATGTACAAACAAAATTTGAGAAGAATCAGTGCAATATTTTTGTTTTTTAATAGATTTAACTGAAGATCGGGAAGCAGCTCTATATGGGGTCAAAGGGATCATTTTTGGACTACTCATTAGTGGATGTAATGAACGCATACAAACCCAATTTGAGTAAGATCTATATGACAATTTGGATCTTATGGCAATTTATGTCGATTTCATATGGGTAATTTGTATGGCGGCTAGGTCTGAACATGGACCGATTCTTTCAATAGCGTTAATCCCATGGCCGATAAAAGCTTATATACCAAATTTCATCAAAATATATTCATATTTGCGACCTGAAGTTTGATTACAAACTTTACATGGACACACAGACGGACGGACGGACGGACGGACGGACGGACATTGTTAAATCAACTCAGAAAGTGATTCTGATTCGATCGGTATAATTAAAGATGGGTCTAGGTCAAATATTTTTGGTTGTTACAAACAGCAGCACAAAGTCATTATACCCAAACCACATAGTGGTATAGGGTATAAAAATCAATGAAAGGCCCATTTTTGTCGTTCAAAATCGCATCACGAGGAGAAAATGCCAAGCGTATTTTTTCGAACGAATACCGTTTTCATACATGGCGACGTTATGTTTTGATCCCCAAATGGCCCAAGCACCATATTTCTGGTCACAATATCGAATAATGTGAGATCTTCATCCTTATCCGGTAATTCGGCATTATCATACTGTCAATTTAAGCTGATCGTAATTTTTCTTTCCAACCAAAACAATATTTGACAGTGAGGAAGATCGCTTTTTTGCCACCAAGCTGAGATCTTGCCAATACTTCTGGGTCTACTTTTCTGGATAAACAACTAATATTTTGAGAAATAACGTGGAAAATCTCGGACAGGACGCGAAATTTTTTAATGGTAAAAGTGTTTTATTAACTTTCGAACCACAAATCAGCTAATGTTACTTATCTTGGGGAACAAAAATATTCTTAATTTGACAAAAATTTGGCCTTGAATTATTAAAAAAAAAATGGATGAAATGGACATAAATCGTTTATATAAGACTATGGCTATTTTATAAAGGTTTTATGTTAATTTTAGAAACATTGTATAGGGTGTCGTATAGTCGGCATATCGAAAGTACTCAATCTTATATATTAAAAGAATTTATGAATAAACTTTGCATTCAAGATTTTTTTCAATATTTTTCTTCTCTCAAACCTCTTCTCTCAAACCTCTATAACCTAATTAACGTAGGCTGTTGACATAGGTCTAAGAACACTCAGTGGATCAAGCTCCTTCTTTTGAGCTATTAACTGCTTAAATTCGTTGGGTTTGAGGAAAGTTATGCGTGGAGAACCAACTTTACTTTTACTGTACGTTAACTTATCTTTGGCATATTTTGGCATTACTGTACGTTAACTTCTCTTGGCAAATTCGTTGGGTTTGAGGAAAGTTATGCGTGGACAATCAACTTTACTTTTACTGTACGTTAACTTCTCTTGGCATATTTTGGCATTACTGTACGTTAACTTCCCGTGGCAAATTTTGGTATTATATTATAAAAATTAATATAATATAATATAATGCTGCGGAGCAGCAGGAGTCCTCTAGTTATCAATATATATTTTTTTATCATTTAAATCCAAATATTAATTTATTGCATTAGATGGTTAACAGAAAGAAAAATATGCGAAAAATGATTTTTTGTAGATGTTGAAATTTTTGTTGCTGATTTTGACGATGAAAAAAGAATTATGAACGTGCTTATTCGTTTGAAATGCTGAACAACTGAACTTAATATGCCAAAAAATAAAAAAATAAAGATGAAAAAAAACGACAAATTTACCCAAAGAAACACGAGTTGTTGTTTTTGCATTTGATTTGTTAAGTTGGATGGTTGGTTGGTTGCTAAGTTGGTTGTCGCAATGGATTACAAGAACATATTGGAAATTGTTTCATTGATACAGCTTTTAATGGCAGTACTTATATAAGTATTTCTTCTTTTTGTTCTTCTCCTTCTACTTCTTGCTAATGTACTAGTCTCAGTTGTGTTTTCTATGGCGGTTAAATGAATTTAGTTTTGTTATGACTCAATATATATATCACTCAAACAGACTGGCATGGATATTAAGCAAGCAGAGAGATACATACAAATAATGTCAGGCACTGTAAGACACAAAGAATCAAAAAGAATATGGCCCTTAGAGTCTTAACAATTCAACTTTTAGTCGCTGCTATTATTATGTTCACCACTAAGTGTTTATTTGAAACATTTATTCATTAACTCACTGAATTCCATTTCATTTCAAATTCATTTGATGCCTTTGAAACAGCTGGGAAAAAATTTCATGAAAGAAATATTCTATAAATAGAATTTATTGCGAAATGCTTTGATTTACTCTTAAAAAATAGTATTTTAGAATGTTATTGCTAGGGTGCACTTAAGAAATGTCTGGTTAACCCTTAAATGTATGATTTTTTTTTCAAATCATTTTTTATGTGGAACATCCCAAGAAAATATACAAGGATTTTGAAAATATTTTCTTTATGTCTACATTATATCTTATTATATCTAAATTGAGTTTTAATTGCAGGAATGACACTGAAAACGTTACAAAAACACAAGAAGAAAATGTCACTTTATGTAAAAAATAAGTGTCTCAATGAAAAGATAAAGCAAAACAACGATTTAATCTATAATTGCTTAAAAAAGCTTAAACAACTAAGGTTCGAATGCTCAAAATATTTAATCAATATTTTACCTTCAAGTTTTTTTATTTATTTGAAAAACGCTTTATTGTCAAATGGCTACATCAGGCATTTCAGGGCTATTCATTTTATATGTGATGTTCTTTTAGCTTTTAAGTTTTTTTCGCTTTAAATTTATTTATATTTTAAAATTATTCTACCTTTTTAGAAGAGGTACTTGTATTATAAAAGGCCTTTTTTGAAGAAAAGGTTCATATTAAAAAAATATATATTTTTTAAGAAAAGGTTCTTTTTTAAGGAGAGCTACTTTTTTAATGAAAAGAATTTTTAAAGGAAAGTTAATTTATTAAGAAAACTGACTTTTTAAGAAATGTAATTTTTAAAGATTTCGTATTTTTTTAAGAAAAAGTAGTTATTTAAGAAAAAGTACCTTTGTAAGAAAAAGTATTTTTTAAGAAAGGTACCTGTTTAAGGACAGGGTTTTCTAAGCAAAGGTACTTTTTTATGAAAAGGTACTTTTTTATGAAAAGGTACCTTTGGTAAGAAAAAGCAGATACTTTTTTCAGAAAATCTACTTTTTAAGAAAATTTATTTTTAAAAAACGTTTATACAGCGTTTTTACAGACTCAGTCAGTATTGACTTTTTAAGAAGATGTAATTTTTAAAGATTTCATACTTTTTTAAGAAAAAGTAGTTATGTAAGAAAAAGTATTTTTTAAGAAAGGTACCTGTTTAAGGACAGGGTTTTCTAAGCAAAGGTACTTTTTTATGAAAAGGTACTTTTTTATGAAAAGGTACCTTTGGTAAGAAAAAGCAGATACTTTTTTCAGAAAATCTACTTTTTAAGAAAATTTATTTTTAAAAAACGTTTATACAGTGTTTTTACAGACTCAGTCAGTATTGACTTTTTAAGAAAATGTAATTTTTAAAGATTTCATACTTTTTTAAGAAAAAGTAGTTATTTAAGAAAAAGTAACTTTGTAAGAAAAAGTACTTTTTAAGAAAGGTACCTGTTTAAGGACAGGGTTTTCTAAGGAAAGGTACTTTTTTAAGAAAAGGTACCTTTGGTAAGAAAAAGCAGGTACTTGTTTCAGAAAATCTACTTTTTTAAAAAATTTATTTTTAAAAAACGTTTATACAGTGTTTTTACAGATTCAGTCAGCATTGAGCAGTAATAAGTTTTTCTTAAGAAAATGTACTTTTTAATGAAATTTAATATTTTAAGCAGGGCTGCGCAGTTGATGATCAAAGCTACCGTCTTCGTAACCGGCACATAATTTTTTCTATTGGCAATATCCAGTGTTGCAGCAATAGAGGAACTAAACCAACATTCCGTTCGATTCCTGAATATCGCTCAAAATATATTTGTTGTACCCACCTCCACCAGGTTTTTGGGTTTCCTTTGCGTTGTGGCTCATCTTTTGTCTAATATGGCATTTCCAATCGGCCTACCATTAATATCTTTAGATGGTGGGCCAGAAAAATTTAATTTACCTGCCAAGTCTGCCCAATGACTTTCTACAACAGCCCGATCTCCCTTCACGAACCCCCCAGCTACATATGTATATCTTGATGGCACTTCATGAATTCAAGAAAAATTCGCTCTTGTGCTGAACTACGATGTCTTCCCCTTTAACAATAAAAAAAATTAAATCAAATTTTAAATTTAAATCTAATGCATGTTTTCTCAATTGTTTTTCTTTTTCGTTTGTTTTGCTTCGTCTTTTTGCTGTCAGTGTTGTATTTTGTTAGAAAAAACTAATATTTTGCACTTAACAAAAAGTGGTTTGCATGAAATAAAAAGGTGGCAATAGTAAGTTTACGACGTCTTGTATATTTCGTCATCTAAAAATGATTTTCTCTTAGATTGGTAATAAAATTTATTTTAAAGATTGAAATGTCTATATTTTGCTAAAATAAATATTTTTATTTTATTTAATTTTAAGTTGTTCTGGACAGTTTTTTTTTTGGTATCTATGCTACTTAAAAAGTCAATTCCACTGAAGAAATTGAAAGTGGTTTCATGTCGATAACATTTGTTAGTTTACCTTTTCTGAAGAAGCCAAATACGGTTTCAATTCTGCTTTCAATCGGAATTTGTTTCTGTGACATGCCTGTATGTCTTAAAAGTATATAAAATTAATTAAAATAAAATATTTATAATAATTCGTTACGCCATGTTAATGAGAATGATTTAAATTGTATATGACACGCCCTGTGTTGAATTGTGAATTGCCTAAATTGATTAGCATACCTTTAGGCTCATCTAAATATTCACAATTTTTTAAATTGAATGAAAAAATAATATTTTCTAGAATTTTCACTCGAATTTTGAGTGCTGGGCGCTATACTAGTTAATATTATTATATTAAATATAATACAAGTAATGAAAATAAATTTCAAATTTTGTTAATAAATTAAACTACAACTCAAATTCAAATATTATTTATTTTTAAATAAATAAGCAAGCAAAAAAAAGGTGAAAAAATATACATATTCATCTAAATAAACACAAAAAAAAAAAAAAATAGAAAAAATTAGATTTTTTTATAATACAGCTCTTAGAAAAAGAACTGCTTCAGCCAATTTTTTTTTTACCGATGCTCTTAAGCCTGATTAAACAAATTTCAAAGCAGTTTCAATTCTAGCTGCGTCACGAATAACTTGTGGAAAAACAGTGGTTGTGGTTCAATTTGGACCACTATGTGGTCAGGTTCTTATGACTTTGTGCTGATGTTTGTAATTACCAAAAATATTTGATCTAGACTCATCATTTGTATACCGATCGACTCAGAATCACTTTCTGAGTCAATTGAGCGATGTCCGTCTGTCCGTCCGCCCGTCCGTCCGTCCGTTTATATATGTCCATGTAAATCTTGTAATCCTACTACAGGTCGCAAATATCAATATATATTTTGATAAAATTTAGTATGCAAGCTCCTACCGGCCATAGGTTGAACGCTATTGAAATTGGTCAAAGTGAGTTTGTGTATGTTTATTACATCCATTTATCAATTGCCCAAAAATAAACCCCATAGGACAATTCTTAGCCATAGCCATATGACGCTGATTCCCGATTTACACTTAAATTTATATTAAAAAAAAAAGTACTTCACAGATTTTTCTCAAATTTGGTGTGTATATGTTTCTGCAAAAAGTAAGTGTCCTTACCAAATACGGTCAGGATCGGTCCATTTTTCCCCATAAATATAGCATCCGATATAAATTTTTTCATATCCGAAAGCAAAAAATTAATAACAATGCCAATCAAATTTGGTTTATGCTTGTTTTCTATATCTAATTAGTTGGACCTAGGAGATAGGGTCTCTAAACGCATGGCCTAGACCGACTATAATTTTCTTACTTATTTTGAACAATTATTGGTCGAGTATGGTTTTCAAATTTCATATTTTTAGCAAAAATTACTACCGACTCCGACTCCTACTCCTTGTCCGACACGTACTCCCCTGCCCTGATTTTAAGAAAAAGTACTTTATAAGAAAAGTACTACTAAGAAAATTTTTGTTTTTAAAAAAGTAGAAAAAGGTGTTTTTTCTTTTAAAGAAAATGTATTTATTTAAAAGGTTATTTTTTAAGAAAATTTATTTTTTAAGAAATAATTTTTTTAAGAAAAGGTACTATTAAGAAAAAGGCACCTTTTAGAAATAAGAACGTTTTTTAAAAAGAATATATGGTTTTTAAAGAAAAAGTCGTTTTAGAAAAAACACAGCTTTGTAAGGAAAAGTACTTTTTATGGAAATGTACATTTTTAAGAAAAGTTATTTTTTTAAAAAAAAATTAATTTATTTTAAAATGTAATTTCTCGAAAAATACACATTTTGAGGAAAATTTTTTTTTGAAGAACATACATTTTTGAAGATAACGTACTTTTTTAAGAAAAGTTATTTTTTTAAAAAAGGTACTCTTCTAAGAGAATTTCGTTTTTTAAGATAGATCTTTTTTAAGAAAGGGTACTTTTCTAAAAAATTTCTTTTCAAAGAAACGGTATTTTTTAAGAGAAAGTAATTTAAAATAAAATTACTATTTTAAAAAATGTACTTTTTTAAGAAAATTTACTTTCTTTTTTAGACAATTTAAAAAATTATTTTTTTAAGAAAATATACTTTTACCGAGAAGGTAAGAAAAGGTTCTTTTCTAAGAAAAGGTACTTTTTCTAAGAAAAGATACTTTTTTAGGAAAAGATACTTTTTTAAGAAATGGTACTTTGAAAAATTTACTGTTTTAAGAAAAGTTACTTTTTGAAGAAAGGGTACTTGTTTTTAGAAAATGAACTGTCATATGAAAATGTACTGTTTTATTAAAAAGTACTTTTTTTAAAGAAAATATACTTTTTTCAGATAAGTTCCTTTTTAAAGAAAAATTATTTTCTTGAGAAGAGGTACTTTCTTAAGAAAGTGTACCTTTTTTGGCCCAAACGTAACGGTAATATATTACTCCAGAATAAATATATATATATATATATGTATCGGACATTAAAAGTTTTCACTCTACGCTATTTTTGGTCTTTCAAACAATGTTGCGTCTAAGTAAATCGGATTTTCGAAGGATCGAAAGTCGTAATAGTATCAGATGCATGGCAGGATTTTGATGTCATGTGTCAACTTGGCTTCCACAGAATTAAATAAAATATATATTAATTATTTATAAAAATATTGCTATCTTTGTTCAGAACATCGTAGTGAATCATCTAAAATCAATAAAGCAAAAAAAAAAAACATGCGTTTAACAATGAATCTAGTCTTTAAACGAGTTTTTTTTTGAAAATTAAAAAAAATGGCGCCTTTCGATAGTTTACTCCCAGAATTACGACCGAAAGCATTGTTAAAAAAATAAATTTTGAACAAAAAAGAAAATCCTTTGGCAAAGACTAATTTTTAGAGTTGTTAGTAAACTGTATAAATTTCCTCAAAATCGATGCAATGATTGGTAACCGACTTGAAAAACATATGCCGTTTTCTTTTCTGACAATAAATGTCGCACTTTACCTATACCACTATGTGGTTTGGGTATAATGACTTTGTGCTGGTGTTTGTAACAAACAAAAATATTTGACATAGACCCATCTTTAATTATACCGATCGAATCAGAATCACTTTCTGAGTTGATTTAACAATGTCCGTCCGTCCGTCCGTCCGTCTGTGTGTCCATGTAAACCTTGAAATCAAACTGCAGGTCGCAAATATGAATATATTTTGATGAAATTTGGTATGTAAGCTTTTATCGGCCATGGGATGAACGCTATTGAAATTGGTGAGAATCGGTCCATGTTCAGACCTAGCCCCCATACAAATTACCCCTATGAAATCGACATAAATTGCCATAAGATCCAAATTGTCATATAGATCTTATGCAAATTGGGTTTGTATGCGTTCATTACATCCATTAATGAGTAGCCCAAAAATGATCCCTTTGGCCCCATATAGAGCTGCTTCCCGATCTTCACTTAAATCTATTAAAAAACAAAAATATTGCACTGATTCTTCTCAAATTTTGTTTGTATATATTTTTGCAAAATAAAAGAGACTTTACCAAACATGATCAGGATCGGTCCATTTTTGGACCTAGTCCCCATATAGATAAATCATCCGATATGAACTTTTTCATATCTGCAGCAAAAAAAATTAATAAAAATCCCACTCAAATTTGGTTTTTGCTTATTTTCTATGTCCAGTTAGTTGGGCCTAAGAGATAGAGTTTCTAAATGCATGGTATAGGGTATCGTATAGTCAGTCTAGACCGACTATAATTTTCTTACTTGTTTTATATATTCTAAATTTAGAGTAACCTAATTTTATACATCAATAGAAAGGTCTCAAAGTGCTGTGTTCATAAAATGCAAAAAATTTTGATTATTATCCTCTTTGAAGTCATGGGGTGAAAATATTCAGAAAAAGAGAACAATGTGGAAATATTCTCACACTATGACCTGAAAGAAGTCACTAGCTACAATTTTTTGCGATTTACGAGCGCTCGACTTTGAGACCTTTCGATTGGTGTATAAAATAAGGTTTCTCTTAATTTAGAATATATAAAAAAATACACTTTTCGAAAAAAGTGCAAATAAAATGCGACATTTTTTTGTCAGAAAAGAAAACGTCAATAGTTTAGAGAAAAACGCATTTAAATTTTTTCTAGGAAGATTTTTTTTTTTTTTTTGTTAACCAACACTCAGGGGATGACCCTACAAATGCAGGAGGAGAGAGGGAGTAGTGTTTGTGGATATTTAGTGTATTTAGTGTAGTGTTTTAGATATGGTAATTATAAGATATCTTCAGTAATTGTAATCGGATTGACTGGTAATTTTCAGAGAATATTTTAGAAACATCTTACTACAAGAAAACAATAGATTTTTTTTTAAACTAGCTGTATCTCATCCGTTAAATTTATTTTCGCATTAATTAAATACCATTTTAAATTTGCTGTAACTTTAATTATTTTTCTCCTTAAATTCAGTTATGCTGTAAATATATTTTCTCCAAAAATTTATTATTACTTTAAATGTGTTGTCACATGGAAATGGTTTTGCGGTTTAAATTTCGTTTTTTTATTTCTCACCTTAAATTAAATTTCCTTTGAAATTAATTTTCGCTGTGAGACAGATTTAGCTCTGTACTTACTATGTATACAGGGTATACTATACTATACAGAGTATAATGACTTTGTGCTGATGTTTGTAACTACCAAAAATATTTGACATAGACCCATCTTTTATTATTATAGCGATCGACTCAGAAATACTTTCTGATTTGATTTAGTAATGTCCTTCTGTCCGTCTGTTCGTGTATGTGTATCCATGTAAACCTTTTAATGAAAATACAGGTCACAAATATGAATATATTTTGATTAAATTTAGCATATAAGCTTCTGTCGGTTATAGGATGAACATTATTGAAATGGATGAAAATCGGTTAATGTTCAGACCTAGTCCCCATAAAAATGACCCCTAAAAGATGGACTTAAGTTTTTATAATATCTAAATTATCACATAGATATCAGTAAAATTGGGTTTATGTATGTTTATTACATTCATTTATCAGTAATCCAAAAATAAACCCTAAACGACAATAATTAGCTATAGCCATATGAAGCTGATTCCCGATCTTCACTTAGATTTATCAAAAACCAAAAATATTACACAGATTTTTCTCAAATTTTGTTTATATATGTTTTTGCAAAAAAATAAGTGACATTACCAAATATGGTCAGGATCGGACCTTTTTTCGACCTAGTCCCTATATAAATATAGCATCCGATATGAACTTTTTCTTATCCGAAGGCAAAAAAATTAAAAACAATGCCACTTAAATTTGGTTTATGCTTATTTTCTGTCGCTCTAGACTGATTATAATTTTCTTACTTATTAATATTTTCGAAGTCGTGGAATCCGAATCTGAATCATTTTTTGTGCTAAAGTTGGGGGGGGGGGGGGGCTAATCCTAACTCATTACTGTTTACTAAATTAGTAAGGACGGTCGGAGAGGGTTAATATATATGACCTACCCTTATTACTTTTTCAATAGGAAATTTTTTTTACTTTGGGTGGTCCGAAGGGGGTAGAACATGTTTTTTATATATCTATAATATATTGATTTCAGCGACTTCGAAAATATTCATGAAAGCCTACGGGATTTTCATTTTTTGTTTTTTTTTAGGAAATTTTTATCTTTACATTTTTATTTTTTATTGTATCTTTGTCTTAAAATTATTTTTTTTCTTTAAAATTGTTTTCGCTTCCGATTCAAAACCAAATTTCCTCTAAATATATCCAAAATAATATTTCACCAGTTATCCCTGTCACCCAGCTCTAATTCTACGGTGTTTTTATATCCAGTAAATCGAATATGATGTCTTTGGGTATTTAAGCGCTTAAAGCTTAGCGTGACAGTGAACAAAAATATTTTATCGCTGTAATCTATTATGTGCTACCGTGAAATTCTATTATTCATAATCTGCATAATCTGATAAATCAGATCTAGTAAACATAGACTTTTGGAATTTATTTTTTTTTTAATTTTCATATAATCTAATATTTCTCATCTAAGGCTATCTATCTTGCTTTCATACATACATAAGTGGATTAACTTGACAAAAAATTCCTGTCTCTAATCCATGGCAAAGTTGTAATAGATTCTAAACGATTTAAAACCTGTTCAACGTTTGTTTATTTATTTTTTTTTTTTACCTTTCTTAAATGATGAAACAGAAAATTCCAAACCAAAACGCTCAAATTAAAAGTAATTTGTTTCAGGCAGTACTTTGTTATTTTTGCATTTTCCTTTGACAAATGGCAGCTTTCATTTCTTCTGTTAACCATGCCAAATCGCTTAAGTCGTTTTCTTTGTGTGTGTCTGTGTGTGTGTGTTTTTTTTTCTATGGAAGGCAACAATCATGAAACGATAATGTTCATAGATTAATTTCTACAGGCCGATGATGCTAATAACAACAGATTATTATATTGTAATTTCTGTGTAAAGGGCGATTTGTTTGTTTGGCCAGAAGCAAAATATCACCTAAAGCCAAAATCGAAAACCACGCAGGACTTTAGAGTGTTTGTTGTCGTTTAATCCTTAAACGCAAAAACTCACACCTACACACACAAACACACACACACACACATACACACACTCACACAATCTCTTTCTATAACAACACGCATACTCCTTGCCAATCAAACGCTATAAATATTTCATTTATATCTTGCAGTTAGTCAGTCGCACATTCTGTTCGTAATATTTAAGCGGATTTATGTCTTATTTGTTGCCTTATCGCATTGTCATCAATTTGCTTGATTTGATTATCTTTTGTCATCTTTGCCAGATATAAAGGTAGGGGTGTGTATCTCCTTCTTATGTATGGGAATGTTAAGTACTTCAATAACTTGTTCAGTGGTTGTGTTGTTGGCTTCTTCAGTGAGTTTTGGTTGTTAGTTGTCGTTTTCTACACCCTATACCACTTTGTCGCGAGTGTGTAATGAGTTTGTGCTGATGTCTGTAACTACAAAAAATAAGGAGTGCGATCGAAAATATCTTAACATAATTAAAATGTAATAATAATTAAACCAGTGATTATTATTGGTTTTATTTATTTAATTGCTTATTTTATTAAAGCTTAAAAAAAAAAAAAAAAAAATAAATAAATAAATTAATTAATAAATAACTCTTTTACTTATAAATTTATGTATATTTTCCGGAAACCCTTCCATTAGATATATTATATTGCTTTCTGACACTTGTTTGGAATAAATGGTCCATATCCGTTTAAAATCTTTTACGTTTTGGGATATCTTCAACTGCCTTTTTACAAGAGTCCAATATCTCTCCCTCCTTATTAGAAAAACCACGTACTGACAGTTAAACTGGGCCGGAAAAATGTGGATGCATTGTGTGGATATATTATGAAAGGAAGGAATCGGTTTTGCAAACACTACTTAATATAAATTTCGGTATTTAATGGCCCCGTTGTAATAAATGACTTGCTTATTTTGCCGCTGCTTGTCATACCAGAAACTTTTTATACCCTCCACATCACTGTGCAGAGTTTGTCACTCCGTTTGTAACATATCGAAAAATGAATTTGCCAACCCATATATATTCTTGATCCTTATAACAACTCGATTCGGTATAGCGATGTCTGTCTGTCTGTTGAAATCACGCTCATTCACAACATAAACCATTTACCTGGGTAAAGTTATGATAATATTGTTTTTCATTATCTCAAGCAGGTAGGTATTGGAAATGGGGTAAATCGGACATCATTGTGCCTCAAATATGGAGACACATCTAAAAAATTTTATAAATTATGTGTTTGTTGTAATAATATTTTAGTATTAAGTTTATCAAATTATCAAAGTGTTGCTTTTTAAAATATCTTGTTAACATTTGTTGTAAAAACTGCAATAAATCCAGATATTAACATAAAACCGAAGGTTCGGCGCACCCGAATTTAACAATCTTACTTGTTTTTTTTTTGTTGAAATTTCGTTTGATTCAGCCCGGAGTCTGTGATACATACGTTTTGTCGTCCATTATACAGCAGGAGTATTTTTTTTTTTTATAAAACATGATTTCAGTAGCCATGGAACTTTCCTGTCTGGAACTTTTTGGATTTTATACATTTTCAAAACTTTTACTTTTCGCATCAAATAGTCCAAGCACTGAGCTAACCGCCCTGATTTTCTACTAGGTGTATTGGTAGCTCTATTTTATATGCTTTCTAGTTTCTTGGCCTTGGTAAAATTCTTGGCCTTGGTAAAATTCTCCTGATAGTTTCTAATAACATTGGAAACAGTTTGTCGGTAGACATTTTTAATCGAACTAACTTCAAATTGTCAGGGTTGCCATTAAATATAATAACTGACATATTTTCTAAAGATAACTTGATAATAACAATTTCAATAATGCTTGCGAAGAAAGTTAAGAGGAAAAACGTGTGTTAAGATTTTTTCGATCCCAGTCCTTATATGACCTATACCCATCTTTTATTATAGGGATTGACTCAGAATCACTTTCTGAGTCGGTTCTGTGATGTCCTTCCGTCTGTCTGTCTGTCTGTCCATTTGTCCGTCTGTGTATCAATGTAAAAGTTGTCAGACGACAAAAAAGGTCGTAAGGTCCAGATTATCATTTTTTGGCCTCTACACAATTCGCCCATCATTCAGGTAATTTATGAATACCATGTCAAAAAAACTTCTTGCCTTTTGCGGCAAACTATTCGTCAAGCTATTTTCCAACTTCCTCGAAATTGCTGAAGTGATGCTCTGCGAACGCGTTGATGCTAAAAGGTGATAGTCAGATGGAGCCAGGTCTGGGGAGTACGGCGGGTGCGGAAAGATGTACCATACAAGGGATTTCAAGGTGTCTTTCACTGGTTTTGTTGTGTTAGACGGTGCATTGTCATGTAACAGACCACGTCTTCTGATCATCTTTCGACTAACGTTAAATTAATCATCATTAAACACAGAGCATGGTCTTTTTGCCGAAATGACTTAACATTGATATTGAAGGACCGGCTTTGCCAGGTAAAAGCTACTATTTTTCCGCTTTGGTTTTTTTTTAAGCCTATTTCCGCGAAGCCGAGGGCTTGTCTGGAGATTCTAATTTTGGCTATTTTTTTTATTATTATTTATTTTTTTTTTTGCAGCGACACACCAAAGCCTCTGGTGGGAATCGAACCCACGACCCCCGCATGATAGGTGAGCACGCTACCAACTCACCTACCGGGGCGCTTAAAAAAATAAATCCGGATTTAGTCACACGTCACAATTCGATATAGAAATGATTTCCTTTCGTGGCGTTGCAGCAGCAACATTCAAATCGTGTGGGCCCCACGAGTAACGTTTCTGCTAATTGCCGACACGATTCTCTCATTTCAGTCCACTGTTTTGACAGTTCCTTTATCTCAGGTGTGAAGTGGTGAACCCATGTCGCATCCTTGGTTACGAATTGACGTGAAAACTCAGCTTCACCGTGGTAAAACATCGCCAAACACTATTGAATCATCTTCACGGCGCTATAAAACCTTAAAGAAGCGTTGAGACAAGTCGAAACAAGACATCTAGCCTCTTATCTGTTCTAAACATTATTCTCTATGAAAAGAAACATAAAATTTTAAACCGCCAATTGAAGGCGAATTCCCACTTGTGCTATATAGTGGTAACTGGGCACGTAGTGAAACATTTGCTGAGCATTTAAGTTCTGTTTTTGAGCGAATCCATGCACCAATGTTTATCAAATTTTTGTACATATTGAAAATAATCAGGCAACAGTAAACCCAATCACGCTCACCTCCGATGGAGTGTGCAATGTTATTAAAAGTGAACTAGATGTTACAAGAAAACACCCGGGTGTGATCTAATTTACCCAAAAATGATTAAAGAACTACACATGATAGCATTAGTATATCTTACTTCCTTATTCAATGGAATGCTTCAGAATGGTTTTTTTCAGAACTCTAGGAAAACTTCACAGATTATTATGTTCCACAAACCTGGTAGAGACAATAAGTTTTTCTTCCGTGTTTATCTAAATTAGTAGAAAAATTTCTCTTGGCAAATATTATGCCTTATCTTACCGAAAATGATGTCATGCCCGAACACCAGTTTGGCTTTCGCAAACAACATGGTACAATCGAACAGGAAAATTGCATAACGGATCAGATAAGAACAAAATTTTAAGATGGGAATTACTGTTCGGCTATCTTCTTACACGTTACCCAATCATTCGATAAAGTATGGCACGAGCATCTGCTATATAAAATACGAAATATATTTCCATCAAATTGTGAAAGGATTCTGGAATCATATCTAACGAATAGAAGTTTTCGAGTAAAGTACAAAAGTCATATACTGATGACTTTAAAATCAAAATGTTCCTCAGGGAAGTGTCCTATGTCCTATTTTGTATATAGTTTTTACAGCTGATATAACAACGGGCCAACGATTAACTACGTCAACTCTTGCAGATGATACAGCCATTCTTAGCACTCATATGAACCCTAGAATGTTGCTAAATGAACACCTACGCGATGTGGCCTTATGGCTCTCTACCTGGAGCATATAACATTCAGCTTGTGTTCCTAAATCTGTCCCTCAGTTTCTCTGAACAAAATTGTAATTGCAAACACCAACGATGTTGTCTGCCGTGGCATTCATTCGGATCGGCGCCTTACATGGCGCAAACACATTGAAGCTAAGAAAACCCAAATAAAATTTAAAGCTTCTAGTTTACATTGGCTAATAAACCACCAATCGAAACTGACCCTTGAATTCTGTTGTATAACAGAAGAATAAACTCAAATTGGGGTAACGCATCTAAAACCAACATCGATGTTATACAGAGGTCTCAATCGAGGATATTGTTAATAATAACAGGACCTCCTTGGTACGTAAGGAATGAAAATATACACAAAGACGAATATACCTTTGGTGGAGGTTGAAATTCCCCATCTGCAAACAAATTTTAAGATGAAATTGGAAACTCAGCTGAATTAACTTACAAGAAACCTGATAAACACTGCAGGAGTAACACGTCTTCGACGAAACGACCTGCCTACAACACCGTAGGACCCCACTGATTATTGGGAGTACCGTTTTCTAACGACATTTTAATAGTTGAAAATACCTTTGTTGAAAAAACTTCAAGTTCTTAAAAATAAGTTCTTAAATAAATAAAAGTTCTTAAATAAAAGAAGCGTCAATAATAAATAAAACTGCGATTTTTTCTTCTATTGTGAGCCAATGTGGCACCCATCTTGCGGACAGCCGCGGTCAATATGCGATGTATAGCAGTTTTTGAAATGCCTATCATTTAAGCTAGCTTACGCATCTTCAGCCGACGATCATCTAATTCATTTTGTGGATATTCTTAACCATTTCTGGCGTGGCCACCTCAATTGGTCGACCACTACTCATCTTATCCTTGTAGCTCATTTAAACTAGCTCGGTTTTAATATTGGACTAAGACCTTTCAAATGAAGGTATTGAATTACATGCGGTCATCAATTTTTTCCTTGTTTGCAAATTCAACGAGATTGTTTACTCTTGACAAGGGGCGCACAGTGGGTTCGATTATACATAAAATGGAGATTAATTCAAGGAAGGGTGCAATTAACGAGATAATATTTTTTTTTTTGTATTAACAATACCCTAATTAGGCAAAAAAAAAAAAAAAAAACAAAACTTCTAACGTTTTTTAATGGATTTTTATTTTTTTTATTTAATTAAAGTAATTTATTTGAATATTCTCTATTTCTTATTCATCACTTGAACTATCAATTACTGTTATCTGTATCATCATCATCATTATTATCATCATCACTATCATCATCATCACCATCATCATTATTATCACTCTCATTGTTGTCATCATCACGATTTTCTTGAGAAATTTTTAGATCTAATCCTGACTTCGATAAATTTTCTTTTTTTTTTGTTCATTTTGCCTGCTAATGCTCGATATAAATGGGTCTGAACTTAATAGAAATCTATTAAAAATATCTTCATTCGACTTTTCCCAGTTACATTTTCGAGCAAAGTGCTCTCTGTAGTTTTTAAAGTTTTTATTCCTTGCTTCTTGAGCTTCTTCTGATAATTTTCCTATTGGTAAAAGCGCGTGTTGTACTATTTCCGGGCCGTGAATTAAAAATTTATGTAATGTGGGAGGCATGCAAAACCTGGGATATATTTCAACATAGTACTTTGCTGTGTTGTGAGCGAAATTACGAAAACTTTCGAAATTAATCTCGTGACCACATGAAACAACAATTAGTATTGTGTGCATTTTTTTAATTAGTGTTAGGTCCACTTTTGTTATTTCAGCTGATATTTCAGCATTTAAAAAAAAACGTCTAGCGGTTTTTCCATCGTTAGAGTTACCAAAGCCCGGCTTTGGCTGGTCAACAATTAAACCTGTTCTTTCACGAAACTCTTTCTGAATTTGTAGTTTTGTTTCAGCAACAATTTTTTTGTCCTCATCTGATCGTGCTTGCCATTTTTTAATTGGAATTTTATACGATGAGTGGAGAAGGCACTCAAAAAATCGAATCCACCCGTGTAGTATTGATAGCTCAAACTCTAAAGTGTCTTTTCTAACTTCCCTAACAATCATGCTGTCAACTGAATTGAACATCTTACTTGTAGCGCCACAGACATAACACTTTTGAGTGGAATTCGTACCCGTTATTGCGTTGCACACTTTTCCATCGGTCATTTTCTCCAACTAAAACTAACGTTTCTTCAAGATTTTTTTTCATCCTCGACCCTAATTTTTTCTAAATTAGATATACTTGTTGTTTCTTTGGTGTATTCTATCTTTAAAGGCCTACAAAATCTTGTTGATGAAGGACGAGGATTTTTCCAAACTACTTCATTTCCACTAACAAGTTTAAGTGGTACGATGGATGTTATAAACACTGAACTATAAAAAGCCTGTTTGCACGAACTATGTCCGGAGCTTCCATCAAAACCCCACTTTGAAAACAAGGTTAAGTTTGATAATAGTGTAACTAGTCTCTCAACCGTGTGATTTAAAAGTCCTTGAAGACTAACTTGTGCTGAAGTTTCACAAAATTTAACTTGATCTCGTTTGGGATAACACCTTTGTTTTGCTTGTTGAATTTTGAATTTCCAGAAGCTTTTAAACTCATTTGTGTAGCATGAGTCAAAACTGGCAATGAAATACTATCTCTTATGCTTCTACTTTTCTTAGATTTAGTTTTCTCACTGCAATCTTCGAATGAAAGTTCCTTGCGACCTCGTTTATTTGGTGGAGGAACAAATGAGATAGAAGCATTTAGCCATTCAGTATTTAATTCCAAAAAACGATCATGGTACCTTTTACATTTACTATATCGAGATTTAAACTATTTAATAAAACTATCAAACGTTTGGTTGAAAAAACTCATATTGCTGGGGTTCATACGCTCAATGGTTTTCATTTTAAGAAAATTGATTTTATCCTTCCAATCATTTAAAGCGGTATTTCTCATAAAGTTGTATAGTTCTAGGCGCGATATAGAAATAGTTTTGGGGCTTATTCCTAAAAATATTAAATTTGTTCTTATTTAATTTAACAGTTTAATCGGTTTTCCAATTCCCTTATACCGATTACTTTGTTTAATGCAAAACACAATACGCACTTTACAAAAACTACATATTTTAAAACAGCAAAAAACACCACTGTAAAACAAAACATAAAAACAAGCACAAAAATAACGGCAATAGAGATGGGCGTGTAAAACAGTTTATTCGCAAGCATTATTATTTATAAATTACGATAGTCAGCACGGGCAAATTAGTATAAGATCACGTGAATTTGGTAAATTATTAGAAAGTCCTATTTTTTCGCTGGAATTGAGTGTTAATTTTTATTCTTTTCTGGTAAATTGGTCACCCTCGTGAACATAGGTGACCAAACGCCACTCACGCAGCCATTTCTATTAAATATCAAAATATATTGACAATAATAACAACAACAACAAAAATCGCTAACATTGAGAGTAAGACAATAGTAACAACAAAAACACTGTGGGTATGGTAAATAAAGGAATTTTGAAAACAAGACTTTTTACATAAAATTATTAACATCTTAAAATGGGGCAACAAAAAGGTAAACTTTTTTGTTTGTAATATCGTGTGGAAATCCCATACTTTTCAAAAAACACAACTTCAAAGCCGCCACTTTACTACTTTGTTACTTCTGGTCCATCATATATGGAAAATACCCCGATTTTAGAGTTTTTTTTTGGAAAAATATTAAAAATATTTCCACACATATTTTTATAAACACAAAATCATTTTTTGTACACTTATATACCTGAAGTTGAAGGTTCCATCATAAAAGTTTAACTTTATTCATCTTAAATTTCAAAAAATAAGCACTGCTTTTTATCAAATTTCAATTTTTTCACTTTTTAAGAAAACAGCAATAATTAGCTAACTTTGACAGCTCACTACGGATGAAGTAAACAACTTAGATGGTTCAAATTTTAAATAGTGATGTAGAATTTTATCTAGTTTTATTCGATACCAATCATTATGGCAAAAACTTAATTCTAAAATTTCAATTAAGCGCCACTTTGGACACATTTCAACCCAATGTGGGGCGCCTTGAAACTTAAAACATAAGTTTTAGAAGGGCATCTTCTCATTACACCAAATTATTTTTTTCAAACTACTGCCACCATCCAGACGTCAGGTCGGCTTGTTCTAAGACCGCTTCGTATATATTGATAAAAATAGGTGTATGTATGTCTATTATACCCACTAATCAGTAATCCAAAAAAAAAAAATCCTGTGAACCATTTTTAGTCATGGTCCCAAAACAAATCTAATTCCCGAACTTCACTTAAATCTATCAAAAAAAAAAAAAAATTTATAGCAGAGATTGTTTTCAAATTAGTTTTATACATGTTTTTGAGAAATGTATGAGAAAGTACTCTCACGGTATAGGTTATTTTATAGTCGGTCTACAGCAATTATAATTTTCTTACTTGTTTGTAACTTTTGTAATTGGTTTGAGTATTAATGTTTTAAAAGATTTTTACGCCTACAGTTATAAACACGTTTCAATTTATTACTTTGTTGGTCTTGTGTGTATCAATGGCACTGAGATTTAATGTCATTTCCATTTCACTAATCTTCTTATTTTTCAAACTAAATGATCCGTGAATCGTATTTTGTTGTTTGAGATTTGCATGCCAAAAATATAATAAATACTTACAACATGACAAAACCCTTTTGAAAGAAAAACAGTTGGTAAATAAAAAAAAAAAATTAGTTTTAATTCTTATTATAGTAATTAGGCGTAATGATGAATTGAATTTGATTAACTTGTCGTAAGGTTAACCTGACTGTACGTACATTAATTAACTTAGGGGGTGTTTCGTTTTAAATTCATAACGTTATAGTTATAAATTGTATTTGCGTTTAGTTTAATTTCTATCAGAGCAGAATCAATATATACGAATGAACAAATGGTAATTATTGACTATCGAAAGGTAAATTCTATGCGACCAGCACATTTTATTGCAGAAGGATTGAAAATGGCAAGAAATACTGCGGATTATGTTGTTGAGTGCTATATCGAATCCTATCTACAGTAGGTGTAATCGAACAAAGTATTCTTCAATTTTTAGTTTTAAAAAAGTTATTTATTTTTTCTCCTTTTCTGTCAGTTTATCATCGAATGTAACATCCTTCCTTAAATTGCGGATATTTGGCCCAATTAAAATACCTGTAAAACAAAAAATAAAAAATAGTTTTTGGAGCGTGAAACTAGAAATATAATAGAAATATTAATAAACATATTCTATAAGGAATATTCTATAAGGAATATGTTTTGGCTTCTTTTTTGGACGTGAAAGGGGCGTTCAATAATTTCAAAATATCATCGATCTTAGAAGCCTTATATAATACAGGCACGGATCCGCCAATAATTCTATTTTTGGGCAACATACTGAAGAGCGGGGCGATAAACTCGTGAATAGGCGAGAGTGAAGCGAGGAAGGTGTTGACGAGAGGAACTCCACAAGGAGGAGCTATACTCGTATCTCCTCTTTTGTGTAACCTTGTGATCAATAAAATCCTCCACTCTTTCGACAGAACGGGCACCAAAGTGGTCGCCTATGTTGATGACGTTGTGCTTCTGATCAGAATAATCGATTTATTGATTTATCGTTTATCGATATTACAATCATTATTTTTCACGATAAAATTCCTTGAATTGGGCTACGAACTGCTATCTCATCCGCATAATATCTAGATTTAACTCCTAGTGACTATTTTTCTATTTTCGAAGCTAAGGAAATGGCTCTATGGAAATAGTCATAGGCTCCAGAAACAAAACAGTAACAAATCAAATTCCTTTTTTGAAGAGCTTGAGAAATCCTATATCAAATAGTAACGGATAAATAAATATCATAAACGCAAAATTTGGTTTTGCTATAGAAAAATGTATTTCTCAAAAAGTCAGGTATTATTGGTGCGAGGCTTTTCCCAGCAAAATGGTCCGCAAAACAGAAAATTGCTGGATAATTTTTATTTTTATTATAATTGATTTCTGGAAAATATATTTAAAATTTAGTGCCAGTGTAATATCATAAATGTTAATTCGCAAATAAAAATGGAAATAATCTAACCCATAAAAACAAAGTTTTTATTAAAACTCTTTCATTCTTGAATATCTCCGTGACTGTGCGTGACTGTGTGTGACTATCTGAAAATTAATATTTGGCCACAACAAGTCTATGGACAAAGTTTCAGATCGATCGGATGAGGGGAAGTGAGGATTTAATCTCTCCGTGACTGTGCGTGGCTATGCGTGACTGTGCGTGACTATGTCAAAGTTAATCTTTTTACACGGCAAGTCTATCGACCAAGTTACAGATCGATCGGATAAGTGGGGAAATCTGTTTTAAATCACTCCGAGAATGTGCATGACTACGCGTGACTGTGCGTGATTGTGCGTGACTATGTCGAAGTTAATATTTCTTTACAGCAAGTATACCGACCAAGTTTCAGAATGATTGGATGAGGCAAAATCCGATTAAGTCTCTCCGTGACTGTGCGTGACTGTGCGTGACTAAGTCAAAGTTAATCTTTTTTTCACAGCAAGTGTATGGATCAAGTTCTAGATGGATTGGATGGGGGGAAATGACATTTAGATCACTCCGTGACTGTGCGTGACTATGCGTGACTGGGCGTGAATACCCCAAAATTAATATTTTTTACAACAAGACTATGGGCCAATTTTCACATCAATTGGATAAGAGGGAATGTGGTTGACCCACGACAGACAGACATACAGACAGACAGACAGACAGACAGACAGAGAGTATAAGTTAAAAGAAAGAATTTAAAAAGGAACACTAATAGTCTAAATCAAACTGTAATAATATATTCATAATAGAAATGGCACATTTTTTCTACTGGCAGGGCTTACTCGATCTGTATCTGTCAGCACTTCCTTATGTCATCTACGCTGTGTTCTTACATAAATTATCTCCATTCTTGATTTGTCTGATAAAATAATATGTTATAATAAATATTTGCAGTGTACAATGTATAAACATTCTTTCTTTCAGAACACTATTTATTTTTATACCCTATACCACTATGTGGTTTGGGTATAATGACTTTGTGCTGCTGTTTGTAACAACCAAAAATATTTGACCTAGACCCATCTTTAATTATACCGATCGAATCAGAATCACTTTCTGAGTTGATTTAACAATGTCCGTCCGTCCGTCCGTCCGTCCGTCCGTCTGTGTGTCCATGTAAAGCTTGTAATCAAACTGCAGGTCGCAAATATGAATATATTTTGATGAAATTTGGTATATAAGCTTTTCTCGGCCATGGGATGAACGCTATTGAAATTGGTGAGAATCGGTCCATGTTCAGACCTAGCGCCATACAAATTACCCATATGAAATCAACATAAATTGCCATAAGATCCAAATTGTCATATAGATCTTACTCAAATTGGGTTTGTATGCGTTCATTACATCCACTAATGAGTAGTCCAAAAATGATCCCTTTGACCCCATATAGAGCTGCTTCCCGATCTTCACTTAAATCTATTAAAAAACAAGTAAGAAAATTATAGTCGGTCTAGACCGACTATACGATACCCTATACCATGCGTTTAGAAACCCTATCTCTTAAGGCCAGTTTACACTATCACACTTTGTAATACGATCTGTCAGAAATTCGAGTATTATGAAAAAGTCGTATAATGTAAAAAGCTTTTGTTATGAAATTGACAGTCTGTAGGATTTCATTTTCGAAGTCCGATGGTTTTTGAAACATTTCTAAAAACTTGCCATTTTTATCGGACCAGAGTTGTTTTTTTTTTTGGTAATATTAAAAAAATGGTAAACAAAAACAAAGAAAGTGAAAATAAAATATAAATTTCAAAATAAATTTGCTTATTATTCTAAACAGCTGTTTTCATAAGACATGAGTGTTATGGTGTAAATGGCCTAAGTATGCAGAAATAATGTCGGTACGACTTTATGACAGTCCGATGAATTTCATCGGATTTTTATTTCGAAAAATCATACGACTGAGTGGTATCATGTAAATGGGCCTTTAGGCCCAACTAACTGGACATTGAAAATAAGCAAAAACCAAATTTGAGTGGGATTTTTATTAATTTTTTTGGCTGCACATATGAAAAAGTTCATATCGGATGCTATATCTATAAAGGGACTAGGTCCAAAAATGGACCGATCCTGATCATGTTTGGTAAAGTCTCTTGTATTTTGCAAAAATATGTACAAACAAAATTTGAGAAGAATCAGTGCAATATTTTTGTTTTTTAATAGATTTAAGTGAAGATCGGGAAGCAGCTCTATATGGGGTCAAAGGGATCATTTTTGGACTACTCATTAGTGGATGTAATGAACGCATACAAACCCAATTTGAGTAAGATCTATATGACAATTTGGATCTTATGGCAATTTATGTCGATTTCATATGGGTAGTTTGTATGGGGGCTAGGTCTGAACATGGACCGATTCTCACCAATTTCAATAGCGTTCATCCCATGGCCGATAAAAGCTTATATACCAAATTTCATCAAAATATATTCATATTTGCGACCTGCAGATTGATTACAAGCTTTACATGGACACACAGACGGACGGACGGACGGACGGACGGACGGACATTGTTAAATCAACTCAGAACGTGATTCTGATTCGATTGGTATAATTAAAGATGGGTCTAGGTCAAATATTTTTGGTTGTTACAAACAGCAGCACAAAGTCATTATACCCAAACCACATAGTGGTATAGGGTATAACAAAAATATTGCACTGATTATTCTCAAATTTTGTTTGTACATATTTTTGCAAAATACAAGAGACTTTACCAAACATGATCAGGATCGGTCCATTTTTGGACCTAGTCCCTTTATAGATATAGCATCCGATATGAACTTTTTCATATCTGCAGCCAAAAAAATTAATAAAAATCCCACTCAAATTTGGTTTATGCTTATTTTCTATATCGAAGTAGTTGGACCGAAAGATAGGGTCTCTAAACCATGGTATAGGGTATCATATAGTCGGTCTAGACCGACTATAATTTTCTTACTTGTTATTTATATAAACGCAATGTAGCTTACGTTTCTATTTTAAAACTATAACAATAAAAGGTTGTGAAGGTCCGCAACAAACTAGGGAAATACCCGAAATATTAACGTTTAAGTTATTTTGTGCGAGTATTTTTCAGTTCTGTGTCCTTGTCATCGCGCTTTTCTTAGAACAAAAATGAAGTATTATAAAATATTAAATGTTATATGTTATAAGTTTAATGTTAGATTCAGTCAGAACCAAATTCAGGTTGTACACGTACTGCTGCTAAACTTTTATGTACTAAAAACACAATTCAGCAAATACAAGACTCTGAAGAAGGTGGCCCACGTACATCAGAAATGATAAATGCATATTCACATCTAGTAAAAAGCACAGAAAATACAACAGAAACACTTGCTGTGATTCCGGACGTTCTGAGGTCAAGGATGTTGCTTATTTAAAATTTAGCAGCAATCTTCAAATAATATAGAACCAACTTCGAAATGAAATGAAATGATTTTTTAAATAATCGTCTGATGCCAAAAATCTTGGTTTTCTCGATGGGTCGGTAATGAAGAGGAAGGAACTGAAGTTAACCGATCCTGGTTATTATATTCACCCCAAAAACAATGCAGCGTACTGCTTCTGTTGCTTACTGTTTATTACATTAAATTCCGCTACACAATCATCTTTCGTAACATCTGCTGGTTTTAATAAATGGAAGAAAAAAGATAAATTTATTAGCCATGAAAGAAGTCCAAATCACCGAAAATCTCTTACGGCGCACAGTGGACCATATTTTGAGAAGGCGGTCAAAAATCATTTTTTTTTTGTTACCGATTTTAAAGTTATGTTATTCATTTGAAAGAAAATACTAGTAAACCTTAGGAGCCAAAAAATTGCGACTCTATCTCAACTATATCACAGCGAACAGGGTCTTCGAAAATGGGCTTTCTCAGTATTTTGCTAAAATTAAAAATTTCTTTGTAAATTTTTATTTTTGAATGACTGTAACTTTTTTGATTAAAAAGATTTTGAAGTGAAATAAATTTTGTTTAATTTCGTGGCTTCCATACTATTAATGTTAAAAATGTAAAATCACTGAGTCATTCCAAAATTAAAACAAAAAAAATTTTAAAAAAAGTCAAAATTTTCCGCAAATCTCATACTTAATAGAGCATAACTCCTGCCAGTCAAAAGCAGTCAGAAAAAATCTTACACTCTTCTATAGTCCGAACCCTCCCCTATACTCCTATACCCTGTTATACACCCGCCAATTTCCGCCCGTGTGCACCAGAACAATTTATCTGAACCAAGGTTAGATATTTTCTGCAAAATTTATGAATACAAAAGTTGTCCATATGTGGTTAGGATATATTAAGTTTGAGGTGATGTTTGTAACTGCCAAAAATATTGGACCTTTATCCATCTTTTGTTATACGGATATACTCAAAAACACTTTCTGAGTCGATTAAACGATGTCCGTCCGTCCGTCTGAGTGTTATGAATACAAAAGTTGGTCGTACCGGTGCACCGCGGTGTATTTTTTTGAGTGTCGGTAGAGTTGTCAGGAGTTGTTATATACTTATAAAAAAGGGTTGAGATATAATGCGCTTAATTGTTACAGGTACATTTACATAGGTATCTTTCAAAAACATTAATAGTCTGAATTAGAGTTATATAGTTTAAATACCTGACAAAATGGGAAATAATTTAAGTAACAGGTAAATGGTAAAAAAAAAACTATTGCGACATAGCCCTTTAAGATATGAGCAGGTATGCTTCACCTTTTAAAAGGGGTTAGGGTGTGGGTTTTTTATGCATCTAAAAGTGGTAAAATGAAATTCCTTCTTCAACAAAGTATTGCAGACCAATAAAATTTGCATTCAAAAAGGACACCAAAGATGTCATAACTGAAGAAGTTCAAAAAATAAAAGATCAAATTAAGGAACTTCAACCAGTAATATTTAAATTTGATGACCAAGACATTGAAGTACATTTTAAAATGTGTCTCACAATGATTGATTGAAAAGTTGCACAAGCTTTAACTGGAACAAAGTCAACGTCAAGCTGCATTATACGCCAAAAGACATTAAGTCAATTAAGCCAACCCCCACCAGAAGACGATAATTTTATGGAAGCCTACGAATTTGGAATGTCCCCTCTTCATGCTAGAATACGTTTCATGGAGCATATTCTTAAATTGGGTTATGATTTGGAATTTGGTCCGTTAGGCGAAATAGTGAGAAAAAACAAAGAAAATGAAAAAAAAGAAAGCAAAAAAAAAAAACAAATTCAACAAAAATATCTACAGTTAGGCCTCGTAATCGACCAACCAAAACAAGGGGAAGGAAACACAAATGATGGAAATACTGCAAGGAGATTTTTTTCTGATCCGGAAACTGCAGCATCTATCACAGGTGTAGATGATGAAGTAATAAGACGATTCAAAATCATATTACAAGTTCTAGCATGCAGCAGAAAGATAAATGCAAAAAAATTTGGAGAGTACGTCAATAAAACAGGTATACTTTATAATGAAAAATACTCTTGGAGATATATGCCATCCACAGTTCATAAAATTTTGTACCATGGGGAACAAATAATTAAAAACAATATGCTACCAATAGGAGATCTATCTGAAGAAGCGCAAGAAAAATGGAACAAAGACTACAGATTCTTTCGCGAGCACAACACAAGGAAAATGTCCAGATGTTGTACTAATGAAGACCTTATCACTATTTTGTTGTGCACTTCAGATCCATATATGTCTAACATTCGTCAAAAATGGAAAACTACCTCTATTGAATTAGACGAAGAAGCTAAACAACTTCTAGAAGATGAAAATCAAGGCTATTAAGAAGAAATTTTTACTAAAATTGGTTGATTTAAAGTACTTTTTCATTACACTAACAATAAGTTACACTTTTTTTATATAGTTAAAAAAGCTTCTTGATTTCGAAATTTATATATTTTGTAAATTTACAATAAAAATTGTTATATTTCATAAATTTACCATAAAAATTGATATAGAAATATTTAAAAAGCAAGGTTCAGAAAATACACACATGAAACACACAATGTTCTGTTCAAAAGCAGCCAACACATATCTTTATTTTCATATCAATTATGTGCGTTTCTAAATTTTCTACGGTGCCCAACACAATCATGACACGAACATTTTTGTATCACGTACTTTTTGTTTCGATCACACATAAACCACACATATTGGAGTGTTGCTTTATTTGAAGTTCGTGTTCTGGTACGTGTACTGAAAAAAAAAAAAAACAGAACATGTACAATAAACAGGTTCGAGTTCAGTTATATTTTAAGTCGTGTTGTGGCTCGTGTACTAAGAAAAAACAGAACATGTACAATAAACAGGTTCGAGTTCAGTTATATTTTAAGTCGTGTTCAGGCTCGTGTACTAAGAAAAAACAGAACATGTACAATAAACAGGTTCGACTTCAGTTATATTTTAAGTCGTGTTCTGGCTCGTTTACTAAGAAAAAATAGAACATGTACAATAAACAGGTTCGAGTTCAGTTATATTTAAAATTCGTGTTCTGGTTCTTGTACTACGAAAAATTTAAACATCAATTCGCGATCTGATACACCCCGATAAAAACGACAACAATTGTTTCAACCAAATTTATTAAAATTTTATTGACCCTTTTTTATGACTTACGTTGCAAATTGTTTACAATTGTCAAATATTTTAAAATTTTATTGGCCATTTTTTGTGATTTACGTTGAAATTATTTACAATTGTTTTTATTGACTGGTTTTTGTTTTAATAAAATATGAAAATAAAATACTTAAGACACAAAAACTATTTAGCATCATAAAAGTTACACTTGTTGGTTGTTAGGTTTTTTTTTTGCATTACCCACCCCTATTTTCGCAACCAATTAGTGTCATAGACGAAAAACCCAATTTTGCGGCATAGAAGACACACTTGTTGGTTGTTAGGATCTTTTGCAAACATTTTTTTTTTGTAACAAATAACTTTAGACACAAACAAACAATTGTAAACAATTTGCAACGTATGTCATAAAAAAGGGTCAATAAAATTTTAATAAATTTTCAACCAAATTTATTAAAATTTTATTGTTGTCGTTTTTATCGGGATGTATCAGATCGCGAATTGATGCTTCAATTTTTCGCAGTACAAGAACCAGAACACGAATTTAAAATATAACTGAACTCGAACCTGTTTATTGTACATGTTCTGTTTTTTCTTAGTACACGAGCCTGAACACGACTTAAAATATAACTGAACTCGAACCTGTTTATTGTACATGTTCTGATTTTTCTTAGTACACGAGCCACAACACGACTTAAAATATAACTGAACTCGAACCTGTTTATTGTACATGTTCTGTTTTTTTTCAGTACACGTACCAGAACACGAACTTCAAATAAAGCAACACTCAAATCTGTGTGGTTTATGTGTGATCGAAACAAAAAGTACGTGAAAGAAACATGTTCGTGTAAATAACGAAATATTAAAACGAACACAGTCATGATTGTGTTGGGCACCGTAGAAAATTTGGAAGCGCACATAATTGATATGAAAATAAAAATATGTGTGTGTTGGTCTAAGTTATGTTTGTTTACATATATGTACGAGTTTTTTATTCACTGTGTGTTTTTTTCTGAACTCTATTAAAAAGACAATAAAAAAATTTAACTAAAGCAAAAACATACGAGTTTTTCATTGAAACTTCTCTATATTGAACCAATGTAAGGTAACTTTTACGTTCGATGCTTAATAAATTATATTTTGAATTGAGATCTTTCAAAAAACAAAAAAAAAAAACAACCTTTGGCCCTTATGCACATTAGGACAAATAGTTTACGGGGGCCAAAGTTTGTCATTTGCGGAAAAAATTAACTTAAAAAATTGCTAAAAAGTATTAGTTGTAAAATTAACTGAAAAAATAAGACATTATATTAAAAAAAAAACCTTTTTTTACCTTTTAACACTTCACTTTTGTACTAAAATTCAACTACAAATGAAAATGTATTTTAAACCCTCCGTAGCTTTTTTTATTTTCGGTGGAGAATTACGTTTTATAGCAAAACTTAAAGGCTAAGGTCTCACCTACCAAACAAAAAAAACCGCATATCAAAATTCCAATCCAGTCAAAAGTTATAGATTTTTTACCGCCTTCTCGTCAAATGGTCCACTGTGCGGCGTGGAAAGAAACAGAACGAAGATTATTAAGTAGAACGGGAATTGATGTATCATCAGTAGCGAACATTCAGTCTGAAAAAGAACGGTGGCGATATATATTGCAAAGAATATTAGCTTGAATAAGGTATTTAATTACAAATGTAGGAAACCTATTATCTTTACTTAGACTTGTAGCTCAGTTTGATCCGCTACTAGCAAATCATTTTAAACATGCCACAGAAACTCCAAAAACTGTCTCATATTGGTCACCACAAAATCAAAATGAGTTCATTCATCTTCTTGCATCTACAATTCGAAATCAACTAATGAATTATAACAAAAAAAAAATAAATATTATGGACTTTTGTTTGATTAAAATCCTGACATCTCTCATCGAGAACAAATGTTCCAAGTCGTTAGGTGTGTATATGTTGTTTTCATCAATTAAAAGTTTCCATCAAAGAATCTTTTTTGTGTTTTATTGAAATACATGATAAGGATGTAGCCTCGATCGAAAATACAATTTTAGAGGAATTAAATTCCGATGAAATTTCATTAACAAACTCAGATCACAATATTACGATAATGCTGCCGTGATGGCAGGTCACACATTTGGCGTTCAACAAAGAACAATGGAATAAAATTTTAAAGCATTATTTGTGAATTGTGATAACCATTTATTGAATTTAGTAGGAGTTACTGCAGCTAAACAAGATCCAATCGTTGTGACATGTTTTGGAATAATTGCAAACATATAATTCTTTTTCTCACGTTCAACGTTACGAGGGGAATTATTAAAAAATGCTTGAACAAAAACTGTCAAACGTGGATCTGAAACATGATGGAGCACCAGTCGATGGGCTAGAGAATAAAGTAGAACTATTAGAAAAATTAGCAGAGGACACTACCACTGTAAGTGACACCAGAAGCGAAGCTACAAATATATTAACTTTTAGTTTCATAACTTAGTTCATTTCTGGAATGAAGTCTTAAGGAGGATTGATTAAGCGCAGCTCAGGTTACAATATCCTAGAATGAATTTTAGAAATGCGTTCCATGATCTTGAATTATTAGCGACTGAACTAGACGAAATTCGAGACAAGCTCTGTGAAGAGGCAATAGAAAAAGCGAAGTCTCTTTGTGAATAATGAGATATAGATACAACAATACGTATAGGAAGACGACGCAAAATGTCCGGAGAATTGGCTAGAGATGTTGGCTTTTCCACAGAAAGTGAAATTTCTCGCGTTATGACAAGCATTATTGATCGTCTCCAACAAGAAATATGTACACGATTTATACGATTAAGTGACCTTAATCTCAAATTTCTACTAGACGTTGAAAATTTATTAAACAAAGATAATGTTGATAAAGACCTTGAAAAAAATTTTTTAAATTTGGTTGAATTTTATAACACAGATTTCAATGGAATAGAACTCTTCATCGAAATATGTGACTGCAAAATGTTATTCCGAAGTAGAAAAGAAATTGAATATAAAATTCCATTCGAATTTCTTATGAAGAAGATGTTCTCGTATGAAGAAGATGTTTTTCCAAGCGTGAGAGTGGCACTTTAAATATTCTTGACTAAAAAGCTATTGTGCCCCGGACGCCAGTTAAGCTCGCTACGCCAGTGGATTCACTCTACCATTCTGTTTGTAACACATCGTCCGTCCGTCCGTCTGTCTATCTATCTGTTGAAATCAATCTCATTAACAAAACAAGTAAGAAAATTATAGTCGGTCTAGACCGACTATACGATACCCTATACCATGCGTTTAGAAACCCTATCTCTTAGGCCCAACTAACTGGACATTGAAAATAAGCAAAAACCAAATTTGAGTGGGATTTTTATTAATTTTTTTGGCTGCAGATATGAAAAAATTCATATCGGATGCTATATCTATAAAGGGACTAGGTCCAAAAATGGACCGATCCTGATCATGTTTGGTAAAGTCTCTTGTATTTTGCAAAAATATGTACAAACAAAATTTGAGAAGAATCAGTTCAATATTTTTGTTTTTTAATAGATTTAAGTGAAGATCGGGAAGCAGCTCTATATGGGGTCAAAGGGATCATTTTTGGACTACTCATTAGTGGATGTAATGAACGCATACAAACCCAATTTGAGTAATATCTATATGACAATTTGGATCTTATGGCAATTTATGTCGATTTCATATGGGTAATTTGTATGGGGGCTAGGTCTGAACATGGACCGATTCTCACCAATTTCAATAGCGTTCATCCCATGGCCGATAAAATCTTATACACCAAATTTCATCAAAATATATTCATATTTGCGACCTGCAGTTTGATTACAAGCTTTACATGGACACACAGACGGACGGACGGACGGACGGACATTGTTAAATCAACTCAGAAAGTGATTCTGATTCGATCGGTATAATTAAAGATGGGTCTAGGTCAAATATTTTTGGTTGTTACAAACAGCAGCACAAAGTCATTATACCCAAACCACATAGTGGTATAGGGTATAATGAACAATTTTGCTGCGGTTAAGTAAGGAATATATTGTTTGTCATTATTTCGACCAGCCTGATATCGAAAATGGGGTGAATCGGGCGTTAGTGTGCCGAGATATGGCCTAATTTGTGGAGACACCTCTAAAAATGCTATACAATTTTATATAAAAAAAAAAATAGTGAAAAATAATTATATCCACAGAGAAGTGTATCAGCGATACATACACACACATTTTTGTTTGCTTGTTGTTTATACCCTATACCACTATGTGGTTTGGGTATAATAACTTTGTGCTGCTGTTTCTAACAACCAAAAATATTTGACCTACATCTTTAATTATACCAATCGAATCAGAATCACTATCTGATTCGATTTAACGATGTCCGTCCGTCCGTCTGTGTGTCCATGTAAAGCTTGTAATCAAACTGCAGGTCGCAAATATGAATATATTTTGATGAAATTTGGTATTTGATCTTTTATCGGCCATGGGATGAACGCTATTGAAATTGGTGAGAATCGGTCCATGTTCAGACCTAGCTACCATACAAATGACCCCTATGAAATCAACATATATTGCCATAAGATCCAAATTATCATACAAATCTTAGTCAAATTGGGTTTGTATGTATATATTACATCCATTAATCAGTAGTCCAAAAATGGTCCCTATTGGATAACTCTTAGTCATAGGCCCCATATAGAGCTGCTTTCCGATCTTCACTTAAATCTATCAAAAAACAAAAATATTGCACTGATTCTTCTCAAATTTAGTTTGTATATAGTTTTGCAAAATACAAGAGACTTTACCAAACATGGTCAGGATCGGTCCATTTTTTGGTCTAGTCCCCATATAGATATTGCATCCGATATGAACTTTTTCATATTTGCAGCCGAAAAAATTAATAAAAAACCCACTCAAATTTGGTTTATTCTTATTTTCTATATCCAGTTAGTTGGGCTTGAGAGATAGGGTCTCTAAACGCATGGTATAGGGTATCATATAGTCGGTCTCGACCGACTATAATTTTCTTACTTGTTTTTTTTTTTTGTACATTTGAATGATGAGAGTAAGAATATAAACAAGATAGTTAATTGTATGTATTTAAATTTATGATGATTGCATTTAATAATTGATTTCAATTAAATGAAGCACGAAAATACCTAAAATGTTTGTTAATTATCTATTAATTTCAAACATCATTGTCAAAAATCTAACCATTATAATGTGAAATCCAGCCTTTTTTGTCTCTAAGTGTTGCCAACCTTTATTATAATAATGTGTTTAGAACACGGGTGGAGTATATAAATAACTCTACCCATTTTGTTTCATATTATTCTTTAATTTTTTATAATTACCAATAGCAATTTGGATAGTCTCAATTTCTATTTTTATATTATTTTTTTTTTTCATAACAACTTTTCACTAACATCTTTGGTAGTAATTTAAAATCTCACCCAAAGAAGGTCTTTTAAATCCTTTAACTCTTCAACATTTTTTTTTATGCAGAAATAAATTTATTTTCTCTGATACTTTTGTCTGACTGAAGTCTTTCATGCCAGTAACTTGCACTTGCCCATTGTAATGTGAATTATTATTTAAGGATTATAGAAACCTTTCCTTACCTTTATCTTCGTTTTAAAGTTTTACGTGCCAAGTCGTCAGTTTAATTGATTGATGCCTTATATCCGATTATACACATTTATTATTAAACAATCAAATGTTCTCTCGTTTCATTTTATAATTGATAAAGTGTAATTGAACAACAATAAACAAACATCAATGGTCAATGTCTGCTGTTGTTTATTACCTCTGAAAATTTAAATTAATGTCGTTATAAGATGGAATGAAACAAATAAGCAAGTTATACTCGATCTAAGATGGCCGTAAGATACCCTATACCTTTAGTTTTGGAATAGAGTCATAGGTGCAAGAAAATCAATATAAACCAAAATTTAAGCCAGATTTTTTTTTTCAATTCTTTATTTTGTTTAAATAATATTTACATTTTCATCTTAAAAATATATATGGGGGATTTCATGTCAAGTGCACCAACTTTTGAAAACGATGTCTTCCGATCGGGATGAAATTTGCACCAAGGTTAGTCCTATTGGATAGTAGTTTAGACACAATTTTTTAATAAGATCCGTCCAGATCTCTCTGAGTTAGAGGGGATCAAAATTTGACATTTTGGCCAAACGGGTGTTTTTTTCTCATCCATGTAACTTATTACCTATTGTTCTTAGAAAATTTTCTCCCAAATAGTTTAGATAGCTATTTCTTCAATATTTCGGAAAAAAATACTTAAAAAAAAAAAAATTTAGACTTTTTTTTTGCTAAATTAAAGCATTTTTGCCTTTTTTCAAAAAGGGCATTTTTTTTTTTTTTTTTCATAAGAAAGCTTAGGATTTTTCCTTTAAGAGCTTTTTGGTCGCTTAGTGGGATGGGAGTGGGATATCTATCAAAATAAATGTTTTGTAACTCAAGACAACGGTTTTTCAATTTTTCACAAATGCACTATTTTGAATTTTTTGCTATTTGTGTGTAAAACCTTACAAATAAAACTTATACTGAGAAACTAGGCAAATTAACCTTTCCGAAGGTATGAAACATACCTTCATAACATAACAGAAGAGAATGGTTATCTGTAACCTGAAAGAGTTATTTGCAACATTTCAATCTGAACACGAGGATGTTAGAATTGGCTTCACGAAATTAACCCAAATGAGGCTAAAACATTGCGTTTTGGCAGAAAGCAGCGGAACTCACACAGTATGCGTTTGCATTTACCATGGAAATTTAAACTGATGTTGAAGGATATCAACTTAAAGTATTTAACAGATGATTCGGCAGAAGATTTACACGATTGCCGCGATTGCCTTAAATTGACTATGTGTCCTAATGCAACAACTTCTTGCCACTTAGGTGAATGTACCAATTGCCCGAAAACCACATTCATCAAAGAAACTTTAATCAACTCTTTAGATCGAGAATATATAGAGGAGGTCACATTTGATTCTTGGATTCAGACTGACAGATGCACATTGAAAACAATCGTTTTAAATGTGGATGATTTTGTGGAAGAAATGTGTACAGGATTGCTAAACTTGAGAACCCATGACCCAAAGAGCAATGGTCATTCTTCAAGGATTTGAAGATACATTTGAAGTCTGGTGAATTCGTTATTTCATATGATTTCTCAGAAAACTATAAATATGTTCTTCAGGATGCCATACAAGCATTCCACTTCAATAACGACCAAGCAACTATATTCACAATAGTTATTTACTACATGAAAGATGAAAAACTGGAACACAAAAGTATGGCAATCATATCCGACGATTTAAAACATGATACCGTTGCAGTTTATGAGTACCAGAAGAGAATGCTAAAATTTCTAAAATCTAAATTTACAGTAAAGAAGGTATACTACGTTTCGGACGGAGCTCGTCAACATTTTAAAAACAAAAGTAGCTTGGCTAATCTTATGGCCCATGAAAATGCTGAGTGGCATTTTCATCCTACTACATGGTAAAGGAGCATGTGATGGTATTGGAGCAAACCTTAAAAGAAATGCAGCGAAGTATAGCATCCAGTGCTCTCATCAAGATCGCATCTTAGATGCGACTGCTTTATTCCATTGGGCAAAGAGTTATTGTAAAGAAACTAAAATAGTTTTTAATAGCAAAGAGGATCATCAGGAAACATTGAAAACACTGAAGAGCAGATTCGATGCTGCGGTAACAATCGATGGCACCGCTCAATACCATGCTTTTATACCGCTTGTCGATGGAAGACTCAAGTTGAAAAAGTTTTCTGCCTCTATTCAATGCGATTTCTTTCCAAAGACAACAAATAAACCAGCAGCGAAATCAACTGCTGAACCTAGTAACGCCAAGAAAGGATTGCCAAAAAAACGCAGTAAATAAAGGCGACAAAAAAGATGGATGAAAGACTGGATATTTAAAAATTTACAAGACTTAAATACTTCATCAGCTACAATAAATTAAGTATAAAAATAGTTATGATATAAATGGATCTAATGCAACTAAGATTAAATTTTAATAAATTATTTATCTTTTTAATTTTAATATTATTATTATTATACATTAATTTAATTATTATTAAAAATAAATAAAAAATTATAATTTTTCAACATTTCTATAGAAAAAAAGCGATTTTTTTTCCTGAGGTTAACTTGTTCTGGGTATTACAGTATCGAGGCTATAAAATTTTAGTTAGGTATGTTATATACCTTCGGAAAGTTTAGTTTGTCTAGTTTCTCAGTATAAGTTTTATTTGTAAGGTTTTAGACACAAATAGGAAAAAATTCAAAATAGTGCATTTGTGAAAAATTGAAAAACCGTTGTCTTGAGTTACAAAACATTTATTTTGATAGATATCCCACTCCCATCCCACTAAGCGACCAAAAAGCTCTAAAAGAAAAATCCTAAGCTTTCTTATGAAAAAATAAAAAAAAAAAACAAAAATGCACTTTTTGAAAAAAGGCAAAAAATGAAATGCTTTAATTTAGCAAAAAAAAAAGTCTACAAAAAAAATTTTTTTTTTTTAAGTATTTTTTCCGAAATATTGAAGAAATAGCTATCTAAACTCTTTGGGAGAAAATTTTCTAAGAACAATAGGTAATAAGTTACAAAATGTCAAATTTTGATCCCCTCTAACTCAGAGAGATCTGGACCGATCTTGTTGAAAAATTGTGTCTAAACTACTATCTAATAGGACTAACCTTGGCGCCAATTTCATCCCGATCGGAAGACATCGGTTTCAAAAGTTGGTACACTTGACATGAAATCCCCCATATATATAAATAGTTCAAGCTTTCGTACTTTTTCTTCTTAATAATTAATAGTAATTTACAAAATTATATACATATATACATATAATACTATTGGAGGCAAAATTTAAAAAAAAAACCTATTTGAAGCTTTTTTTTTATTTTAATAAAAACCACTTAAAGGTTTAAGCCAGATTGTCATACATTTTTTGCTAGAAAATATATAAAGTTTCATATGTAGACTCGGTCCAAAAATTGTCCCATTAAGATCATATTAACTGTTTAGTAACTTATCTTTTCCAAAAATAAATTCACACCAAATTTGAGTAAAATATGTTAGACTTGTAAGCTTTTAGATTGATTTAAGTGAATATCGGGAGATTGTGTTACATGGGGACTATGGCTAATATTGGACGTTCACGTTGTGTTTTTGTCTTGTTAATTCATAGATGTAATACTGGTATATTGATCTAGATCTTAGGGCAATTTAAGTCGATCCCATAGGATCATTTGTATGGGGACATGAACAAATGTTCATCAATTACAATAGCGATCATGCTATTGCCGATAAAAGTAGTTTGCGTACTAGGTTCACAAGTGCCAGTGCTGCCGAAACTTGGTGCACAAACAGTGCTAAATCCTGTTAAAAAAAAAAAATTATAAAAAAAGAGAAGTGTCCTATGTAAACCTTGTAAACAAACAACAGTTCACAAATATGAATATTGTTGAGCTTTTATCAGCCATAGGACGATTGCTGCTGAAATTTGTTAATTTCGTTGCATTTTTAGACCTGGTCCCCATACAAGTAGTCTTTATGATCTCGACAGATTATCGTATAGATATCGGTAAAATTTGGTGTTTGTGTGTTTATGATACCCACTAATCAGTACTCTAAAAATAAAGCCTGTACGATCACTTTTAGTCATACTCACCATATAAAGCTGATTCCGGATATTCACAGTTTTTTTTTTTTTCAAATTTGGTTTATATTACCCTGTTTCCATAAAAAAATTCGTCACAGACGAACGAAAATTTGTATGAAGAACAAAAACAAAATACACACAAATTTTCGTTCGTCTATGACGAATTGTGTTATAGAAACAGGGTATATGTGTTTTTGCCCTAGTCCCCATATACAAATAACTTCAGATATCATATTTTTCATATTTGCATGCAAAAAATTAATAGCAATAGTACTTATTATATTCTTAAATAGCCTCAGCAATGTTGGATCCAAGACCCTCTCTAGAAACGCATGGTCTAGGGTATTGTACATTAGTCTAGGCCGACTAGATTTTACTTACTTATTTTCCATACCCTATACCCTCCCTGTGGTTGGGTATAATAAGTTTGTGCTGATGTTTGCAACTACCAAAAATACTTGACTTAGACCCTCCTTATATTATGCCGATCGACAGAGAATTACTTTCTGGGTCGATTTAGCAATGTCCGCCTGTGTATCCATGTAAACCTTGTAATCAAACTACAGGTCGCAAGTATAAATATATTTTGATGAAATTTAGTATATATGCTTTTGTCGATCATAGGACGAACGCTATTTACAATGGTAAAAATCGAAGCATGATCAGACCTAGCCCCTATACAAATAACCCTACGAGATCGATTTAAATTACCAGATTATCGTCCAGATATAGGTCGAATTTGGGCAATTCCATATGTGACGGAATGACATTTTGAGTTGTAGAATTGTAGTTAAGGCCATTACACAAAGCTATTTGCAATTGAAAATTCATTCTTCGGTTTGAAAATGATTGTTAATGATTAAGTGATTTAAAAAAAGTCGAAAACAATATTTTCACTATTTTATTCTTTTATTTTTGAGTAATTTCGCATTGTGTGACGGAATGACATTTTTGCTACCATGACTCTGTCCTGGTAATAAAACCTTTGAACTTTTGTGAATTAAGAAGCTAATCAGTTTTTAAACTAATGCATATTTTACATATTATATACAAGCAATATAAAATTATAATTTAGAGCAACTTACCTGTAATATGCTGAAGTCATTAACTGTCATTTGACGTGACGGAATTACTGTGACGGAATGACTATAGTTTCTTAAACATGTATTAAAAGAAAATTGAGTTAACAAATAATTATTTATATTTATTTTATTATATAGAATACTTGTAAGAAATTACATTACGTAACTTGGAACATATTTTAATATATTTTTAAACTTACTTAATATAAATGAAAAAAAATTTTTTTTTCATCAAAGTTGACATTTTTATGGAATTGCCCATTTGGTTTACGTGTGTTTATTATACCCATTAAACAGTACTACAAAAAATAAATCCCGTTGGAACATTTTTTGTCATAGTCCCCATATAAAGTTGCCCCCGATCTTTACTCAAATTTATAAAAAAAAAACAAGTAAGAAAATTATAGTCCATATAGTCCGACTATACGATATTCTATACCATGGTTTAGAGACCCTACCAAATTTGAGTGCCATTGTTATTATTTTTTTTGGCTGCAGATATGAAAAATTTCATAGGTGCTAGGGACTAGGTCGAAATATGGACCGAGCCCGACCATATTTGGTAAAGTCACTTATATTTTGAAAAAATATATACAAACCAAATTTGAGAAAAATTTGTGCAATTTTTTGTTTTTTGAGAGAATTGTCCTATAGGGATTATTTTTGACTACTGTTTAATGGATAAAATAAACACATACAAATCCAATTTGGCTGAGATCTATATGATAATTTGGATCTTATGGCAATTTATGTCGATTTCATAAGGGTCATTTTTATGGGGACTAGGTCTGAACATGGACCGTATTTCTCCAATTTCAATAGCGTTCATCCTATGGCCGATAAAAGCTCACATACCAAATTTCATCAAAATATGTTCATATTTGCGACCTATAGTTTGATTACAAGGTTTACATGGACACACAGACGGACAGACGGACGGACGGACGGAAATCGCTAAATCAACGCAGAAAGTGATTCTGAGTCGATCGGTATAATAAAAGATGGGTCGAGGTCAAATATTTTTGTTAGTTACACACATCAGCATAAAGTCATTATACCCAAACCGCATAGTGGTATAGGGTAAAAAAAAAAAAACAAAATATTGCACAGATTTTTCTCAAATTGGGTTTGCCAAATTGGGTTTGACTTTACCAAATATGATCTTGAGTGGTACATTTCTAGAGCTAGTCCCCATATAAAATGTGCAGCCCTCAAATTAATGACAAAGCCACTCAAATTTTCCAATACACTCAAAATATTTTGTCGTCAAAATATTTGTGTTTAAATTTCGGACTATTACATTTTCAATTGAATCCAAAGTAATTTTAATTTATTTGAATTTTGCGTGGTAGAGAAGAAGAAAGCATATATTTCAAAAATTCATAACCAGACTGTATTCTTAATAGGACCGGTTTCTGGCATTTTAGCCTTCATCAGCGATTTATTGAACATTGTGCTTTAAAGTTTCCTTTATTAAGCTATTTGGGCCTATTGTTGTTGTTGGTGTAAATAAAACAAATTAATTACATATTTTTCCCGACGTTTCGTCGATTTTTTGTCGACTTTTTCAAGGGAATTCGTCTATTTAATAAATAAAGCATAACATTAATACAAATTCAATACAAAAACAATTAAAACTTACAATAATCTGGGATTATATCACATTTAAATAAATTTTAATTAATTTTGAACTAACAAAAACATAAAGCATAAATTTGAACCTTTAATACAACACGGTTTAGTTTAATATCACAGTTTAAATTATTTATGTATCGTAATGCAACGCTGTAGCTGGCGTTTATATTATCTGTGTCTTATTTGTGGTTCATTCATTGTTTTGTGTATTTGTTGCTGAATACGAAGGCTCTCTATTGTATATCGTTTTCTCTCAGTACTTTCAATGTCTAACACTTTTACATTGTCAAAATTTGGTTTGTGAGAAGTGTTCATTATGTGTTGAGCTAGTGCCGTGGATTCTTTTTGTTTTAAAATGTCTGTTTTGTGTTCGTTAATTCTGGTTTCTAAATTTCTTTTAGTAGTGCCTATATAAATTAAATTGCAGTTTTCATTATCTGTTCCATCACATCCAATTTCGTAAACAACATTGCATTGTTGTTCTTTCCTTATTGGTGCTTTTACCTTAGAGAAAATCGTACTTAATGTTTTGTTTGCTTTGTAAGCAAAACATATGTTTTCTGATTTTATTATTGTCCTTATATTCTTATTGTCCGTAATCCCAGGGATGTATTTAACACTGTAAATTTTTTTCTTGGTATCTTCTGTATTATTATTAGTGTTGTTCTTATTATTTTTAATTTCTCACATCGTCAATTAAATTAGTGATTAATTTTTTGGGAAACTGTTGTTGACTAGAATTTCTATAATTTTTTTAATGTTTTTTGTGTGAAACTGTTTGTCGCTGATATTTAGTACCCGAAAAATTAGATTTTTTGCTGTGTTAATGATTTGTGATCTGGTTGTGTTGAGTTAAAGTTGATGATTCTCCCTGACGCAGTTTCCTTGGAGAACCAGTCAATTGTTATTGTACTATTATTTCGGAATAGTTTAGTATCCAAGAACGTGATATCATTTTTTGTTTCCATTTCGATGGTAAACTGAATTTTCTGGTGATACTTATTAAGGGTGTTAAGGATTTTATCTTTATCATCAATATTTATGATTGCCAGGATATCATCTACATATTTTACTATGTATTTAATAAATATATTTTCTCTTTTTAATTCTGAAATTACTTCTTCGATTAAATTGTCTAGAATAATATCTGCAATGGTTGGGGAAAGTGGGTTACCCATTGGCATTCCATATACTTGATTGTAAATTTGTTCGCCATACATAAAATAATTATTGTCTACAAGACAAAATTGTAGAATTTTTAGAAATTTGGACCTAGGAATTTGTGTGTGTTCTTTAATTATTGACCATTTTACCATTATGTTCTTTATTCCTAAATGTACAGGAATATTGGTAAATAAAGAAATAACATCGAACGACACCATTACTTTCCCCTGGGCTAAGCTGATGTTTTTAATTTGTTCAATCATCTGAGTTGAGTTTTTAATGTTGTAATTTTCGGATACAATATGTTTTAAAATTTGCAGTCACTTTTCAGACATATCTGTAATATTAATAGGCCAGGCGATTTTTTGTGACCGATGTTTTGTTCTACCGTTTTATCCCGATTTTGACCTAACGTATATTCTTTGGAAGGTATTTCTTTTTAGCCGATTTGCAGATTTACAGATTTTTAAATTGTGTACTTTATTTTGAGTAAATTGCATTTAAAGTTATACTATGTGGGTTTTATTAAATTTGTTAATGTGATTGTTAATGAGTTTGTTATCTTCATTCATAATAATAATAAACCATAAAAGTGTTGGTTTGTGAATTGGCTAACTTGAAAAATAAAGCTGCCTAGAAATGACGCTCGAATTACGAGAGCTGGAATCTGCTAGTTGCAATTAATACTGTAATTAATATGCAAATTTTAATTTTGTTTCATTGGTGCGTGGTAGAGAAGAAGAAAGCATATATTTCAAAAAGTCATAACTACACTGTATTCTTAATCGTACCGGTTTCTGGCATTTCAGCCTTCATCAGCGATTTATTAAAGTTTGTGATAATTATTATGAATAGATTGTTTCTATATGAAATTTTTTCTACTTGGGGCGGCCGTGAGGTTTGAACCATGAACCTTCACATACACTCGTACTTGCACTTTTTGGTCAGCGCTTTAACACACCCACCTTAAGTCAGGCTTACGAGCAGTGTGGTTAGAATCAGTTTTCATACCATACAGCTTTTACTTCGTATTAATTTCAGAAGACGCAACTCTTTTTTTTTTTTTTATTTTTAAACGAAAACAAAAAAGAGTCTTCATTTAAGCTATGACGAATCTTTGATATCCTCTGAACTTATTGCACTATTGATAACAAATGTAAACAAAGTAAGTAAGGAATTTTTAATATTGAATTCTAGATTAATACAACAGACACACTGAATTTCTAGAATTTTTCAGAGCTGTCTCCATATATTGTGCTATACCTTAACACAGTGATACCCGATTTACCATATTTTAAATACAAACCTGCTCGAAGTAATAAACAATATTATCCTAATTTTACCCAGACAGTTGGTTTATTTTGTGAATGAGCGTGATTTCAACAGACAGACAGACGGACGGACACATAGAGCGACGAATAGACGGACATAGCTATATTGACTCCAGTTGTTATAAGTATCAAACGGAATGATACAGTGGTGATGGTTACATTTTTTAACAAATTGTTTTATTTGCTTACAGAATTTAAACTACAAATTAGTAAAAAAAACGATTGTTTCTATTATTATTTGTTTTATACTAGTAGGCCCTTTCGTGCTTCGCTAGGACTTACCGACACTTTTTGACATGTATGTTTTCATGATCAATTTTTCCTGTGAAATATGTATTTGATATTGGTGATTTTCGCGGTTTTTGATTTTGCCGATTTTTGATTTTGAAATTTTTTTTTTTTTTTGTGGCTATTTTTGGTTTTTGGAGATATTTTAATGTGGCGATTTTAGAGTTTCACGACTACTCACATTGGTAATTAAGATACTTATCAAAAGTTCAAATTCTGTAGCTTTCAGAGTACTTCATATTTTTTGTGTAGGAGCTGCGACGCCCACTAATCCTACCCCGCCCATTTTTATCTGACTGCTCACATTACTGTCTGATGAACTCGTGAAAAATGTTAAGGCTTTCCGTTTTAGAGTACTCCATTTATATGATATTATATATTTCATTTGTATGGGCGGTGCCACGCCCACTACTCCGACCACGCCCATTTCTGGTTTGACTAATCAGATGAATACCTTCTGGGCTCACGCAAAAGTCCCAAGGCTGTCACTATTACAGATTGGCGTTTAATATTTACTTTATATGGGGGTGCGAGACCCATGATGCCGCCAGTTTTTGTCGGACTACGCACAATAATAATAGATGTTCTCAGACAAATTTGCAAAACTGTCCCTGTCATAGTACTCGAGATATATGATATTGAACGATTACTTTGTATGGGATGTACCACGCCCACTTAGCCGATCCTTCCCATTTTCGACAAGGCTACTAACAGGAATAATAGATGATATAACACAAATTTGCAAAATCTTCCTGTCATAGTACTAATTATATATGATATTACAAATTCAGTTTGTATATGAGATGCCACGCCTTGGAAAAATTTCAAATATGTAAATTATAGCTTATAGTTTCTTCCAGATATACAGTAAGACTCTTTCAAAATTTCAGTAAGATCGTCCAATGCTTTAGCCTCCTACAACTTACAAACAAACATTTGCTTTTATATATACTAGCAGATTCCAGAGCTCGAAATGCGAGTGCAATTTTTAGGCAAATTTATTTCTCAACTTAGCCAATTCACAAACCAATACTTTTATGGCTTATTATTATTGTGAATGAAGATAACAAACTCATTAACAAACACATTAACAAATTTAATAAACACAACATAGCATATGTATAATTTTATGTATGTGTTAGTAGCAAGGAAAAAATTGAAAAATCTATAAATCTGCAAAACGGCTAAAAAGAAATACCTTTCAAATAATATACGTTTGGTCAAAATCGGGATAAAACGGTAGAACAAAACATCGGTAACAGGAAATCGCCTAGCCTATTAATATTATAGATAGATAGATAGATAGATAGATAGAAGATAGATGGATAGAAGATTACATTAAAAAAAAAAACATCGGTTGTAGCAACATTTTGTATCATCATTCAAATTCATGTTAGTTAGTTAGTTAATTGTTCTTTATTTTTTAAAAATAAGTGCTTTACAAAAATATGAAACTAAATATACAATTTAATATTTCCATATTTTAATAAGTTTTGGATAAAAAAAGAAAAATATGAATAAAATAAGAACTTACGACTTTGACATACTGTCGTCAGTCGGTTCTAAATTCATGCACTAGTTTCAATTGAATTAAAGTTGTATTTGAACAAACATTTTAAGAAAAAAGAATAAAAGAATGAATAAAAGATTTTAATTGAAAATAAAAAACTACATTACGGAAAATACAATTAAAAAAAGATATCGTGGGGTTTAATTTGAAACAAAAATACTTTAAATACAGTAATCTGTTTACTAACTATAACTATAAATATTTCTTCGAAAACTTCTGATTTTAAATTAGTGAAAATTTTTTGCTTGAACAACAAACTGGTAACGTAAAAATTGCAAGATTATAACCAATTATGCCCTCAGCAAAATAGTATCCGAGACCTTTGTCCAAACTTAGATAAGGCACAGGGTATCGTATAGTCGGTCCAGATCGTCCATAATAATATTATATAATAATATTAAATTATAGTCGTTCTATACCGACTACACGATACACTATACCATGCTAATTGGAAACTCTGACAAGGCTACACAGACTCCCAAACATATGAATGGTATTGCTAAACAGACTCAGAAAGAGCCCAATTAGTATAATAATATGATTGTAAATTATTGATTTTAATTTCATCTTTTCTAATTCCTTCTTATTAGTTTAATTTTTTTCTCTAAAAATTCACCTGCCAATTATTGCTTGTCTACGGTAGCGCCTATTTTTGTTAAGTTTTTGAAGGAAGCACTGGTCACAAAATTAACATGAATAATGGAAATATTTTAAATTAATAATTTCCTTTTAAGCCCTGATAATTCCTTTGCTAATTTGAATAATTACTAATGTTTAGCAAACGTGAACGCTATCTATCATGTTTTTGTTGTTGTTATTGCTGTTGATGTTGATGTGTTGATTGTTTTTGGGGAATTGAATATTCAATAATGTTTCTAAATTAGAATTGATGTGTGCCATGTTATAACGCTTAAAAGTACAATTTCATGTTAATTAAGTATTTATTAAGAAAACATAGAGCATTAAAGGTGAGGCATTTATCATAAACGCCCTTGGTGCTAATGCTCAGAATTTTAATTTTAAATGATAAAATCGATTTTAGATATAATATTTGTATTGTTGTGTTATTGTTGTGTTCAGAGGTCATTCCAAATGGTTATTACTCAAAACAAAACTTTTGCATATAACCGGTGATGACAAAAAAATAAGACTTTTAAAATCGTCACGAAAACTTTATTTTATTTTTATAAAAGTTTATTACATAAATATTTGTAATATATGTGAGAGATTAATAAAAAGTTAATATCTGAATGGAAAAGGTCTTTAAAAAGCCATGCTTCGTAGTTATGTTGGTATATCTCTGATGAATCTTTGGGCAGCATTTTTGTCTATTTTAGGAATATATGCGCGAATTTTTTTTTTTTTTTGAGATCTTGACAATTTTTTTTCTTCAGTTGTTCTTGAACTCGTATACCAAAAAAAAAAAATAATAATAATAATATCTTCGATTGTATGACATTGTAGCCAGTTTGTTAGATTTTTTCTTATTCAGAAAATCCTGCGTCTTTATTAGTGTGCTGCAACGTTGCCTTATCAGGTCGGAAGACATAATTAGAGTGATGCTCTTTCAGAAAATGAATCAAAATTTTGTCCAAACATTCCTTCGGGTAGACTTCTTCGTTCACTGGAAGTTCAATTGATTTGAACCACTATTTCGAAATTCCTTTTGCGGATATTGCAACGCTGCTCAAATCTAACCTTGAATTATAATTAAAAAAGTTTTTTGAATAAAATCGATAATTTTCAGACACTTGAGATTTGCTGAGTGGTAATTAACTTTCATCATGCAAAACGTTTGCTTTTTTGTCATAATCAGCGATACACCCCGGCGATTTGAATTTTTTTCGATATTTTATTTTTAATTTTTCAATGATATAATAAAAAAAACCAAATTAAGTCATAAACAACATATAAAATTTCTCTGTTTTCTATTTTATTGCTATCTTTTTATTTTTTTTTATTTTTATTTTTTTATAACTGCTAATGAATTATATAAATTTTTTTTAATAAATTTGGTTGAAACAATTGTTGTCGTTATTATAGGGGTGTTTCAGATTTTTCCGGTCGCGAGTGGATAATGTTTTAATTTTTAGATGTACGCGTTGAAGAACATGTTCTGTTTTCTTAGCAGTACACGTGCAAGAAGACGAACTTAAAATAAAGCTACACTCGAATCTGTGTGGTTTATGTGTGTTCGAAACAAAAAATACGCGATAGAATAATGGTCGTGTAGATATCGAAATATTAATAATATTAATACTGATTGTGTTCGACACCGCACAAAATTTAGAAACACACATAATTGATATGAGAATAAAAATATGTGTCTGTTGGTCTGAGCTATGTTTGTTTACATATATGTACGAGTTTTTTTTATTCAGTGTGTGTTTTTATCTGAACTCTTGTCAAATTTTATATAAAAAAAAAAGAAAAAAATATTGTACAGAATCTCCTCTGTTATTGTTCTTCGATACCATTTTTTATACTTCCAGCAGCGCAGAGGGTATATATAAGTTTGTCATTCCGTTTGTAATAATTAGAAAAAAAATTTTGGACCCCATAAAATATATAAATATATTTGTGATCCTTAGAACAACCGGAGTTGATATAGCGATGTCCGTCTGTCCGTCTGTGGAAATCACGATGACAGCATCAATCGGGCAGCTAGGGTGCTCGTTGATATAAAAAATGATTCATTGACATCCTGAGAAGTTTGCTATTTAAAATCGTCCAAATCGGTTGATTAGGGCCCGAAATTTGAATGAAGAACTAAAAAGTCTTGAAAAATATAATTTTCTATGTTGTTCTTGTCACGATCATGCCCTCAATAGGATAGCTAGGGTCATCATTGTTAGTGAGAATGATTCACCAATCTTGTGGGAAGATTTTTATTTCAAAAATCATTTAAAGCGGTGGAACAGGTCCAGGGAAATCTCTGAAAAAGTAAAAAAAAAAAATGAAAAAAATGAAATGTTGTATTGTTGTCGTAGCTGGACTTGTTGTTTTTGTGGTCGTTGTGGTAATAATATAATTAAAACTAACCCTTTGTACAATCTTTTATCATCTCTGGTAGAAAAATTTAAAAGTTTCCATTGTTTTGGAATCACTAAAAAAATTTATTAGATCATTTCTGTCATTGCCTCGAGCCTGCCTGCATAGTTTCAGATCGATTGGGTCACGGGAAAGGGGTTAAAATCGACCCAAAATTTTTTAGACAAGCAGACACTACGAGTTAATATAAAGGGAGTAAAAATTCACCAGCATCTAAAGCAAATAATGCTAAAATACGTAGTTGTTATTAAAAAAAACAATGTAAATTTAGCAAAAGAAAAAATTTTATGTATTAATTTATTTAAAGAGAAAAACAGAAAAATAACGTTTGATGTTGTATTTTTTGTGTGTAATAATTACATATACATACATATGTATGTACATACACGTATTAAATATTACAAATAATATACATATATTCCTTATATGTATATCCATAATAACTGCATGGTAGAAATAAATCGGTATATTATTTTATTTACATAAAATTCTGCAATATTTTGTTGTCGGGAAAATACATTTCTTTTGCATTAACAGAGTGTCACTTCATTTTGCTCAGCGTGACTATGCCACGGTAGATGGCGCCACAATTTTTGTTCTAATTGGCTTTGCAATAGTTATTTCTATTTTAACATGAATGTCAATATTTTCGTACATACATGTCAATATTTTCATACATATCATACAGAACAATGTTAAGAGTATACGCGGGCTGGTCTTTTATTCCATACGTTTTTTCATTATTCTTTTACAAATATGAAGTTTGGCATATTAACTTTTTGTTGTCTTTACAAAATAGAGTTACCGAGTTCATCAATGAGTTTTTTGCAGTTCTATATAGTTATATAGAATTATTATTCTGCTTTACCTACAAAATATCTGATTGCGATTACATCTAATTTTTAAAAATTGTTTATAATTACTAAAGCATTATTATTCACATAAATATAAAATTATACTTTTTAAATTTTCCATTCAAATTTTAGAAAATATCAATTCTAAAAACTGGAATTAAAATTTAAAATTATAAATTAGAAAATATTAATTGAATTTCAGAAAATCATATCAAAACGTCGGAAATAATAATTTTAAATTTAGAAGACATCAATTGCATCTTTAATATATAAATTTTATTCGTTAAACACAAATTGAAATTCCAAAAAAAAAAAAAAAACACCAAATATGTTTACATTTAAAAAATGTTTACATTTAAAAAATGTTTACATTTAAAAAAAATATATTGGCATTGGCAGTAACTTCTTTTAACGATAGTCGAATCGTTAAAAAAAGGAAATAGCAAAATTATCAGTAAAATTTTTAAACGATATTCGCTATTGTTAAAGTCAGCTGTTGTTGTTATCTAAACGACAACCATTTTTGTGTTGTTTATTCAATCGATAAAAAAAAAATTTTAGGTTGAAAAGTCGTCATACATAAATAAAAATAATAAAATAGTGAAAATATTTTGGTTTTATTAAAAAACATTTTTATATAAATAAAAAAATTAAATAGCATATTCAATTCATTATTTCATTTTCAAATAAATAAACAGAAATATTAGTAAAAAAAATAAAGATATTAAACATAAACATAAAATCATCCTGTCAAACACGAAGTAATGTGTTTTTTCTATTCTTCTTTGTGTTTTCGCATATTTTGCCAGAGATGCCACTCATTTACAATTTAAATAAATAGAAAAATAGATTGGTCGACTGTCGTTAAGATGTATGTATGTACTTAGTGAGTCACTTAATCCTTAGTGCAAACAACTATAGCTGTCGATATATTTTGCGATTGTCGGATCGTTGAAATTTACAGAATCGGACTACAGAAAACATTAATTTAAATTCAATGAATTTTAGAAAACCTCAAATGATATTTAAGAATTGCGAACAAAAAAATTGTTACATAAATAAACGCAATTTGATGAGAATGTTATTTATATATAAATTTTCATAATTTTTTTTGGATGAAAATTTTAAGTTTTTCAGAAAATAAAGATAACAAATTATTTTATTTAAAATGTTTGGGACATTTGGTTGTTTGCGTTTGGCATCCCTAATTTAATTATTTATTTTTATAAATATATTCTCCAAATATGGCAATATTTTAATAGAAAAATTGAGGGAGCTTTTTTTTTGGTTATTATTTTGATACTCCGCAATGAAGAAATATTTGGCCAGTTAAAAGAAACTATACAGCCATCTCCAATTAGCACGATTTAATGCATATAGCAACCCTACCAACCATTACCTTTGCAATGGAGGTTAGGGCGAGCTATTTAATTAGCAAAAACTAAATTAAACGAGAAGTTATGTCATATAACCGGAAACGCATGCATATAGGTATATAACCTAAATGCATGCCGATCAGCAACCACGATGACCAAAAAGCAAACACCGAAATAAATCCGAAATAATAGAAAAGACGAAAACCAACCCAAAGAATTTGCTGAAATAATTTGGTATTAAGTTTAACAAATTGTTTACTTTTTACAATATTTTGTTTACATTTATTTGCAATACCGAGGTGTAGGTTATCAAAGATTCGGCACAGCCAAATTTAACACTCTTACTTGTTTATTATACTTTGGTCAATTCTTTGCCGTTCTTTCTTCGGCACTGTGCGTTAGATAGTTCCTCTGAAAATGGCATCACACTTTTGTCGAATGGTTGTGTGTAGTCTGTGCGCTCCATCTGACAAAATGTTATTTGAATTTTCAAGCAAACTCTACCCGAATATGTCCTCCACACCATTATGATTCCACCACCCAAAATTACGTTTTGCGAAACGCAATGGATCCTTCCGAACATTATGCCAATAGCCTCAAAAACCATCTGTCTCATCCAAATTCCACTTATTTTTCTTAGGAAAATATAACCTAAAATACAAACTACCCTTTCCCAATTGATATACATACATGTTTCTAACACCAAAAATAACTTTGGCTTCTTTGTGGCGCTTTGTTGTCTTAGGAATATGTTTATGCTTCGCAAATTTTAAAGTCCTCCATATGGTTGCCTATGACACATTTGTGTTCACCAACGTCCTCAAGTCCATTAGTGTCATGGACTTGTTGCTTCCTTTGGATGAAATACGAGTCTCAGCTCGCAGATTAAGCTTTCGTTTGGCTTCAGGACGCTTGTTCGTACTATATAGTGCGTTTTATGGGGGTGTTTGCGCAGTTGAACTAAGCAATAATTAAAATGAGTTTGATATTATTGCTCAGTTCAATTATGCAAACACCCCTATTCATTACACAAACGCACTGTACATTGTTAGACTTGAGCACTAAACTTGTGTAGTGTATGGCCGGCATTCAGTGTTGCCATTTTAGCATTTTAGTTGATAAATTTAGCAACTTTTTTTGTCGTTTAGCATCCAAAATTTATGAAAAGATGCTAGATGCTAACTTAGGATCTTTTATTAATAAAAAGTTGCTTTTAACATTTTTTTTTTGATTTTTTTTTTCATTATTTTTGAATATAAAATTTTAATTTTAATGGCATTGATATGTTTTCAATACAAAACACATTAAACCGGGTAAAAACCGATAACCAATATATTAGAAGAGTTTAAATTTAGATCATCTGAAACAGAAAAAATTCAAATCCAATTGAGTTGAATACACTGAATACAACCTCTTTATAAATTGAAGTTAACAAAAATTCTACTGACGAAACTCCATTTAAAGGGTTATCCACATTTGTATCGTCTTTATTAGTTTTGAACGGAGTTCAACATTCGTTTGGCTTTTGTTAAAAGCAAACTTTGCAACAGAATAAAATCCGAGTTGTTATGTTCTGTAATACGTATAAAAGAAGGTTTGAAATTGAAAAATGGGTGCTGTTACACTTACAATATACCGAGCGATGTCGCTGATAAAAATCGATCGTCAGAAAATTTTCAGAGCCAAGAAGAGCTTGAAGATGAATACATCACAGAAATATTAGTTTCCATAAACCAATTACTGTAATATACTCGTATCTTTTGATAATGAAAATTTTGTTATATATGAAATTAAAAGCAAATCTCTCTAAAATTAAAAATATTTAATTTAAAATTAAAAAACTCAGTTTGATGTTTAAAAAAATTACAGATGAAATTCAACAGAATTTTATTTAAAATTTTAAGAATCGAAACTTATGTTTTATATTAATTTTTCCATTTAAAAACCAAAGAATTAATTAATAAGTACTTAAATTTTCAATCAAAAGGTAATGAAATTTAAAAAAAAAAATTAGCATCTTTTATTTTGACCCCAGTACGTTTTAGCATCTTTTTTTTTTGCAATTTAACAACTTTTCAATTTCAAATTATGGCAACACTGCCGGCATTAGGCATAGAAAGATAAACATCAGAACCACTATGGATCGTATGATGAATATGAATTTCTTTGTTTAATAATTCATCATACGCTCCGTAGTTGTTATGATGCTTTTTCTATTTCTAAAGGCCCATTTACATGATACCACTCAGAAGTATGATTTTTCGACATAAAAATCCGATGAAATTAATTCATCCGACTGTCGTAAAGTCGAACCGAAATTATTTCGGCATACATAGGCCACTTAAACCATCACACTCAAGTCTTATGCAAACAGCTGTTTAGAATAACATGCAAATTTGTTTTGAAATTTATATTTTATTTCCACTTTCTTTGCTTTTGTTTACCCTTATTTTTAATATTACAAAAAAAAAAAAAAGAACAACTCTGGTCCGATGAAATAACAAGTTTTTAGAAATGTTTCTAAAAATTAAAAAAACTATCGGACTTCGAAAATAAAATCATACTGACTGTTAATTTCATAACATAAGCTTTTTATATGGTACGACTTTTCCTTAATACTCGACTTTTTGACAGGTCGTATTACAGAGTGTGATAGTGTAAACTGGCCTTAAGCTAACTAATCAAACAAACATCAAGAAGAGAAAAAAATATAAAAGGTCATAAAAAAAGTTTGGCCTGAGAACGCCAAACCACTTAGAGGTTTTACCATACTGGCCTAGTACTTTCCACCAGACAATGGTTCCGAAATATCACTCAAAGTACGAGGGTCTATAATAGTCATGCGGAATTATAATGCCTCGAAATTTTGCAATGTATCACGACTAGTGATTGCAATATTGATAATCGATAATTCGACAAATAGCAACCAATGTTGCCATATCGAACAGATTTCCAGAATTTTCTTAAAAAAAACTTTTTTTTAATTACTCACAAAGTCGGAACTTTAACGCAAATTTGAAACTAATTTTTTACGTATTTTTTTTATTATGATCTGAAAGAGTCGATAAATATTATAAATCAAACGAATTTCGTGTTGAAATTACTTTGATATTTATGCTGGATGAATTGTGTAAACAAATAAACGTTTAAGTAATCAATTTAAATCATCATTGACTTTACGTATCAAGACACGAAAAAAAAACCTTTTGCAGATGTTTTTCAATATCTGAGTAAACCTCTTCATGAAACAAAGGAGACTACTATATATTTTATCACACAAACAAAACTTCAATGAGTAAAGCTATTGTAAAATTGGTAATGAGTTATTGTGATGAAAACACACAGCAGAATTGGGGGAGTCACAAACACCTGTGTCTGAAAGATAAATATCACAAAGCAATATAAAAAAAAAAAAAATAAATAAATAATTCTGGTAGGTCCACAAGGACCACAGAAAAGAAATGACGTACTTTAAAGAAGTGAAAGTTCATGTTAAATACTTAGAGTCCCTGCAATTTTGGAATTATTGAATCAGAAAGGCCGTTTCCGGCTGCAGGAATTTGCTGCACAATAACTGTCACCATTAAATACAATGTTTTTTAAAAAGCATTTTTTATAAATTAAATTAAATTTAAAACTAATAAAAAATTTTTCATTAATTACATCTACATAAGTCTGTGTCATATATTGGGAGGCGTGGCAATTTTTAAATCGGCTTCTTGGTATTGTATTTTAAATGCAGGGATTTTCTGTATTCTGATTATGTGTTTTCTGTACAATCCCTGATTATGTGTTTTAAAAGCACACCTAGGACGTAATCTTATTGGAGTAGAGATATTTTCAAGATCAGCAAATGGATCGTGATAAATTTTTTGTTAATATAAAATGTCAAATGGTTATAATTTAAAGCGAAACCATTTGAGCACAAAAGATTTAATTGTGCTCTTTAAATACGGACTCCAGCTTTTTCTTACTTTTGCAAAAATTTAAATTTCCGACAATCTTTTATGACTCATAAAAGGTATGGAGATTTCCCGCTGTTCAATTCACATAAATTTAACTTAAATTCAACTTAACTTTATTAACGCTTAAAAAAGGTCGTCATTTAAAACTTTTGTTAAACGCTTTTAAATAATGATATTTAAAAGAGGACAAAAACTCCAACAACTCTGCAATTAACACTAGACAACAACCAAAGTTCACTTTAAGTAAGAAAATCGTAATAAACAATTTTTGTATGAACAAGTTTTTTTTATATAATTTTTCTATTATATGGGCACTAGGTCCAAGAATTGGCTAACCATAACCATATTTATCGAGATCATTAATGTGTTTCAAATAAGTCATTAGATAGACTATCTAGGAGGCTGCTTTATAAGGGGACTATGACCAATATGAATACTTTTTCTAGTAAGTTTATTCGGAGATTTTCTTTTATAGCACCTTGTTATTTTGCAGGAGTGCTGCCGAGAATTTAAAAAATTTTTGAAGTTTCTCGATTTCGCTCTTTATTTCTCCAATTTTTCCACGTTTTTAAAATTCCATTCACAATGGTAATTTGACTTAAAAACAATGTTTAAATGGGGATTTTATCTTGGGCTGAGATAATTCAATCATATCCAAGAACCTCCAAACCTTATGCAAAGATAAAATGATTGATGTAGCCTCTCCTAGGGTTTAATTACAACTTAATCTGCAATCGGTAATCATCAGGAATCGGTATTGGGAACGGTAACCAGGAGCCTTTTATAGTGAGGGATACGTCATCGGTAGTCGGAAAGATTCTAGTAGTTTGGTAGTGTGCAGCCCCACTATATGATCAATATGTCTCGGTGTTGCCTTAAACGATGACAAAAATTAGGGAAAGCAGTCACTCGAAGCCGCTGGACAGGCAAAGGCAGTCAGCTGCAGCCACGGAGGTATCGAAAGCAGACATCCGCTGGATGAACCAAAGAAAATGGAGTAGCGAAAACAATAAGCCCAAATCGCGGGATTAGCGAAAGCAGTCAGCCATAACTGCTGGAGTAGTGAAATCAGTCAGCCGTAACTGCTGGAGTAGCCAAAGCCGCGGGCCTATAAATTTATATGTGACAAACGGAGTCGATTGTCACTCTTTCCAAAAACTGCTGCCTTTGTTTACTGAAAGCAACTTTACACTGCGTCTTGCCAAAACAAGTCTGAGTTATGCACACCCAACTTTAAATACTTATCCTTTTTAAGTTATGAACTAATTAAGAATTGGAAGGGTGATTTTCTTTATAAATAATCTAACTTTCATAAATCTGCGTACGTGCATGTCTATATGCATGTGTGTGAATATTTTCATCAGTGTGTTATTATGCTTAAATTTATTATCGCGTAACAAGGTTGCAAAAAAAAAAAAAAAAAAAACAACAAAAAATCACAAAAATCTTGTTCACACAAATTGTTGCTATTGTGATTTTTGTGTTTAACAGCCTTTAATACTTAAATAAGAACAGTCACACTTAAAGTTTCGATATTTTTTCATTTTCTGTTGCCTAGTGTAGCCCATACGGAAATTTCCTATACAACAGCAGTTTAACATGAAATTTCTTAACTTAATTGAAGACGTTGTTTTTTGTTTTTCGCTTATATTTTATCATGTTTAAACTTTATGTTCATACTATTTAAACTCATTTACCGTTATTTCACGAGCAGCTTCTTAAAAGCGATGTATTATGCATAAATTAGCGTCAATAACATTGTTGACAGAAAAAGTATTTAAATTATTTTCATTACAATCATTAAATAAAGGGCAAAATTCCACACACGCACACATACACACACACACACACACTTGCTGATAAATTCTTAATACCATACACACCTTCTTTACTCGTACTACATGCAAAACAAAGACTTCCATGTGGAAGTTACTTAAACAACACAAAACCAAGAAAAAAAAAATAATAAAAAACCTCAACAACCTCTTAGGAAACTTTTTGGTGAGACAAAAATTTCCGGTAAATTTACAAGAAAAGAAGAACTATATGAAAATACGAAATACGAGTAATATGATAATAAAGCAGTGCATATAAAATGCTTAACACATACACACTTATACGTACCTATTAAGGCATACAGGATATTGTCATGCTATCAAAAACTAAAGTGAGAAAAACTTTTTCAATCTGTTAGTAACACGTGATACAATAGTTTTTTTTTTTGACAAAAAGAAAAAGAAAAGAAAAATCCAAACCGATTAAATGAGTCTGTCACAACAAAAAGTTTTGTCTTTTATTTCAACTATTTCATATTTTCTTTGCTATTATTAATTTCAAAACTTTGAATCTTTTGTTAACTTTACAATGACCTAATAACACACTGTATTGATCCCTTGTATGTCTATTGTGGTGTATCATAAGAGACACAAAAACAAAAAAAAAAAAAACACCTTCAGGGAGTTTACCAGAGAATCACAACAAATTACATAATATACCTAAAAAAAAACAAAAAATTTTCGTAGCAATAGAAAACAACCAACATGTTTTCAAATTCTTGCTTTGACTACGACAATACAGATTGAAGCTGTACGCTGTACATAGCAATAGTTAGTGTACGTGCTTACCTGTAGTTATGTCTTCCTAACTCTACCTGTTGTCTGAGTTTTTAAAGGTGGCTCTACTAAAGGTGTGTTGTTTTTTTCGTATACAATTCTCCTTGATATTTGGTCTAATGTAAGTGCAAAAACTCATCAAGACCTTAGAGATTTTTTTTTTTTTAATGAAGAAAAGAAAATTTTGGTTAAGTTGTATTAAATAGATGGAATGTCATCATATGCTATTAAAGCTATCGACTACATGATAAATATACACTTGCTAGAAAAAGTATCCGTACATACTACGTAAAAGATAAAAAAAAAATTAATTATATGGGTCAATTACAAAAAAGCTACACGAATATTTTTTTTGTTTTGTTTTCAAATTTTCTTAAATTTTTCATAGAGAGTACTCGATTTACGGGAAGATTGTTAAAGAATACGACTTCGCTTTTAGGCTTTCGCTTTAGTTTTGTTAAGGAATAAGAGAATTTCTGTCTTGAACGTCTCTAAGCAAAAATACATGAAAAATCATTTTAAATGTAAAGATCTTTGAAATAAAGCCTTTCTGCGATGTCGAATAAGTTGCGTTTATAATTATTTGGATAAACTTTTTCAAAAATTGTCATTTGAATAATAAAAAAAGTTAAAGTTTGTTTTAAGGATTCAGGTAATCAGTTACTTTTAAAGTTTTACGTTAAACATTTTGCAATTTTTCCACGAAAGCACTGACGTTACTGTAAAAAATATTAAAAAAAAAAATGGTAAAAAAATACAGTTCTGAGAAAAAGAATACTCGTATGGCGTTCAAGACATTTATTTGGTGGCGTTCAAAATACTTTCTAATGCTTAACTAAAAAATGTAAACCAAGCTGAAAATAAATCAACACCCGGTTTATTATTTATAAAAAATAATAACAATTCTAGCAGTAGTATCAATATTAATAACAAGTATGCATATACTTCATTGGAAATGCTTTTATTCAGAATCAGTGTAGATGTCGCTGTATATCGTTTAATGAGAAATCATTTCTCTGAAGCCTGCGATCTCGACTTTCGCATCAAGTTTATGGCGATAACATAGTTTCCCGGTCAATCAGATGTTTGCATTGCAGAAGCAAGAGATATTTCTGTGTAATGTTTCACGTCTGGATCCTCTAATTATTTGGTGAATATCTCTGTGCCATGAACAGTTTTTACATTTTTGGGCAATATTTTTTTCATATCGAAAATTTGTTTTGGAGATACGTAAAATAATTCCACATTAATTTTGCCTAAAAGCGAGTGGTACAATTTTTCTGCATCTGCCATATCTTCTCCGTGAGACACAAGAGCGTCTGTTGTTCGCTTAATGGCAGCACCCACTCCATCGGCTGCACCCTTTCGAGTTTTCAGAAAGTGACCATGTCGCGCATTTAAAATTTTTCTCCAAAATTCGATTATAAAAAAATAAAAAATTAATCTTTCACATAATTAAATATGGGATCTAAGTGAGCCGAAATATCAGTAGGCCCATGGTTTAAGCTCTCAGAAATTGAGAATTGAATAAAGCTGATTCGCAATTGCACACAATTTATTTCACTAACCGTGCAGTACTTCTTTCAGATACAGCTTTTTGTTGAAATATTTTCAAAACCTTTGAATCAATGTTGGCGTGTTCTATGCAAGCACAGGTATTTCTATACGAAACCGAAGGTTTCTTTTTAAAAAAGGGTTTAGTCGCGTAAAAGTTGTGTATGACAAATCGATACTGCTATTTCCACTTCTAAATACCTCATACAGGTTTTTCATCGTATGACATTGGTATCGTTTTTGTTTTTATATTTTCCATAAGTGACAGTTTCCGTCTTTCCAGCGCAAATCCTGCTTCCATCATCCCTAAGAAAGAATGGTAACTGTATTTATTTTATATGCGCTTTTACTAGTAGGTGAGTTTCGATATACTTCTTTTTTAATGGCCTGCAGTTTCTTCAGCCCGCAAAGTTGACTTATATGACTTACTTTCTTTATATGTATTTCTCTTTTGACTGAGCCAAAGTTTCTTTCAACGTTTTGCAAGAAGAACTAAGAACTTCTTCGATTTCCCTTGAATTTGTTTCTTTACTCTTTGACATCTTCTTTGTACTTTCGTTTGCCTCTTTCAGATTCTTTAAGTTAATGTTTTAAACGATCGGTTTCTAATTGTAGTTCTTGGTTTCTTCTTGTAAGTCGATTTCTATACCTCTATTTTCGGCTTTCAGCTAAAATGATTTAGTTTAGGTCGGTTGATCTTCGTAACATTTGTCTTTCATTAACTGAAAGTTTTGATGAAACCAGAAAAATACTGGAAATTTCTCTTTCTTTTTGGATTCTCTTTTAGAACGAACATATTCCCTTTATTTGGCTCATTCCCGCTGTACCCTCTTGGGCATGTCACCTCTTTTCATTCTTTTCGCATTTCTATTAGAAATCGTATTACTAAGTGAAAATAAAAATCTACATTTTGCTAACTTTTATCTACTTCGTTAAGTTCCTTATCGATCTTTATTTTTTTTCTACACCTTCGAGATCTCTCAGCGATCGTTAATTGTGTAGGTTTACTCTTAAGTAGTTGGAAGAAAAGTACAAAATTAATAACTTATATGCTGGTGCGACATATCTTAAAAGTAGAGTTCAAGACATTTACTACATTTTAGTTTTTTTTAAGAAGTTTATTTTGCAAATCCACTAAAACTCAAAATAAATAAATCAAAGCCTGCGAAATTTCGCGTGACGTTCAAGACATCAATTCACGTACTACCTACTTACTACTTACTAAAAACCGACGTAAAAGAACAATTTAATTATTGCTTTTTTTGAATTTTTTATATTTTGTGTTTCTTAACGAGAGGACTTCCTTATCCTAATACTCCTCAATTCGACAATCTAATCAGTAAATTAAAGAAAAAAAAAAAAAAAAAAATTAAAGAGCGTGGCGTTCACGACAATGCGCAGGCACAAAATGCTTTCAAAAATTCTAATCAGCATTCACAATTATTTGCGAATGAAAATATAACAAAATTTAAGAAACAATTACAATATTTTAAAAATAATTATTGCGTGTTTTCAATTTACTTTGTTTTAAGTTTTTTCCATATTGTATGGAACGAGTATAAGGGAGCAATAAAATACTATCTCAATTAATTAAAATTTTGGAATTCCGCGAAATATATTTCTTGTAAAATATTCTTAAATGACTCCTCTCCTATTTTTTTCTTTTTCTTCTTCTTTTATTTCTGTTTTTACCTCAAAGCAGAGTGGAAACAGTGGGGACAAAAGAATTGCGTTTAGATTGCAATTGATTATTGAGCTACTTAGACACACTTGGACGGAATTGACGAACTGCTGAAAAAAATACTCCACAAAACGAGAGTATAGGGTTTGATAACACTATCAAAAAATTCGCTAAGGGAATTTTCCAATATCGTTTGTCAAAAAGCACCTTTTGTTAAAAGAGTATCTTTGTTAAAAAAGTACCTTTTGTTAAAAAATTACCTTTCACTATAAAAGTACCTTTTGTTAAATAAGTACCTTTTGTTCAAAATTAACTTCTAAAAATTAACTTCTGTTAAAAAGTACCATTTGATGAAAAGTACATTTTTTAAAAAAAATTACTTTTTGTTAAAAAAGTACCATTTGGTAAAAAGTACCTTTTGTTGAAAAAGTAAAAAGTACAAAAGTACCTTTTGTTGAAAAAGTACTTTTTGTTGAAAAGTACCTTTTGGAAAAAAATTACCTTTTTTAAAAAGTACCTTTTGTTAAAAAATTACACATATGCTCAAAAGTAACTTTTGGTAAAAAAAAGTACCATTTGGTAAAAAGTACTTTTTGTTGAAAAAAAGTACTTTTTGTTGAAAAAGTACTTTTTGTTGAAAAAGTACTTTTTGTTGAAAAAGTACCTTTTGTTAAAAAAAAGTTCTTTTTGGTGAAAGAAATACCGTTTTTTAAAAGAGTACCTTTTCTAAATAATGTCCTCTCTATTAAAAACGTAAGTCTTAACAATACGTGATATAAATCAATGAAGCATTAAATTTGCATAGTTACGTATTGACTAAAATTTGTCTATTTCTATCGAAAAAGTACTTTTTGTTGTAAAATTACATTTGGTCAAAAAATTACCTTTTGTAAAAAAAGTACCTCTTGTAAAAACGTACACCTATGCTGAGAAGTAACTTTTGGTAAAAAAGTACCATTTGGTAAAAAGTACTTTTTGTTAAAAAGGTTTTTTGTGTTGAAAAAGTACCTTTTGTTAAAGAAAGTACTGTTTGTTAAAAGAAATACCGTTTTCTAAAAGAGTACGTTTTCCAAATATTAAAAACGTAGGTCTTAACAATACTTAATATAAATTAATGAAGCATTAAATTTGCATTGTTACGTATTGACTAAAATTTGTCTATTTCTATCGTCTCCGCGATTTTACTGCACACAGCTATCTTCACAAAAAAAAAAAAAAAAAAAAAACAATATCTTTATAAAACGATTTACTACATGTACATGTATGTACGTGTATTGTAGAGGAAATGGTGACATTGTACTCGTATTAAAAAAATGAGGTAACATGGCTAAATTTCCTTTGTGAATTTTAATATTGTAATTTCCCCAATATTAGCAATTTATTTGAGTTATATTATGTTATGTCCCATGTTAAAACCAGCCAGTATCATGATTAATTTGCCAAATTTTATACTGCAAAATGTAGGAAGAGCTATGTAAGCGTAATTACTAAGCCAAATTCTCTAAAATAAACAACGTTGTCTATGTTGTTTATACTTTCGATGTGGGCTTCGTAGCATTGGTTTCATTTTGTTTTTGAAACGAAAATGAAAAGTATGTTGTCAATGAATTTGAAATTAATAATGATGAATTTATTTTGCTTGTTAAAGAAAAATTTTTGAAGGTGATTTGGGTGATATTGTTATAGTATTACTGAAAAAAATCATATTTTAAACGTATTGTTTGGGTATCAAAGTCTCGTAACTGAGGGTAAATTACGAGACAAGCCTTATTATTGAAAAAACAAATTTTCCTTAAATATCAATTATTATAAAAATACTTATATGATTATCAAGTTATTTATACATTTTTATGAAATAAACATATGTGTACTTACAAGACATTTGTTGTTTTCTTCTTGTATTCAGAACGCTTATTCATAGGTTTGTTAATTCGAGCATTCGTATAAATGTGTATGAGTGTTGTCTATGAATGAGATGTGCGATGTTAGTCATACACATGTAAAATTACAAAATTTACAAGAATGATTTTCAAGGTTGGCAACAATTTAAAAAAAAATCAATAAACTTATTTTGTCAGAAAAATATCAATCATATTTATTATCTAACGTTCAAATATTCATTCATTCAAATTTTGTGTGTTTTCTTTTCAGTTAATCTGCGTTTAAAAAATGGTAAGTGATTTAAAATTATTTTGATTTTCTTTGCGCCAAAAATTATTATTATAAATTTAAATTTTCATTTAAAACTTATTTTATTTCCGGAATATTTATATATATTTATAAATCTATTTACAATAACCGAAAAAATACACATTTGCGGCTTCTTTGAATTTGATAAAATTTAGCATGAATGCTCTACATTGCTAAGTTTAGCTGTAGCTCTAATATGTCGTACAAATGGCGGCGCAAAAGTGAAAAAAATAAAAAAAAAAACCGAATGTAGTACCTTACAATAATTGTGTTTGTCTTCAAAACTTATTGTTTGTCCTATACCTCTAATCAAGTTCTTAATTTAAATCCGAAAAAACATAAAATAATAAAAACAAACTAAAAATTATCAGTTAAAGTGTACAATTTTATTTGATTAAGGAAAATTCACACAAAAAAAAGTTTGTTTCATTGTGGCCATAAGCTTTCATTGAAAGTCCACTTATACCATAATAACTAATGCAATCTTTCCAGGAAATTTAGACCTACTGTTACGGAAAGAATATGATATATTTCTGCATATAACTTTTAACTAAATCAAATTAATTTTCATTAAAAACAGCTTTTCACTTATCGTAAAAGAAAACCATTAAAATTTTTCTTATGGAATTAAATATAATATATACTCTTAAAACTATTGAATTTATAAAATACTAGCAGATTCCAGCCTTCGAAATTTGAGTGCAAATTCTAGGAAATTTTATTTTTTCATTAAATAAGGGCCCTAAAGGTATGCTAATCAATTATAGCCAATTCACAAATCAACACAAAAAACAAATCCATTTTTATTACAAACACATTAACAAATTTAATAAACACACACAAAGCATTGTATAATTTTATGTATGTGTTAGTAGCAACTTTAAACGCAATTTACCAAGGTTCAGAAAATACACACATGAAACACACAATGTTCTGTTCTAAAGCAGCCAACACATATTTCTATTTTTATATCAATTATGTGTGCTTCTAAATTTTGTACGGTGGCGAACATATCATGACTGTGTTTCGTTTTAATATTTCGTTTTCTACACGAACATTTTTCTATCACGTATTTTTTGTTTCGAACACACATAAACCACACAGATTTGTGTGTAACTTTATTTTAAGTTCGTGTTCTGGTACGTGTACACCGAAAAAACATAACATGAACAATAAACAGGTTCGAGTTCAGTATTATTTTAAGTTCGTGTTCTGGCTCGTGTATAGTGAAAAAATAGAACATGAACAATAAACAGGTTCGAGTTCAGTTATATTTTAAGTTCGTGTTCCGGCTCGTGTACTGCAAAAAATTAAAACATCAATTCGCGATCTGATACACCCCGATAAAAACAAAGACAATTGTTTCAACCGAATTTATTCAAATTTTATTAATACTTTTTTATGATTAACGTTGAAATTATTTACAATTGTTTTTGTTGACTGGTTTTCATTTTAGTAAAAGATGGTAATAAAAGACTTAAAACACAAACACTATTTAGCATCATAAAAGTTGCACTTGTTGGTTGTTAGTTTTTTTTACATTTCCCACCCCTATTTTCACAACCAATTAGTGTCAATAGAATTAATTGTGAAACTATATTGACCATTTTTTATGATGTACTAAACAATTGTTTTTTTTTTCCAATTTAGCCTTATAAAAATTACACTTGTGTAACTTTCTTCAGAAAAGAATTTTATGAAACCTATTACAAAAAAATGTACAAACCTTTTCTAAAATTACATACTGTTTTTATTGGTTCTGATATTTTGCCAAGCAATGAGTGTCAATAGAAATAATATTTACAATCCTTTTTTTAAGTTAAGGCTTCATGCGTATTTTTTTTTCCAAATTTCATTGATCCTTTTTTATGATTTTCGTTGCAATTGTTTACTATTACTTTTTTTCGTCATTTTTATTTCATTTCGTAGACGAAAAACCCACTTTTGCGGCATAAAAGACACTTGTTGGTTGTTAGGATCTTTTGCAAACATTTTTTTTTTTTTTTGTAACAAATAACTTTAGACACACAATTTTGCATCATAAAAAACACTTGCTGGTTGTTAGGATGTTTCGCATTCATTAACACAATCACCCACCCTTAATTTGCGAACCAATTAGTGTCAATGTACAATCCTTTTCTCAATTATTTTTTGTAAACTATTGTAGACAATTTCAACGTAAATCATAAAAAAGGGTCAATAAAATTTGAATAAATTCGGTTGAAACAATTGTTGTCGTTTTTATCGGGGTGTATCAGATCGCGAATTGATGTTTTAATTTTTCGCAGTACACGAGCCGGAACACGAACTTAAAATATAACTGAACTCGAACCTGTTTATTGTTCATGTTCTGTTTTTTCACTGTACACGAGCCAGAACATGAACTTAAAATATAACTGAACTCGAACCTGTTTATTGTTCATGTTATGTTTTTTCGCTGTACACGTACCAGAACACGAACTTAAAATAATGCTACACACGAATCTGTGTGGTTTATGTGTGCGAAACAAAAAATACGTAATAAAAAAATGTTCGTGTAGATAACGAAAAATGAAAACGAAACACAGTCATGATGTATTCGGCACCGTACAAAATTTAAATACACACATAATTGATATGAAAATAAAAATATGTGTTTGTTGGTCTGAGCTATGTTTGTTTACATATATGTACGAGTTTTTTATTCAGTGTGTTTTTTTCTGAACTCTGCAATTTACTCAAAATAAAGGAAAAAATTTAAAAATCTGCAAAACGGCTAAAAAGAAATACCTTTCAAATAATATGGTCAAAATCGGTATAAAACGGTAGAACAAAACACCGTTCACAAGAAATCGCCTAGCCTATTAATATTATAGATGAATGGAAATAGTACAAATTTAAAACTTGTTGTGGCACCAAGACTTCGATGCATCGTGGTTCCATTGAAACCACCCGACGGGCACAAATCAACTGAGCAAAAGCATACTACTCAGCCTGTTTTTGGATTTTTTAAAATACCCCAAAGGTGTTCTATTGAGTTAGGTCCGGTGACTGCTAAGGCCATTTCAATCAAATATCCTTATTATTCTGGAACCAATTTTTCGCCAGTTTAGAAGAGTGTTTGGGTTAGTTGTCCTGTAGAAGAGGGTTTGGGTTAGTTGTCCTGTATTTACTCGCACTTCAGAGCAGAACTGTGGAGTCGGAGTTAGAGTCGTGGAGTCGGAGTCAGAGTCGGTAGTAATTTATGCTTGTTGAAAATCGAAGTCAGAGTCGCTTTTTTTCCGTCGATTCCGACTCCTAAAAATATAACTTTTTAAATTTTTTTTTATTTTATATAAACTTCCTTTATTCAATTTTATCAGAGCAAATTATGAGATTTTACAAAATGTATTACAGCATATATATCAAAGTGTATTTAGAAACAAGTGAGAAAATTATAGTCGGTCTAGACCGACTATAAAATACCCTATACCATGGTTTAGAGACCTTATCTCTTTGGTCCAACTAATTGGATATAGAAAGTAAGCATAAACCAAATTTGAGTGGCATTGTTATTAATTTTTTTGGCTGCAGATATGAAAAAGTTCATATCGGGTGCATATTTATATGGGGACTAGATCGAAAAATGGACAGATCCTGACCATATTTGGCAAAGTCACTTATATTTTGAAAAAATATATACAAACTAAAGTTGATAAAAATCTGTGCAATATTTTTGTTTTTTGATAGATTTAAGTGAAGATCGGGAAGCAGCTCTATATGGGGCCTATGAGAATTGTCCTATGGGGATTAATTTTGGACTACTGATTAAAGGTTATAACAAACACATACAAACCCAATTTGATTGAGATCTATAAGAAAATTTGGATCTTATGGCAATTTATGTCGATTTCATAGGGGTCATTTGTATGGGGACTAGGTCTGAACATGGACCGAATTTCACCAATTTCAGTAACATTCATCCTATGGCCGATAAAAGCTTAAATACCAAATTTCATCAAAATATATTCATATTTGCGGCCTCTAGTTTGATTACAAGGTTTACATGAACACACAGACGGACGGACGGACGAACGGACAGACGCACTGTGGCTCAAATTTTGATTTCATTGGCCAAAAGTCAAATTTTTTTTTGTCATCGATTTTTAAAATTTTTACTCCTTTTTGTAGCTTATATATCCAGATTAAGGTAGCCAAAAAATTAGGTTAAACTATTGATAATTGTGGGCGTGGCATGCTGTCAAACTCAACTGTTTTTTTTAATTCAGCAAAAGGTGTTTTTTTTTTGTTTTTTATCAAAAATAAATGGTTACTACTCGCAAGCTATCATCGATATTGGCCTGCGGTCTTTTTTATAATGTTAGTAGGATTATAGTCTTTAGTTTTTGTAAGTAGTCACAGTTCTAACGTTAGATATTAGGGGCGTTATGAAATATTTATGAAACCACTATATTTTTCTCAAATTTAAACTTTAGTGGAATAGAACTTCTAAAGGAAGTAAGGGAACAAGAAACGTATACCACCCGGAGAAAGGCGAATGTATCCTGTTTAACCCTATATATACTTTTGCACCCCCCACGAGCCCCCGGTAGAACACTTTTTTCATTTTAATGAAATTACTCTAAAAAAATTACTCTAAAAAAAATTTTGTTTTTTTACTTTAGACTACGTAAAAGTAAAATAATTAAATAAAATACCTGCGAAAGGGTTTATTGGCTTTGTTTTGATCAGCAAAAAAATAAGTCATAAAATGATCACAATAGGTTCTACAGTAAACAAATGATCTCTTTCTTAATTTACCTGTTGTCAAATTTAAGGGTCAACCAAAGTCATAAACAATTTTATAAGTTTGTCAATAATCGCGGCACTAAACCACTAAAGATAAAAAACCACCCCATATTGGCGAGAAACTAATTAGTTTTACCTGATATTGAAGTCTGGATAACAAGTGCAGTTTTGTTCAATTTAAGTACTACCTGCTATGAAATTAAAGATCAATGTGTGAATAACATGTACCTAAAAATGTATAAAATGACGGATTCTATAAGGGATTACTCAATAATAAGTTAATACTTCAAGTGTACGGACGTATATTCGCAAGTGATAAAAAGTGATAAAAAAGTGATAACAGACGCAAATAAAAATATTGAGAAAAATATGGAGAACTTTAGTTATAAAGAACTGGCCGAAGAGTATTTTCGAAACAAAAACCAGGAAGATGTTCTTAGTTACGTTAAAATAAAATTAAACTTAAATTCGTCTAGTACCGAAATACAAGAGCAATTATCTAATTTCGTCAAAGTACTAAAAAAACGATTGAAAGAAGTTAACTACTGTAAACAAAAGTTTTATAATAAAAGTGCAAACTGGTTAGAAGGCCAACTTAATGTTGGTGGAGAAACAGCAAAGCTAGATAAGGCTGGAAGACCACGCAAATCATTGGACAACTGCAGCGATAGATCTAAGAGGCGGAAACTTAAAAATTTTAACGAGGAAATTGGTTCTACAAATATAAAAGAATCTTTTCTACATCAATTACGAGCACAAAACCAATTAACAAAAGTGGATATCATTGAAAAAACTTGTAATGCTAGTCCAGTGAGAACAAAGCGAATTCTTAAAAGTATACCAACTCCGAGCGATGCAAAACAGTTCACAAATGAGGAGGCATTAGCATTATTTCTGGATTTGAAATTAACAAAACACCAATATATTCAGCTCAGATTGCGTGCGATTGAAAAAGGCTCAAATATGTATCCAGCATATCATCACATAACAGCTGCTAAAATAGACTGTTTGCCATCAAAGGACACTATTACAATCACACCAATTTCGGCAGAAGTACAACTACAATCTTTACTTGATCACACAGCCAAACGCTTGCTACAATCAATAATAGGAACTGAGTTAAAGAAATATGGAAACACAAAGTTAATTCTATTTTGTAAATGGGGATGTGATGGTTCTTCGGGACAAAAACAATACAAACAAGTTGTATGTGAAAATATTTCGGACTCAGATATGTTCATGGTATCATTTGTACCATTGCGATTGAAAAAGATTTTGGAAGATTCGGAGCCTTCGAGTAGTACAACGCAAACAATGGATATTTGGAAAAATGAGACACCATCTTCTACGAAATACTGCAGGCCAATCAAATTTGAATTCAAAAAAGAAAGTCATGATGCCATTAACAAAGAAGTTAGTGATATCAAGGCCCAAATAGCAACACTACAGCCATTACAATTACAGTTAGATGGGCAGCAAATTGAAGTAAGCTACCAATTAGTGCTGACAATGATAGATGGAAAAGTAGGTCAGGCTTTGACTAACACGAAGGCTGCATCCAGCTGCATTATATGCCAAGCAACATCAAGCCAATTAAACCAAGTCCCGACAAAATCATTCGATAATACCGATGCCTTCGAATTTGGATTATCACCACTACATGCAAGAATACGACTTATGGAACACATACTAAAAATCAGTTATGATTTGGATTTCGGGCCTTCAGGATCAATAAGAAACAACGAAACCAACAAAGAGTTAAGAAGTTCAAAAAAGAAACATGTTCAAGATGAATATCGCAAATTTGGATTGATTATAGATCAGCCAAAACAAGGGTCAGGCAATACAAATGATGGCAATACCGCAAGAAGATTCTTTTCAGATCCAGAAACAGCATCTGAAATAACAGGAGTGGATTTAAACCTTATTTTCAGATTTAAAATAATCCTAGAAGTACTTGCGTGCAATGAAGAAATTGACTCTAGAAAATTTGGAGATTATGCTAAGGAAACTGCAAAAATATATACAACCAACTACCCATGGAGAAATATGTCTGCAACAGTCCACAAAATCCTTTATCATGGAGAAGATGTCATTAAATATCATTTGGTGCCACTTGGAGATCTATCAGAGGAGGCTCAGGAAAAAAGGAACAAGGATTACAGATTTTATAGACAGCACAATACTAGAAAAATGTCACGAAATTCCACAAATGAAGATCTATTTAATATATTATTGGCAACGTCAGATCCGTTCATCTCCAGTATTCGAAATCAATGGAAAGTGGAACATCGGGATTTAGATGAAGAAGCCAAAAAACTACTAAAGAACAGAAATAGCACAGAACAAAATATGGAATATTTGCAATCAATATTTGAGTCTAATGAATAATAATTATAATTGCCTTTCATTGTTATTTAAGTACGAAAAACATAGTATTAGTAAAAAATAATAATAAACAGAACCTACCATTGTTACAAATGCTATTTAAATCTATTGCAGTTTTTATTCTTAAAAGGTTTCCCACATATGAATGCAATGTTTTAATAGATAAGAAAGATTCAAAAAATAAGAACCCATATTTTCATATCAAAATTAAAAAAAAAATTAGAATCATTGCGCTAATGTTTAGCAGATTTATTTAGCTAGTGTAACAAATTAGGCAGCAAACACTAATAAATTTTTCTGTAGTAATAATAATATTCCTTGAGTGTAAGCAAATTGCAAATTTGATAGCAAACATTTTTAATTTTTTAGTAATACTAGTTAAATTTCTAGTGAATTTTACTGTAAAAATTTTTTTGAGTGTAAAAATTTTTTTGAGTGTAAGCATTAAAAAAATTTCATTATTACAAAAAATGTTTATAATAATTATTTAACTCCAAATATGACACTTTCTAATAAATAAAAATAAATAAAAAAAAACATATATCACGCTAAAAGTTAAAAAAAATCAAAAGTTAAACTTTGACCTAGAATTCCTTAAAAAGTACTCAATCAATTTAAATGAAATTCACACTGAGTCAAGATCAACTATCTATCTATCTATTTAAAAAAACAGTACTAAAATATTTTGATCGGTTCAAAAGTTACAGAATTTTGGCCAATGAAAAATGATTTTCAGCCACTGTGAGACGGTTAGACGGACGGACATCGCTAAATCGACCCAGAAAGTGATTCTGAGTCAATCGGTATAATAAAAGATGGGTCTAGGTCAAATATTTTAGGTAGTTACAAACAGCAGCACAAAGTCATAACACCCAAAGCACATAGTGGTATAGGGTATAATAAAAGCTAGAATATGTATTTCACAGGTTTAGGACAAAATTGCGGTGTTATGAAACATTTTGAATGCTAAAAAAAAGCATAAGAAATTTTAAATAAAATTATCTTCTTAAATAAGACACATTATCAGAAATCATGTCAGCAAACTTCTTATTGAAGTAAAGCATGAAAACATTCATCTTTCATTAAAAGACTGGGTCAAATCTTTTAAAAAGCTGTCTACAGTCTTATGACTAAAACGGCTGTGTAGGCGTGATGTAGAGTATAGCAGTCTAGGACTATGTATAATTTTTAAAGTCTTGTTCTTTATAATCTGTAGCTTTTTAGTATGAGTTTTAGAAATTCTTTTATAGCACACATTTAATAAAAAATGGTTTTGTTTTTCAAATTTATTGTTGGTTTTCTATTGAGTAAGGGGAAAAGTGCCCGTCCACATTTAATGATGTTTAAAAGTTAATTTTTTATCTAACGTCAAACCTAGATATTTAACGTAGTTTTACACCCACAATGGTATTGTGGGTGTACGTTTAGGTGATTTTTGTTGAATTGAAATATAATTATCATGGTTTTTTCTTGGTTTACTCTAATTTCAATTTAATTGATAAAATTAATGAGGTCTGTAATATCTATAATATTAATAGGCAAGGTGATTTCTTGTGACCGATATAAAAGTTGTAGTTCATAGCCGATTTTGACCAAACATACCTCATTTGAAAGGTATTTCTTTTTAGCTGTCCTCCAGATTTACAGATTTGCCCCGTCTGGAACATTTGTTTGAAGTAATGCTCATTTTAAGTTGCTAATAATTATGATATTATCTTTTAATATCTGTTGAATTGTGAATTGTGAATTGGCTAAAATGATTAGCATACCCTTAGGCTCCTTAACAAACCCATTTATGTATCTTCTGTGTGTACAACAAATATTTATAATGAAATTTAATAAATTTTATTTAAAAAGTGGTTAACTGTGAATTGGGTAAAATACCAAATAAATAGGCTATTATAAAATTATTTATTAAATGAAAAAAATGAACTATCCTAGATTTGGCACTCGAATTTCGATGGTTGGGATCTGCTAGTTTTAATTATAGCATTTGAAACTTTTCCCTTGGATATGAGTGCCATGACATCTACATCTAGATGTCAGCAGTAAAAATTGAGTACAAAGTAGTAGATAAATCAGCAGGAATATTTCTAGGAGTTGAGTGGCATTTCTCTACACTGACGCGAAATCCCTGTCCGATAGGAATTTTTTTTTGTCAGACCATGGTGCCAAATAGATTCGAAAGCTTTTTCTATGTCAAGAAAACAATACCCGTACTTGTTTTATTCCTTTGTTTGAATCAATGATATTGACCACTCCTTATAATTGATGTTCTGTTGAGTACTCTTTGCAAAATCCAAACTATTCTTTATTTAACAGGATATTTGTATTTGTATGAATAATTTTTTCCAAAATTTTGTCTAATAAATTTAGAATACTAATTGGACGATAACTTGGATATTTGCCCTTTTTATGAATATGAATGACTTTTGCTTTTCTAATAGACAACATTTTTAATTGGTGTCTACTGTACCAATTAAAAATGTTGTTGAGAGTTTTAAAAATTGGATCAGGCATGTTTTACAAATTTCTCTTGCTGATCTCATCTAACCCTGCGGCTTTATTATTTTTAAGAGCAAGCGCTGTATCTATTATTTTAAAATTTTGATCGATGTTGTTGTCGTTAATATAATTTAATTATACCCTATACCACTATGTGGTTTGGGTATAATGACTTTGTGCTGCTGTTTGTAACAACCAAAAATATTTGACCTACACCCATCTTTAATTATACCGATCGAATCAGAATCACTATCTGATTCGATTTAACGATGTCCGTCCGTCCGTCCGTCCGTCCGTCCGTCCGTCCGTCCGTCCGTCTGTGTGTCCATGTAAAGCTTGAAATCAAACTGCAGGTCGCAAATATGAATATATTTTGATGAAATTTGGTATTTGATCTTTAATCGGCCATGGGATGAACGCTGTTGAAATTGGTGAGAATCGGTCCATGTTCAGACCTAGCCCCCATACAAATGACCCCTATGAAATCAACATATATTGCCATAAGATCCAAATTATCATACAAATCTTAGTCAAATTGGGTTTGTATGTATATATTACATCCATTAATCAGTAGTCCAAAAATGATCCCTGTTGGATAACTCTTAGTCATAGGCCCCATATAGAGCTGCTTCCCGATCTCCACTTAAATCTATCAAAAATCAAAAATATTGCACTTTTTCATATCTGCAGCCGAAAAAATTAATAAAAATCCCACTCAAATTTGGTTTATGCTTATTTTCTATATCCAGTTAGTTGAGTCTAAGAGATAGGGTCTCTAAATGCATGGTATAGGGTATCGTATAGTCGGTCTAGACCGACTATAATTATACCATATTCCACTATGTGGTTTGGGTATAATGACTTTGTGCTGCTGTTTGTAACAACCAAAACTATTTGACCTAGACCCATCTTTAATTATACCGATCGAATCAGAATCACTAACTGATTCGATTTAACGATGTCCGTCCGTGTGTCCGTCCGTCTGTGTGTCCATGTAAACCTTGTAATCAAACTGCAGGTCGCATATATGAATATATTTTGATGAAATTTGGTGTGTAAACTTTCATTGGCCATAGGATGAATGCTATTGAATTTGGTGAGAATCGGTCCATGTTCAGACCTAGCCCCCATACAAATGACCCCTATGAAATCGACATAAATTGCCATAAGATCCAAATTGTCATATAGATCTTACTCAAATTGGGTTTGTATGCGTTTATTACATCCATTAATGAGTAGTCTAAAAATGATCCCTGAGACAACTTTTAATCATAGGCCCCATATAGAGCTGCTTCCCGATCTTCACTTAAATCTACCAAAAAAACAAAAATATTGCACTGATTCTTCTCAAATTTTGTTTGAATATATTTTTGCAAAATACAAGAGACTTTACCAAACATAGTCAGGATCGTTCCATTTTTGGGCCTAATCCCCATATAGATATAGCATCCGATATGAAATTTTTCATATCTGCAGCCAAAAAAATTAATAAAAATCCCACTCAAATTTGGTTTATGCTTATTTTCTATATCCAGTTAGTTGGGCCTAAGAGATAGGGTCTCTAAACGCATGGTATAGGGTATCGTATAGTCGGTCTAGAGCGACTATAATTTTCTTACTTGTTTTTATATGTAGGATGTTACTTTTTCATCTAGTGATGAGTTGCAGTTCATTGTAAGGGTGTGGGCTCTTTAATAAACATCTGCTATTGAATTTGCCTTGGTTTTATTAGTTTTTAAAAGTTCTCCATTTTCAAAATTATTTTTGAACCGTTAGGAATTTTGTATATGAATTTTCACCAGCTTTCATTTCTGTCTTTTTTAAAGTGGAAGTTGATTAAGTTATTTAATTGCTTAACTAAGTTTAGCCTTATTGTTATCATTATGTCGTTGAAATTTACGTCTAAATTTATTTCCTTGCCTGATTAAGTATTTACTTAAATCAGATATTTGCCTCTGCCTTTTCAGTTCTATTACCTTTTGATATTTTATCGAATGAATTTTGAACAATATGGGTAACTATCTCTAAGAAATTAAGAGCTTTTGATTTATTACTTCACTTTCAGTCCATAATTTTTAGGGCCGTCTAGTTGGTTAGATGATACAACCGAACCTTGATGTTAGTTCAATGAAAGCTTCCATAGATGTCGCATATTATTGGGTTGTAATCAGAGTTTAGTTCATTAAGAAATGTCTGAGGTGTTGGGAAACATAAAGATGAGTCTGAGAGTAAGAAATCTACTGTGAAGTTAAGTTTTGTCCAAATCTAGTATGTTTATAGGGTAAATAAACACAATAGTTTGATTGTAATTTGCGATTATACGAGACATTAACTGCAGAACTATTAACATAACAGCTCGTATGTTGGGATCCCCGAAAATGAAAAAATTAGATCTAGTCGTTGTTAAGACTTCTCTTTAAATTTAATGCGTTATTGGGGGGTGGATTGTATGCAGACGTAAACATTGTTAAACGACCATTAATTTTTAATGGTATTGATATGTATTCAGTACCAAATGTTTTATATTTTGGTGCAATTTCATGTTCCATAGATTCTAAAATTGCGATTAGAATACCACCACCATAACTACCACGATCTTTTCTGTAGATTTTATATACTCCAATTTTTAATTTATGTTTTCTTTGCGTACATAACGTTATGAAACATTTTTGAGCATCATACCCAGTACTCTTAATTTGTCATATTTATTTTGACATTTTTGAAGTACATCAATGGCATCAAAGTAGATTTCAAGCAGTCTTTCATTTTTGTTTTGTTTATATTATATTACAATTTCTTGCTTTTATTACATCAGAAAATTTACTTGATTAAATATTGGCAGCAAATTGGCGTTATTTGGCAATTGTGGGAAATTGTCCGGTTTAAAGTCTGGAACAAAATTTCTTGGTCTTTGGTGAATAAATCTTCTTCTGCAGGGGCATCTTGCATCATCAGCTTTTTTTGTTTAAGCAATTATGACACTTGTAAAAATCTGGTCTTTCTCTATCAGTTTTAATCACGATTGTGTGATCATGCTGGGCATATAACATTCCCATTACAATCTTTAGCACTATGAACGTACTATTTTATCTATTCTTTATTTATTTATTTATTTATTTATTGACTTCTTGCACAAGACAAAGTCTTATAATTATAGTGCAGGATTATATATTTATAAGGATTTGCAATTGGTTATTAAGTACAATATTACCATTAAATATGAATCATAAAAACAAAAATTAAATATAAAAATAAAAAAGAAGATAATAAATATATATATATATATATATATATATATATATATATATATATATATATATATATATATATATAATTGAAGATTAAAAACTGAAAACAAAATCTAAATTAAAGAAAAAAATAAATAATGATTTTTTCAACTGCATTGCATTGCTCGTAAGTTCAAGGTTAGGTGGGAGGCTATTCCATTTATAAAAAAGTGCCATCCTATACTAGACATCTATGATTAGGAATAATTAACTTTTTTAAATGGTTATATAGATACTGTGGCGTTCCAGAGTATATTAATTTGTGTAATAATATGAGTACTCTTAACTTCAGTAAGTTTACGAACGATACTCCGTACAGGCTTGTGGGAGAAGAATGATATGTGATCAAATTTCTTTACCCATAGACATATCTAACAATATTGTTGTAAACAACGTCCAGTTTATTTTTGCTGATTGAGTAACAGTTGGCAGATAATTCGCATCCATAAAGAAGTGTAGGAACGAGGTATGTCTTTGCCGGTAATTTTCTGACTGAATGGTGTTTAAAATTGAGTAGACCAAAGTGTCCTGAGTGTTACATATGATTGCGAAACTAGTGTGTTGATGTGGTTTGACCAATTTAAATTGCTATTGATAACCAAACCAAGATTTTTCGCTGCTGTGACTATTTCAATACTCGCATTATTTATGGATATTTCCATTTCGATGGGTGGTGGTGGGGTTATTGTTTTTTTATGAATCACTATGCATTTAGATTTTTCCGGATTGAAGCAAAGGCCATTGGTAGTTGCCCAGCAATTTATTCTGTTGAGGTCATGGTTAAGGTTGTCCAAATTTTGACGAATTGAATTTACAGGACTGCTAATTTATAGCTGTACATCATCTGGATTTCACAATATGATAACTGTTGAGCTAAATCATTTGCGTAAATAGAAAATAGAAGCGGTCCCAGAATCGAACCCTGGGGCACTCCTCTAAAAATTGTTAGAGCTTCTGATATATTATTTACGAATACTGATTGGGTTCGGTCTGATAGATATGATGATATCAGTTGAATTGATGTTGATGAAATATTAGAAAGTTTACTTAGCTTCATAAATAAAGTGGAGGGTTAACAGCATCGAAAGCCTTAGAGTGGTCGAGAAGCACCAAAAAATTTACTTTGCCATCAACTAACTCACGTCTTATGCTCTCGGAAACATCAATTAGGGCAGTTACATAGCTATGGTTAGGACGAAACCAGGATTGCATGTCGGTCATTAGTTGTTTTTCATGTATGTAAGCACTCATTTGTAAGTGCAGTAATTTTTCCAATATTTTCGAGAGGAAGCTAAGTATGGCAATTGGACGATACTCCGAGTTGGATTTAGGATGTAATAATGGTGTTGAACAGTATCTAATGCAGAGCTAAAACGATTAGTATAATATTCTGATTTAGAAATTCGTATTTGATGATTGACATCGTTTCGTTCTGTTCGGTATTCAGTTTTTAGTTTCAGTGTTCTGAAACGTTTCCATCTGGAGAAAGTTAAATCTCTTCGTTGTATTAATTGTTATATTCTCGTGGAAAACCAGGATTCATTCTTTGCTGTTATCCGTCTCGTTCTCAAGGGAACTGTATCATCATATAGCTTTATAATATTTTCTTCTAGGAAAGATAATTGATAATGTATCGAGGGCATATAGTAAATACTGCTCCAATTACATTGAACATTTTGAGCACTGAGTTGCCCCTTTATTATCCTTTAGCGGATTCCTCCATTTAATGGGAATGTCGTAGGTATCTTATTTTTATTATTTCACGTTTTGTTATTTATTCACGATTAAACTCAATAATATAAAGCGCATCATCGGCATTTGATTTCTTTATTTTTATTTCTTTAACACTGTTCTGTGTGGCTTTAAATTTCTCAAAAATTGTTTTTGTAGCTAGATATGAAAGCCCCAACATCATTAGTTTAAACTTTTTCTTATCTCTTATTTCATGCGTATAAAACTGAAGCTTTGATTTTTTAAGTAGTTTAATGGCATCTTCACGTAACGAAAGTGATTCTGAAACTATTTTTGTTCCGACAGGTGTTCCTTTATATTTGTATTGTTTACCAGTTAAACCCATAACCAATGAGAAACTATGAGCATTGTCTACAATTATTGGTGGAAACTTAGCTTAAGAAGTTTCAATTTCACCTTCCTCAATACTTGTTGAATCTTAGAGCCAAGTGTTCTGGGTTCTTTAAATCTAGGTATATATTCCCAAAATTTTGTCCGTTCACCAGCCGTGGCAAGTTTTATAAATTAATAAATTGATATATCTAATATAAATTAACAATGAAAAATGCGACAGCGTTTACAACAATACAATTGTTGTTTTCTGAAATTTAATTGATGCTTTCTGAAATACTATTGATACTTTGTGAAAATCAATTGATATTTTCTGAAATACCAATTGGAAAAGTATAGTCAAACTATAACCTATATTGTGCAAAATCTGTTATATTGAAGAGTCAGAGTCGGAGTCGGATTTGGGCTCGGATTTAGAGTCGGAGTCGGTAGCTTTGATCATTCAGAGGCGATTCTTCCTCGATTTACGTCAGCATAGTGTTTCTCAATATGTTGACGTAGTCGGTGAGGCACATTTTGTCCGTTATCAAATGTATTTGACCAACACCCGATGCCGAAAAGCAACTGCATAGCATTTTGTTGCCAGAACCATGCTTGACGGTTATAATTGTGTGCCTTGGAATGTACGCTATATTTTTAGGGTTCCTTACATGCGGCTTTCCGTCAAATCCAATCAAATTAAACTTTGCTTCATCTGACCAAAGGACGTTTTTTTCAATTTCTTCTTAGCAGATGTCTCTCCGCAGTCTTTTCGGCTGCGATTGTTTTTTTATCCTTAGAAATGACACTTTTCTTGAGGAATAAGGTCTTAAAAGTTTTTTCTATCAGCCTATTTCGTATTTTTCGACTTTTTGTTGTGGCATTTAACTCTTTCTTCAATCCTACCGATGAAATAACCAATAATTTTTCCGAAGTTGCTCACTTCCTGCCTTGATGTGTTATACTAAACTTAGCTTTGCATGTTTCCGCCCAATGTATGGAATACAGGTGTGAATGTTTTTCCTGAAAATCGCATATATTTGCATTTGTTTAGATTAAGTTCCATTAAATTAGTTTTTTTTTTTACCAAAATGGCTGTTGTACAGTGTTATTTGGCATTAAAATAAAAAGCTTTTTCTTCACTTTTATTTAAGAGCTGCTTTATTTACGAATCCACTTTAAATAATAACAATTTTTTAGTTACTGCTTTTTGTTCAGAGTTTGCAATGATTTACATATGATTTTTACCATGAAAAACATTTAAGAAATGGCTATGTGATACATTGATAGAATCATGGTAATTGTGAAAAAAATCGAAATAATTCCACCTTTAATTCCACAATAACCATACTCCAAGGTTAACCATTTATAACAAACCAAAAATTAATTTAAAAATGCCAGCAAATCTTATTTTCATGGCTCATTTGCAAAGTCAAAGAAAATAAATGCGAAAAAATTTAAGCAAAATTGAAATGTGTACATTTCAACAATTATAGCCAATTTCTCCGACAAAAAAAAAAAAAAGAAACAACAACAACAGAAATTCGTAAGACATTCTATAAGTAGCGGTACACCACCACTACCACAACAAGAACTGAATAAAGTCAACGAAGGAAATAAAATATAAAGTAAAAAATATTTAAAGCAAAAGTAAAGAAAATTGAAGCAACTGACAGCCCGCACTCGTAGAAATTCAACAACAAATAATAATTTATTTCGCTCAAATTAACAAACCATAAAATGTTGGTAACAAGAAGAAGAAGAACGAAAAAAATTCTTATTGTTAGTAATACAATAATACAAACTTGTACATACTACATACCAAGGTACCAGTATTTACAAACATAAATGATATTTTTTTTCTTCTTAAAGTTGGTATTATGGCTTTTGAGTTTCTGCATTTGATGTAGCACTGGCTGGCTGCCTTGGCTGCCCTGCATGAATGCTTGTTACAACCATCTAATGCCTGTTTTTGCTATTTTAAATGGCTGGCTAGATGACTGCTGACTGATGAGTTAAGCTGCTGCTGTTATTGCTATTACTACCACCACTGTTACCATCACTAGTATCCGTACCATCACTACTAATCCTACTACAGTTCGTTGTTGTTACGAGTATTATTGTAGATTCTTACGTTGCTATGGCCTTGATTTTTATAATCGTATATTTACCCTGTCTCCTGTTGATTTATTGCATTCTATTATTTTGTGAGTCAGTAAATATGTTCGTATTTAATTTTTTTTTTAAGTTTAAATTGTCTTTCCTCTTCGTTCTTCGAAAAATGTGTTTTTCGATGAACTTGAAAATTGAAAAATTTTTTTGCATATGTCTTTTACTGCCTATGGGCATAAATTTTTGTAAAGCAGGTCTAAAGAAAAGTTTATTCCCAAAACCGAAACTTTAAAATCATCTAATATAATGGTTTATTTGGGAGAATTCTTGTGGTTGCAGTAAATTTTGTTTTAGGTAGAGACAAAATTGCCGAATTTTTTTAAGTAATAATAGAGCTTGTCTTCTGAAGTGGTCGGTTAAAGGGTAATTTTTTTTAAAAAGCCTTTTTTCAAAAAAATTCCTTTTAAAAACATTTACCGTTCTATAGAAAGGAGTTTTTTTTTAAGAATATTGCTATTTTTTAAAAAGAATATTAATGAAAAAAGTAAATTTTCTAATGATAGTTTTTTTAAGTACCCTTTAAAAAAGACACATTTAAGAAAGTATCTTTAAAAAAATTCATTTTTAAATAATCCATTGAGAAAGGAAATTGTTAAATAAATTTAGTAAGTTTTTAAAAAGGTGTATTTTTCAAAAATAGTGCCGTTTTGAAAAAAAATACCCTTTGAAAAATATGTACAAACAAAATTTGAGAAGAATCAGTACAATATTTTTGTTTTTTAATAGATTTAAGTGAAGATCGGGAAGCAGCTCTATATGGGGTCAAATGGATGATTTTTGGACTACTCATTAGTGGATGTAATGAACGCATACAAACCCAATTTGAGTAAGATCTATATGACAATTTGGATCTTATGGCAATTTATGTCGATTTCATATGGGTAATTTGTATGGGGGCTAGGTCTGAACATGGACCGATTCTCAACAATTTCAATAGCGTTCATCCCATGGCCGATAAAAGCTTATATACCAAATTTCGTCAAAATACATTCATATTTGCGACCTGCAGTTTGATTACAAGCTTTACATGGACACACAGACGGACGGACGGACGGACATTGTTAAATCAACTCAGAAAGTGATTCTGATTCGATCGGTATAATTAAAGATGGGTCTAGGTCAAATATTTTTGGTTGTTACAAACAGCAGCACGAAGTCATTATACCCAAACCACATAGTGGTATAGGGTATAAAAAATAGTGCTTTATTTTAGAAATAGAGCCTTAATGAAAACTTTAACTTAACTTAATAAAAAACAAGTAAGAAAATTATAGTCGGTCTAGACCGACTATACGATACCCTATACCATGTCCTATCTCTTAGGCCCAACTAACTGGACATAGAAAATAAGCAGAAACCAAATTTGAGTCTGATTTTTATTAATTTTTTTGGCTGCAGATATGAAAAAGTTCATATCGGATGCTATATCTATATGGGGACTAGGTCCGAAAATGGACCGATCCTGATCATGTTTGGTAAAGTCTCTTGTATTTTGCAAAAATATATACAAACAAAATCTGAGAAGAATCAGTGCAATATTTTTGTTTTTAATAGATTTAAGGGATCATTTTTGGACTACTCATTAAGGGACGTAATGAACGCATACAAAACCCGATTTGAGTAAGATCTATATGGCAATTTGGATCTTATGGCAATTTATGTCGATTTCATAGGGGTAATTTGTATGGGGGCTTGGTCTGAGCATGGACCGATTCTCACCAATTTCAATAGCGTTCATCCCATGGCCGATATATATACCAAATTTCGTCAAAATATATTCATATTTGCGACCTGCAGTTTGTTTACAAGCTTTACATGGACACACAGACGGACGGACGGATGGACCTTGTTAAATCAACTCAGAAAGTGATTCTGATTCGATCGGTATAATTAAAGATGGATCTAGGTCAAATATATACCACATAGTGGTATAGGGTATAAATACAGTTTCTAAAAATAGTAGTTTTTAAACAAGTACTATTTTTTAGAAAGAATACATTAAAAGCAAAACCTTCAAAAAACCGCTATTGAAACAAGTATCCTTTAAAAAAAGGAAATTTTTAAAAAATGTTGTACTTCTAAAAAAAATAAATTTTTCGCAATAGTATGTTTTTCAAAAAATGGTACATTTTTCAAAAATCTCACCTTTTTCACCTTGTTTTTAATAGAAGCCCAGATATTGATTCTGGTATATCTTGGCAATACAATATATCCGTAATATTAACAGACTAGGCGATTTCTTGTGACCGATGTTTTGTTCTACCATTTTGAGCAAACGTCTCGATTTTGAGCAAACGTATATTATTTGAAAGGTGTTTCTTTTTAGCCGTTTTGCAGATTTACAGATATTTTAATTTTTTGCTTTATTTTAAGTAAATTGCATTTAAAGTTGCTACTAACACAAACATAAAATTATACAATGGTATGTGTGTGTTTATTAAATTTGTTAATGTGTTTGTAATAAAAATGAGTTTGTTTTTTGTGTTGATTTGTAAATTGGCTATAATTGCTAAGCATACCTTTAGGGTCTTTATTTAATGAAAAAATAAATTTCCTAGAATTTCCACTCGAATTTCGAGGGCTGGAATCTGCTAGTATCATTAGAAGGCTTGTCTAAGTTATCCAAAATCAAAGGATAACTCTCTAAAATGACAATTTTTTAACAAAGTACCTTTTCTTAAAATAATATTTAATACTCAAATGTAAATAAGTAAGAAAATTATATTCGGTATGGACCGACTATACGATACCCCATACCATTCGTTTATAGAGGGGGTCTGAGGTCCGACTAATCGCATATAGATAATAAGCATAATCCAAATTTGAGTGACATTGTTATACAAAAAAAAAAAATTCATATCGGATGCCATTTTTACATGCGGTTTATGTCAAAAAATTAACTGATCCTGACCACATGTGGAAAGTCACTTATGTTTTGCAAAAACATATAGAATTCAAATATGAGAAAAATCTGTGGAATAATTTAGTTTTTTTATAGATTTAAGTGAAGATCGAGAAGCAGATTTATATGGGGGTTATAATTCTGAAATCTTCTACAGTGTTTATTTTGTGTAATAATTTGACCAAGATATATATATGATAATTTGGGTCTTATAGCAATTTTAGTCGATATAGGAACTAAGTCTGAGCATGCAACTATTTTCACCAATTCGTTCTATGGCCGATAGAAGCTTATATACCAAATTTCATCAAAATATATACATTTTGCAACCTACAGACCAACGAGCAGGCGGACGGTCGGACGGACGGACATCGCTAAATCTACTCAGAAAGTGATTCTGAGTCAATCGGTATTATAAAATATGGGTCCAAGTCAAATATAGGGTTTTTCAACAGGGACGCTACAAAAGTAGAAAGACAGGGACAGCAAACGACGCCATATTTCTTGCCGCTCTTTTTACATTTCTCTTCAGTAAGGTTTGCCATTTCATGACGGAAAGATATACGAGCCAACAACGAGTCGAAATTATTAAAATTTACTACCGAAATTCGGGGTCAGTGGCCTCAACGTTAAGAGCGCTACGTCCAATTTATGGTCGTCATAATCGTCCTAGCAGATCAACAATTGAGCGTCTAGTGGAAAAATTTGAATCCACAGGCACAGTACAAAATGTGCCCGTGCCAGTGAGACAAAGAAGTGCCCGTAGTGTCGAGAATATTGCTGCCGCTGAGGCTTCAGTTGAAGAAAGCCCAAATGTGTCTCTCACACGTCGTTCCCAAGCGTTGGGCATATCTGTGACGTCGTTGTGGCGATTTTTGCGAAAAGATCTTGGCCTACATCCTTACAAGATCAAATTGACGCAAGAACTGAAGCCGCTTGACCACCAGAAGCGTCGTATGTTCGTGAATTGGGCTGAGCAACAACTTGAAAATGATTCGGATTTTCATCGAAAAATCATCTTCAGCGATGAGGCTCATTTCTGGCTGGATGGCTTCGTCAGTAAACTAAATATGCGTTATTGGTCAGACAGCAATCCACACATACTCCATGAGTCATCATGGCATTCCGAAAAAATTACGGTTTGGTGCGGTTTACGGGCCGGTGGCGTCATTGGGCCGTACTTCTTCCGTGATGATCAAGACCGATACGTTACTGTGAATGGGAATCGCTACCGTTCAATGATAACCGAATATTTTTGGCCCCAATTGGATGATATGGACTTGGAGGACATGTGGTTCCAACAGGACGGTGCCACAAGCCACACAGCGAATGTCACTATCAATTTATTGGAAACCAAGTTCGGAGAACATGTTATCTCCAGTCGATTGGCCGCCTCGGTCGTGCGATTTGACGCCGTTTGACTATTTCCTGTGTGGCTACGTCAAGTCTATGGTCTATGCCAACAAGCCAGCGACGATTGATGAACTTCGTACGAATATCGAACGTGAAATTGCAGCAGTATCGGCCGATTTATGCTTGAAAACCGTCGAAAATTGGGTTCAGCGTCTGGACTTCTGCAAGCGTGCCCGTGGCGGCCATGCAAAAGAGATCGATTTCCATACATAATGGCATCGAACGTACTTTCACAGGAATAAATAATGTCATTGATATCCAAAACCGTTTTTGTTTTATTTAAAAAAACTTTTGTAGCGCTCTTATTGAAAAACCCTTTATCATTGGTAGTTGCAAACATCAGCACAAAGTCATTATACTCTGATCACAAACTGGTATGGGGTATAAGAAAAGTAACCTGTAAAAATTGTTTCTTTTTAAAAATATTGTCTTTTTTTAAACAGTACGTTTTTTTTAAAAATTTAAAGAAAAATCTTTTATAAAAAGTACCTTTTTTTAAAATTACCTTTTTTTAAAATTACCTATAAATAGAATTTATCTTATTAAAAAAGTAACTTATTTTAAAAAGGTACATTTTTGAGATGGTTCCTTCATAGAAAAGAGTCTGTGGAAAAAAGTGCCTTGTTGACAAAAATACATTTTTGAAAAAGTAAATTTTTAAAAAAAGTAGATTTTAAGAAAAATTACCTTATTAAAAATGGTTACTTTTTGAATAAAGTACATTTTTAAAAAGTTCCTTATCAAAAATTTCCGATCTAAAATAGTACCATTTAAAAAAGTACCTTGTTGATAAAAGTACCTTTTATAAAAAAGACATAGGTAATAAAAGTAGCTTTTTAAAAATACCTTATTGAGAAAACTGACTTATGTAAAAAGTCCCCTTTTAAAGAAAATCCTTCCCAAAAAGTATCCTCTTAAAAAAGTACTACTCGTATTTAAAAAAGTGCCTTAGTAAAAAAGTAAAATTTCAGAAAAGTTATTGTTAACAAAAGTATCTTTTAATAAAAGATACCTTTTAAAGAGTATATTTTTTAAAGTATCTTTTTTAAAATGGTATTTCTTTTAAGAAAGTACCTTTAAAAAGTACCGTTTTTAACAAGGTACCTTGCTAATGAGTACCTTTCTCAAAAAATTATCTTATTAGACATTAAGATTTTTTAAAAAAAGTGCGTTCTAAAAAAAGTATCTGTATAAAAAGTTCCGTTTTCAAAAAGGACCGTTTTAAAAAAGTATATTTTCTAAGGCAGTGTCTTTTTTAAAAATTTACGTTATTTTAAAAAGTACTTTGTTAAAATATGTATCGCATTGAGAAAAACAACCTAAAAAAGTAATTTAAAAAGGTATCCTTTTAAAAAGTACAGTTTTATAAAAATACCTCTTTAAAAAACTCACCTTTTTAAGAATAATCTTTTCAAAAAATGTTTCTTTTTATAATGTACTTTTTCAAAAATTATCTTTTTAGAAAAGTACTTTTTTTAAACACCCTTTTAAAAAAGTAGTGTATTTTCTGAAAAAGGTACATATTTATGTGGAATGTGACATTTTAAAAAGGAAACTTTTTCAAAAAAGTATATTTAAAAAAAGTACCTTTTTAAAAACAGTACCTTTTTAACAAGGTAAATTACTAAAAAAAAAAAGGTTTTTTTTTACAAAGTGTCTTCTAAAAAAGTAGCTTTGTACATAGTAACTTTTAGAAGTACCCTATTTTAATAAATCGCCTTTTTTAAATATAACGATATTAAAAAAGTACCTTTTTGAAAAAGAACCGCTTAATTAATTTTTAAAAAGTACCTCTCTAAAAAGGCACTTGTTTAAGAAGTACCTTTCTAAAATTGGCACATTTTATAAAGTAAAGTATTTTTTTAATGTACGTTTTCAAAAGTATGCCTTTTTAAAAAAGTATTTGTTTTAAATGAGCCATTTTTAAAAGTACCTTTAAATGAAGTACTCAAAAATAGTATTTATTTTAAAGGTGTCATTTTGAAAAAGTCCTTTTAAATAAATACTTTTTTAAAAAAGTGCTTTTTTTAAGAAACTAACTTTTAAGAGACCTTAAGATTTGGATGTGAATTTGAAACCACAGTGCACCGTAGGCAAGAAGCTGTTTTTTTAAACAAAAATTGCGATGTTTTAATTAACGTTCGGATAATTTTTATATTCATGCCCCCTAGTGCAGAGAAGATTTAAGGATTTTGTTTCTTTTGTTTGACACCACAAATTAAAAAAAAGATAAAAAGAACTCATCCAGTATTTGTACAATTTAATACTTATGTTCTGTTTTCATTATGTTTTTGTGTGTATCTTATATTGCAATTACCATTTTTAAGATTTTTTTTGTTGAGATGGATTTTTTTTTGTTGTTCAAATACTTTATCTTAGCCACAACTTGTAGTTAAAAAATTGTCACCAAGTCTTTGAGCCTTTATGTGTGTGTGCGTCTGCAAGTGTGTGGTAAAAATCATTAACATTAAGTAAAGTCACGATGTATGGCTACAGTTATAACGTTGTATGTGTATCTGTGTTAGTTTGTTTGCGCAACGTCTGAACCAAATCCACTATTTGTACATATTTCTTCCAGATTAAGTTGTTCAACCACATTGGAAAATGTTTGTTGAAAAGGTGGTTGCAAAAACCCACCTATTTCTATTGTGACAACAAAAATTGCGGTTGAGACAACCAAAACAATGTGGCGGTAACTAATTTCAATAGAACATCATTACAATATAATTTACAAACATTTAAGTTAGTCGTCTTATATATAAGACTGACTTTGTATCTTTATCTTTTCATTTCTGTGTGAGAGATTTTTTTTGTCTTTTCTTTCCATAGTTTTAGTTATCGTGGAACTGCATTCACCACAAAAATTAAAAGTAAAATAAAAAGGCATGTTGTAATTTTTGTGATAACTTAATATCTTAGAAAATCTCTTTGTTCCTTTAACTGTTTATGTGTTTGCCCTTCTTTTTTTGTTTTTGTATCTTAAACATCTTTTTAGAAGACAAAAAGGTTTTTTTCGTTTATTACAACCCTAGATTTGGCAGTGCTTCAGTACTTCAGGCTTCTTGATAAATTAATTATTAAAAAGTTATTTTTAGCTGCAGCAATTTAATTAAAGGTAGGAATATTTTTTAAGACGTACATCAAATTGGTCAGTAAATTCCTAAACAAATTAATTAAAACAGAGCCTCGGATTATGAGAACATTTTTTAAATAAAAATTATGAAATTCTTTTATATTTTTAATAAATTTTAATATAGACTACCCTTCAAATTTTGAGAAATATTTTTTCGCAGTGTTTTCCATAGAAAAGCTCTCGTTAGTGAATAATTTAACTTTGAAATTATTTCTTATAGAAAAGCCATCAGATTCGGGAATTTATATGATATGGAAAAACCCTCAGATTCCGAGAAAAACCTTTGAGATTCTATCAAATTATAAAAAAAATTTGCCTATAAAATAGGAAGGAAATTTTCCTATAGAAACATCCTCAAACTATTAGAAACTTTTCCCATTGAAAAACTTCTGAGCAACATTTTCTATGACACAACATTCATATACTGACACGAAATAACGTTTCCCATAGAAAAACGCTCATATTCTAAAGAATTCTTCTTATCGAAGAACCCGAATTCTAAAGAAGTGTTTCTTTAGAAAATTTATCCAATTCTAAGCAGTTCTTGCTGCAAAAAAACTGGGATTGAGGAATATTTAATATGGATAAACTCCAGAATTCTACGGAATTTTTCTTAGGACTAATTCCTATAGAGAAAACCTTAGATTCTAAGAAATACTTCCAATAGAAAAATCCTTAAATTCATAAAAAAAAGTTTTCTAAAGAAGAACTTTCAAGTTTTGAGGAATTTTTCCTTAAAAAAAATTCGCAAATTCTTCGAATTTTTGCAATTCAAAACTTAGACTCTGAGCAGTATTTCTACATCTTCATATTCTGTGGAACCACTGTAATAGTTTACGCTATCACTGACTCACTATGCTGATCTTCTGATATGGTAATTCTGTAACGATGTATGATTTATGTATATTTAATTAAATCTTACTTAGATGTCTGAGGATAGCCAAATGTTTGAAATTTTTCCCCTTTTTGAAAACTCCACCCATGTTGTGGACAAAATCGTTTCTTCTTTAAAAAAGTGCATATAAAAAAAATGTATATGATTTTCTTAAAAAAATAGAATTTTCTTAAAAGAAGGTACATTTTGATAAAAAAGAAAATTTTCTTAAAAAAAATCCTTGCTTAAAAAATGCACTTTATTCAAAAAGTAGATTTTTTTAAAAAGTGCCTTCATTTAAAACGTACATTTTCTTAACAAGTATTTATTCCTACCAAAATACATTTTCTGTACCTTCTTAAAAAAGTACCTGTTTTTAAAAAATTGTCTTTGTTAAAAGGCCCTGTAGTAATAAAATACCCTTCTTTAAAAAAAGTACCTTTTCTTCGAGATGTACCTTTTCCTTTAAAAAGTGCCAATTCTGAAAAAAGTTCTTACGTTAAAAAAGTACCTTTTCTTAAAAATAGTATATATAATTAAAAAAATATATAATTTCTTAAAAAAGTACCTCTTCCTAAAAGCGCACTTTTTCTAAAAAAGTTCCTTTCTCAGAAAAGTACCTTTTCTTCAAGAAATTGCCTTTTCTTAAAAAGCATATTTTCCAATTTCTTAAAAAAATAAATTTTCCCCAAAAAGTACCTTTTCCTTTCCTAAAAAAGTACCACTTCTTAAAATCACTTTGCTTAAAATGTTACCTTTTCTTAAAAAATTTCGTTATTTAAAAAAGTATATTTTATTAAAATACTTAATTTTCCTGAAAAATAAATTTTCTTAAAAAGCTATCTTTTCTTAAAAAAGGGTTCATTTTCTTAAAAAATTTCTGTGTTTTAAAAAGTTCTTTGCTTAAGAAAAATAAATTTTCTTAAAAAATAACATTTCCTCAAAAAAAGTTACTTTCTTAAAAAAGTATATTTTGTTAAAAAAATTAGCTTTTCTTAAAAAAGTTCTTTGCTTAAAAAATTACATTTTCTTAAAAAATAACTTTTCCTCAAAAAGTACATTTTCTTTCAAAAGTAAATTTTCCTAAAAAAGAACTTTTTCTTAAAAAAAGTTCCTTTCTTAAATAAAAAAATACATTCTCTTAAAAAATTAACTTTTCTTAAAAAAATAACTTTTCCTTAAAAAGTACCCTTAATTCGAAAAGCACACTTTCTTCAAAAAGTACCTTTTCTTACAAAAAATTTCCTATCTATAAAAAGTCCCCTTTTAAAAAAATTAACTTTTCTTATAAAAGTACTTATTCTTTAAAAAAGGTACTTTTTCTTAAAAAATTACCTCTTCTTTAAAAAGTTCATTGCTTAAAAAATTACCTTTTCTTACAAAATAACTTTTCCTCAAAAAGTATATTTTCTTTGAAAAGTACATATTCTTCGAAAAGTACATTTTCTTCGAAAAGTGCATTTTCTTAAAAAAAGTACTTTTTCTTTAAAAAAAGTTCTTTCTTACAAAAGTATCCTTTCTTAAAAAATAATTTTTCCTCAAAAATTACCTTTTTACGAAAAGTAAATTTTCCACAAAAGTACTTTTACTTAAATAATTCCTTTCTTTAAACAAATACCTTCTCTTAAAAAATTAAATTTTCTTGAAAAAGTCCTTTCCTTAAAAAATTACCTTTTCTAAAAAAAATAACTTTTCCTTAAAGACTAAACACGTGTTTCAAAAGAGTAATTAAAAAAAAACTCATATCGCCTATTTATGTATCATAGATTGAAATTTGTAATTACATTCTTTAATAATATGCCAGCAGAAAAAGAACTTAGAAAAAAGTGGAAGATATGTCACATGCTTGAGATCTGGCTGTGGTGAAAGGTTGAATCATCACTAGGGTAGGGAATTCCATGCAATTGCATGTTTTAACTCTGTAGTATATATTAGATATGGACCTATGTCTAAATTTACTTTCAAATAGGATCGGTTGGTATATTTTAGCAAATTTTATTTTAAATTAATGTTTTGCGTATTTGCATTAAAATGGCTATATATTGAAATATCTCATAAATATTTATCCAAATGAATAAACGAACAATAAAAAATTTACAATAAAATCTGTGGTTTTCTAGAATAACCGCGTATGTTATAAAATCAAAATGTTCAGGCGGAGCCAAAAAACTTTATATTTGAAATTATGGGCTCGATATAAAGATTTTAGAGCTTTTTATTTAACAGTCCTATAGATATGGGCAATAAATACTTTATATAAAATTTTGAGTCAAAAATCTTCAGCGGAATAGATCCTAGAGAAGGACGAAAAAAACTATATGTAAATTACACTTAAAGTGTGTGCAGATAAAACAACTTATGTCGACAAACGTCGTTTTCTTTGAAAAAGAAAACTACCAATGCAACCACCCATGTAGACATAAGTTGTTGTTGCTTGAAAAATGGATTTTTTTGTTCATCAACAAAAATTTAATGGGACTGGGGATGAACATATAACAACGTATCAATAATAATAGTCACAAAAATAACAGAAATAAACGCACAAGTTTTTATAAGTGGTTATACACTGAAAACTAATCCAAAACTATTTTGCATTTTTTTCATTAATAACAACGTATGTCGCAATGTGTCGTTTTCTGAGATAATAATTCGTCAGCGATCAAACGTAGGTTGACGTACGTCGTTAGTGCTGCAAATTAATTTAATAAACATTTAAGTTACGTTGTTATTTAAAGAAAAATCTCAGAAATGGTCAATATTTTTTTTTAAAAATTTAACACGTGTAAAGAGCGTTAAAAATTAATATATTTGGCATCGTTAACTCAAAACTGACAAAAATGGACATACGCGGTTATTCCAGAAAACCACAGAAATGTCGTGGATTTGTAGTAGCAGATTTTTGCATTATTTGCTTTAAATGCATATTTGTGCAAATTTTCATAAATATGCTTCATTGTTGAATTTTTTCATAATCATATATAGGAATCGACAAATTTACAACAGCATATTTTTATTGCATGTTTTGCTTGCAACACAAGTTTTTGCATCTTTTTGAAAAAATTATCAATTATTTAAATTTTTCATAAATATCTATCCAAACAAATTTTCAGCGAAATTTACAATAAAATGGCACCTTTTTATTAAAGCATATTTTTGCATATTTTGCTTTAAATGCATTTTTTTGCATATTCTTTGTTAAAAATTGTTCGAATCAAGAATTTTAATAAATTGAGTTGAATTTGTAGCTGCATATTTTATTGAATATTTCACTATATGTTCATTTTTTGTGCAAATTTTCATCATAATGCTTAATTATTGAAAATTTTCATAATCGTCTATTTGCCTCAATAAATTTACAATACATTGCCATACATACATACATTCTGTACTAACATATTTTACAAATATTCATCAATATGCTTAATTATTGAAATTTCACATTACTATCTATACGAATCAATAAATTTGCATAAAAAAAGTCGCATCATTTTGGGAAAACATATTTATGTATACTAGCAGATTCTAGCGCTTGAATTTCGAGGCAAATTTCTAGACAACTTTTTTTTTCAACTTAGGCAATTCACAAACCAACACTTTTTAGTTTATTATTATTGTGAATGAAGATAAAAAAACTCATTAACAAACACATTAACAAATATAATAAAACACATATACATATGTATAATTTTATGTATGTGTTAGTAGCAACTTTAAATGCATTTTACTCAAAACAAAGGACAAAAATGAGAATCTGGAAAACAGCTAAAAGGAAGTACCATTCAAATAAAATACGTTTGGTCAAAATCAGGATAAAACGGTACAACAAAACATCGGTCACAAGAAATCGCCTAGCCTATTAATATTATAGATTTTGCTTTAAGTACATGACTTTGCATATTTTACTTTTGATAAAACTGCTTAATTGATGAATTTTTTCATAATTATTCAAAATTCTCATTTAATAAACATTTTTTTTTATAAATATCTATACTAATCAATAAATTTATAATAAATTTACAAAGCAAAGCCATGTACACTTGTGGACATACAAATAAGTTACTCATGCAATATATCTTTCTGAGTGAAAAAATAACGGTACGTTACTTGTTGATTCTTTGAAAGTATAAAACATTTTTAGAATTTCAATGTTTAAGTTAAGTCGTTTTAATTATCGAAGGTAAATATTTGTATTAAGAAAATTTTATGGTAATTGAAAGGGTTTTATTGGTAGTTCCATTTGACGTTGTTAAATTACGGATAAAAATAAGTGCTCTACTACCGCTGGAAGGGAGATCGTTTGGTGTTGCTTCCAAAATAATGGTTCAATTGCTGAAGTGGTAAAAATGATATCATTATCGCGGGGAAAGGTTGTCGACATTATTAAGCATTATCAAAAATGTTAGACTTTTGATAATTTGCAAAGACATAAACAACGCAAAACGACACAGGCAGCAGATAGGTTTATGGCAAGGATGTGTAATTGACCCATTCCTCATATCAATTCAGACCAGAACATGAATTGAGTCTGATATTTGCAATTAAATATCGGCAAGGACCGTAAGAAGGTTTCTGACTGAAAATAATCTGCATTGCCGTATGGCGAAAAAAAAAACCACAGAAAACTATTCAGCAGCGATTGCGGTTTGCAAAAACTCACCCCCGTAAAGATCGAAATTTTTTCGAAAAGTACACTTTCTTCAAAAGTAACTTTTCTTAAAAAGTTTCCTATCATGAAAAAGTACCTTTTTTTAAAAAATTACTTTCCCTTGAAAATTTCCTTGGCTTAAGAAGTGCCTTTTTTTAAGAAGTACATTTTCTGGAAAACTAAATTTTCTTATGAAGTAATTCTTCTAAAAAAAGTATCTATTTTTAAAGAAGTAACTTTTCTTCAAAAGAACAACTATTTTAAAAAAGTTCCTGTTCGATTTCTGTTTTGGTGTTGGTGTTTCCTATTAGGAAATAAGGTGTTTGCCAAAGACTTAAAACAGATCACTTGGCTTGGTTTGAAGGAAACACACTTAAATATATATAAATAATTTGTATTAAAATATATTTATTAAAGTAACTAACTTTGTACAAATCAGTAACATAATTTTTATTTTAAAAGTTTCCTTTTGTATACAGGAAAAACCACCTGTCTTCTGCAGTACCTTTTGAATAAAAATAATTTTTTAAGTCCAATACACATTTTCTTATCATTTCATTATTATGAATGCGCAATGATATTCACAAAACATTATAAAATATAACCCTCAAGTTCTGAAGAATGTTTTCCACATGAAAACGCTTTCGAAAAACTAAGAATGTTTCCTTTTTAAAAATTTAATTTTTATATTCTGAGTAATTACTCCCAAATATGTATATCTCAGTTACAAGTAAATTGAATCGTATAAAAAATAATCTAATTTCAGTTTACTTAAATTTAGATTTAAAGCAGGAAATGAGTTCATATTAAAAACTCCAAAAACAAAAGTAGACAACAAAGTAAATTATAAAATAACAGAAGAATATCTCAGTTGCTATGCTAATTCATAAATATTACGTATTTGCCATTTGCGAATTTATTTATTAAAAACATTTCATAACGAAGAATGTTTGTTGGCAAAAAAGTGCCAAAGAATTACAACGAGAGTGGCAAAAGAAAAATAAAATGAAATTGATTTATGTACAGATACTCGTAAATCATACAACAAATTCCCAGTACAACTAAAGAAAATGACAGTTAGGCAAACTAATACACACATAACAACTTACATTCATACTCGTCTATGTGTGTTGAATCAGATATTGGTGGGGATGTGTTATCGTTCAGACACACATACACTGATATGCTACCTACATTCCTTCAACTAGCACATAGTCGTCATTCCCGTATTGTACAAGTTTATAAATAGGTAGTATGCAAGTTCAGTGTCTTCCTTTAAATATTGCTATAAAGAAATATGTTATGACACACAAACATCAGTTACATCCCACAACGTTATTCATTTTATTTACGAGCCAGAGGTGTAAAATATTTTGCGATACTGCCAGCCATTCAGTCAGCCATCCATTCAGCTACAGTTATTTGTCGTCATTGTCATTGTAATATTATGATATGTAGCTGATTTTCATTTATTCATTCATTCACTCCCTTGTACATTAAATCAACCTATCAAGGCACAGTGGTTCGAAAATATTTGCAAAAATTTAAAGTTTTGATTTTCGTGGAAATATGCCCTGCAGAGCCGTGAAACAAATTTCAATAAAAGTATTTTCTAATAAAAATATTTTATTTTAACAAAAACTTTTTTTTTTTTTTTTTTTTTTAGGAAAAAGTACAACAAAAGCAATGTTTTTTTAAACTTTTCATTGCAATAAAAAAAAAATTTATTATAATGATACATGCTTCATATGTAATAAGAAATACCAATATTTATTTGTCAAAATCATTTTTACCATATTTATAATACTAGAGTACTCTATCAAGGGGCATTGTATATACCAAAAATATATTTTGTTAACTATTGTTTATTATAGTGTATTATATTTCATTAGTAATCAATAAACGAAAAAAAAAAAAAAAGGAAAAAGTACTTTTAAGAATTTTCTAATTTTGCTTTAAGAATATGCACTTTTTAAGAAAAGGTACTTTTCTGAGAAAAGGTAATTTTTTTAGGAAAATATACTTTTTTAAGAAAACGCACTTTTTACGTATACTTATATAAGAAAATGTGCTTTTTTTTAAAGAATATGTACTCTTAAGAACAGCTACTTTTTAAATAAAACGTACTTTTTAAGAAAATGGATTTTTTTAAGAAAGCCTACTTGTTTAAGAAAAGGTGGTATATTTCAGAGATTTATTTTTTTAAGCAATAGTACTTTTTTTTAAAAGAAAATTTACTTTTTTAAGAAAAGGTAGTTTTTAAAGAAAGTTTACTTTTTTAATAAATTTTTTTTCTTTGAAAATTTACTTTTTTAAGAAAATTAACTTTTTTAGGAAAAGTCCTTTTTTTTTTTTTGCAGAAAATGTACTTTTAAGAAAATGTATTTTTTTTGAAGAAAATGTTTTTAAAAAGGGTACTTTTAAAAAAAATTTTTACTTTTTTGTTAAAAGTACCATTTATTTTTAAAGAAAAAGCTATTTTTTAAGAAAAGCTACATTTTGTACCCTATACCACTATATGGTCAAGGCATAATGACTTTGTGCTGATGTTTGAGATCGACCCATCTTTTATTACTAGCAGAGCCCAGCCCTCGAAATTCGAGCGCAAATTCCAGGAAATTTTATTTTTTCATTCAATTTATTTCTGACAATGTTTTTTTAATCTTTTGAATTCATTAAATTTATTTCATTATAAATATTTGTTGAACACACAGAAATAAGAGCATAAATGTATTTTAACCACTATGTATGCCACCTAAAGATATGTTAATTTTAGGCAATTCACAACTCAACACAGGGCATGCGATATGCAATTATTATAATGAATTTCGAATGCATTATTGTCGTTATTGGTTTATGTCCAAAATTTTTTTTTCCAATTCAACACAGGGCTTTTCATATACAATTTTTAAAAACACATTAACAAATTCGATAAACATACACACTTCATTGTATAATTTTATGTATGTGTTACTAGCAACTTGGAATGAGCATTACTAAAAAATGTTCCTGGCGATTCAAATCTGTGGACAGCCAAAAAGAAATACCTTTCGAATGATGGATGTTTTGTCAAAATATGATTAAAACTGACAAAGTTACAACGGTCACAAGAAACCGCCTTGCCTATTAATATTACAGATATCGATCAACTCAGAATCATTTACAGAGTTGATTTAACGCTGTCCATCCGTCTATCCGTCTATCCGTCGGTATGTCCATGTAAACCTTTTAATCAAATTACAGGTCGCAAATAGGAATATATTTTTTGGCATATCTTTTATCAGCCATACGACGAAAATCGGTGCATGTTAAGACCTAGTCCCCATACAAATGAAGCCTGTGGGATCGACTTAAGTTGAAATAAGCCCCAAATTATCATATATGTATATCTTGATCAAATTTGGCTTGTTTGCGTTTATTATACCCATTAATCAGTAGTACAAAAACGAACCCTCTTCTCGATCTTCACTTAAATCTACCAAAAAACAAAATTATATCACAGAATTTTCTCATATTTTGTTTGTTCATGTTTTTGCAAAAGATAAGTGACTTTATGAAATATGGTCAGCATTGGTCTATTTTCTAGTCCCCATGTAAATATAGCATTCGAAATTAACTTTTTCATATATGTATGCAGGTAAAAAAATGAATAATAATTCCACTCAGATTTGGGTTATGCTTTTTTCTAACCCCAATTATTTGGACCCAAGACCAATTATCTAAACGCAATTATCCAGACCGACTATTTTTTTGAAAATTCGCTTTTTTACGAAAATGTACTTTTCAAAGTAAATTTAATTTTTTTAGATTTTTAAGAATATGGACCTTTTGTTAAGAAAAGTAAAATTTTTATAAAAGTTGGTGTAAAAAAAGTACTGTTTCAAAGAAAATCTACTTTTTAAGAAAATTTCCTTTTACGAAATTGTACTTTTTTTAAAGAAAATGTTCTTTTATAAAGAGAATATTTTTTTTTTTACAAAAAGGTACTTTCTTAACAAAATTCACTTATTTAAGGAAAGGTATTTTTTAAATGAACTTATTTTTAAAAGGCACCTTTTTAAGAAAATCTATTTTAAATACTTTTTAAAAAAAAATTTATTTGTTAATTAAATATGCTTTTTAACAAGATGTCGGTTTAAAATAAAATAAATTTTTATAAATAGTACTTTTTTAAGAAAAGGAACTTTTTAAGAAAATTTATATTTATTCAAATAAAATGTCGTTTTTGAAAAAAATAAATTTTAACAAATGGTACTTATTTCTCCGAAAATGTACTTTTTGTTAAAAAAAGGCACTTTTTGTTAAGAAAAGGCACTTTTTGTTAAAAACGGTACGTTTCTTACATTTTTAATAGAAGTTACTCAAAAAAAGAAAATATAGTTTTTAAAGAAGAGAAACTTTTTTAACAAAGGATAAAAAACAAAACGTATTCAAATAAAATGTCTTTTTTGAAAAAAATAAGTTTTAACAAATGGTACTTTTTTCTCCGAAAATGTACTTTTTGTTAAAAAAAGGCACTTTTTGTTAAGAAAAGGCACTTTTTGTTAAAAACGGTACGTTTCTTACATTTTTAATAGAAGTTACTCAAAAAAAGAAAATATAGTTTTTAAAGAAGAGAAACTTTTTTAACAAAGGATAAAAAACAAAACGTACTTATTTGATGAAAGATATATTTTTTAATTTTTTAGATAATAAATTTTTGTTTTTAAGAAAATGTACTTTTATGAAAATCTAATTTTTCATAAGAAAATGTACTTTTTACGAAAATTTTATTTTTTGTAAGAAAATGTACGTATTGTTAAGAAAATGTACTTATTTTTTAATAAAAGTTACTCAAAAAAGGAGTGTTACTTTTTTGAGATAGTAAGGGATAAGCAAGGGTCTTTTTAAAGAAATATTTATTTATTTTGAAAATATACTTTTTAAAAAGATTTACTTTTTAGTAAAATATATTTTTCTAAGAAATCAAGCTTTGTTTAGAAAAGATACTTTTTTTGGAACAGTTTTTCAGACGAGGTTAATTTTTAAGAAAACGTGTTTTTTAAAGGAAATTTACTTTTCAAGAAATAATACTTTTTTAAGAAAAGGTAATTTTTCAGGAAAATTTACTTTTTTTAAGAGACACTTTTTTAAGGAAATTTTTATTTAGAAGGTACCTTGTTAAGAAAAGCCCTATTTTAAGAAATGATACTTTTTTAAAAAAATAGACTTGTAAAGAAAATTTACTTTTTTATGAAACTCTACTTTTATAAGAAAAGGTACTTTTTAAAGAAAAGTTACCCTTTTAACAAATGGTACTTTTTTTATGAAAATATTTTTATTTTTTTTTTAAATAAACTTTTTTAAGAAAAACTACTTTTTGACGAAAATATACCTTTTAAGAAACGGTTGTTTTAAATAAATGGTACGGTTTTTAAAGAAAGTGTACTATTTTTTTTAAAGAGAATTTACTTTGATTTTTTGAGAAAAGTTTATTTTTTTAGATAAAAGGTACTTTAAAATAAAAGGTATATTTTAAATAATACAAAACTTTTATTCCAACTCCTCAAAAAGTAAACGTTCTCAGAAAAATTTTTTTCTCAAAAAAGGACATTTTTTCAAGAAGATCCTCGTCTTTAAAAAACATACCTTGTTTTAAAAAAATGGCTTTGCTTAAAAAAGTACCTTGTCTTAAAAAACTTCGTTTTGCTAACAAAAATTTTCCTTCCTTCATAAAATATTTGTATTTATCAAAAAGTACCTTTTCTTAAAAAAGTACCTTAAAAAGTACCTTTTCTTAAAACACCACATTTTCTTAAAAAAGCACCTTTCCTTAAAAAGTACATTTTCTTCAAAAACTACCTCTCCTTTAAAAACAAAATTTTCTTCCAAAAGTACAGTTTCTTCAAAAAGTGCCTTTTCTAAGAAAAGTTTTTTTTTCAAGAAGGTCCTTTGTTAAAAAAAGTATCTTGTCTTAAAAAAGTACCTCTTCTTAGGCCGAGGCCACGCAATGAGCGGCAAAGCGGCAAGCGGCAGAGCGGTGAGCGGCAGAGCGGCGAGTTTGAGCGGCAAGAGGCTTATTACTGATCGTCATTTCTGAGCGGTTAGTTGTCAAAATGCCATTGTCAATGTTATTATTTATTATTTATATAAAAAGTTTTTATAATATAAGCAAAATGTTTTCACTATTTTATGATTTTTATTTATGTATGCTACTACATTTCAACCTTTATAACTTTTTATCGATTGGAAAACAATACAAAAATAGTTGTCGTTAAGATAACAACAACAGCTGACTTTAGCAATAGCGAATATCGTTTAAAAATTTTACTGAATACCAAAATCGATAATTTTGTTGTTTTCTTTTTCTAACGATTCAATTATCGTTAAAAAGAAGTTACTGAATCGCGCTACAGATTGACAAAACATAGAAAAGCTATTTTTTTTTTTTTTTTTTTTGCAATTTTTATTGTTTGACGCTCAGACAATTAAAAATTAGAACAAGTTCTATTCCTGAGTGGTGCCGCTTAAATGCTCAGAAATGCCGCTCACATGCCGCTCATTGTGTGGCCACTTCAGTAGTATTTCATATGTTTTAATTTTTTTCCGCTCATCGCATTAGGCTGCCACTTATGATTATGTTCCCAGCATGCTAGTTTGTGTCTGCAATGAAAAGCGTTTCTGTAACAGGACCTTTTTATAAGTTTCCGGTTAAAATTATGAAAAATAATTACGTGTTTAATAAATAAATGGCACCCATTTGAAAAAATAGACTGTTACTTATTGTACCCTGTCTTTTGCTGGTGCTTTGGCTGACTATTATATGTTTTAGTAAATTTATGTTAAGAACTTTCTTTCTTATGGTTTGATGGGGTAAACAAAAATCATCAAATTTTTAGCAAGATACTTTTTTAGTTGGAAACTTTTTGTTTTTTTTTTTACCAGCAAAACATTAGTGATTGTTGACGTTAATAAAGTTTCGTCTAAATAATTTTATGTTATTATTTTTGTGTTGCCGGTTATAAGCCAACTGAAAAGGTATTTTAATGTAGTTGGTTGTGTGTTGTTTTTTTTTATCATTTATGGCAACTTTTGTCGTTAACTGAAAATTGAATTTTAAATTAAATTAAAAAATAAAACATAACAAAACAAAAGCCGAGTGGAGAAGTCAACTATAATTAGTTATTTTATGAGGTAACGTGAAAACAGAAAGGAAATGAATAGTTAATAGTAAATAGAACATTATGGGATTATATAAAAAATATTCAAGGAAAGTATTTGGTAAAAAAATGGCTTACGAAACATAATTTGTTCATATATTTTCTAAATCATTGGTTGTTATATCTAAAGAATGGCCAAAATAAAAATCCCATTACTGAACTGTTACGCAAATTATTTTGAAAACTGTGTGAAGCTTTGTATAATTAAAGTCTTCGTACTATTGTTGTTTCTAGTTTTCTGAGGCAGCTATGCAAATGGTCTTAAGGCATACGTCTTGTATAACTAAGTGGTCTTTAGTAAGGACTTCTGCAATGAGTGACAAAATATTTTCATATTTGCCGGATATTAATTCTTGCTGGAAAGCGATCAACTCTTCTCTCAGCTTTAGTATATTTTTTCCGGCTCTTACAGATCCAGTTGTTGGTTCATATAACAATGCAAAAAGTCTCCGGAGCCTCATGGTACACCAGCACTAGCGATCTTCTATTGGTTAATATATACAGCTGTACTGTGAGGATTTTTTTTATCAAATGCGCGAGTACGCTGACTCATCAAATGTAATCTTTGCTAGACTTTTGAATGAATAATTGCAGTTTGTAATTTATATGACAATTGAATCGTTTATTTCAAAAACCAGTCAAGCAACAAAAAATCAGAAATTGAGTTATTGGGCGATTACTGTTTTTCAAAGGTAAATGAATGCATCGTTTAATGCAAAAACAATTAAAATTTTGCCCCCTTGTCTTGGTGAAACAAAGTCGGGAAAACTTCGTTTAGTGCAGAAAGAAGTCAAGGGACAGCGCTTAACTGGTTTCTGCTCTAAACGGCGGGATTTTTAATACTGAAGACCAATAAAACAGGTCGTTTTAATATGCACAATGTAACCCCTCAAGATGTTAAATCTTTTAAAAAATGGCGGCCTCGGTGGTACAAGAAAATTTCAAATTCTGATGAAACCTCTGGGAGAGCCTATCAGTCCAAACGACATGAGGGAGACTTTTAAGATTTCAACTTACAAATAGTTTTCTTATAACAAGAACTTGCCAGAAAAAGGAGTTGTAAAACAATTTATAGATGGACTTGGATCATCAACACTTACTTTGATAAAAACCCATTCTCCTCCGGCTTTACCTACAAAGATCGCATATCACCAGGATAGGTGAGTAAAAAATAAAAGATGGTTTATTAGGCTCTAATCTAATTTTTTTTCATGAATGTTATATGTCCAATAAATGTAAAAAAAAAAATGTAAAGATTTACAAGCCCTAAAACCCTACTTGATTGGATACGAAGAGTTCTATGACACGGAAGCAGAATGCACTATAGAGCGAGTGTATGAGAACAGTCATTCAAAAAAAAAAAAAAAAAAAATATTTATCTAAGAAAATGATATTAAACTCTTTAAAAAGTAAATTTTTCATTTTATTCTTGAAGTCCCTAATAAAATTAGAATATTTCGAACGTCATTTACAATAGTGATGGTTTTTTGGTTCAGAAACCAGTCAAGTGCAAACTTTATATTATTTTTTTACATACGTGTTAATATAGATAAAAAAAGTTTTATGTTTATCAAACAGTTACGCAAATGGATGACTTTCATAGGAGAAAATATAAATTTTCTAAAAAAAAATTAAGTTCCTAGGAAGTTTTGTTTGATTTACTCAAAATCAATAATTTGTTGTTTGACTGGTTTTTGAAATAAACGACAATTGAGGTCAGCCGAAATAAATGTAAATTGATCAATTATCCTTAATAATTATTTCATTAGCATTATTCAGAAATATGTTACATGTTTATAATATATTCCCAAATCGAATTAGTTCCTAATCAGTTGAATGACAAACGATGTTCGATTTGTTTATTAAGCTATAAAATACAGTATAACGTTTCTACAGTTAATATAACGGGCGGCCAAAAATAGATGGCGAAATTCGATATTCATCTTTGGTATACTATGATAACTTATATTGATAAATAATTTTTACAATATCAATGCAATGATTTTTATACTTTCCTTATATATATCTATGTATACTTGCAGAGCCCAGTCCTCGAAATTCGAGTTCAAATTGCAGAAAATTTTAAAATTCATTGAATTTCATTAACTGGGTTTATTAATAAATAATTCTGTATGCTAATCAATTTTAGCCAATTCACAATTCAACACAAGTTTAATGAACACACACACAGCATTGTATAATTTTGTGTGTGTAAGGAGCAATTTTAAATTAATTTTAATCCACAAAAAATATACTAGATGGTGCAAATCTGTAAATATGGTGCACATCTGCAAAGAAACACCTTTCAAACGGTATATTTTTTGTCAATATCGGTTGGAAACTAAAAGGTTAAAAGGGATCTGAAGGAATCACCTTACCTATTAATATTATAGATGCACGATCTTCACTGACTGACTCGGTAATGCCGTATGTTTAATATATAATTATTTAGTATTAATTTCATAACTTTTAATAATATAATTTTCAGATAAATTTCACAAGCACACTGTGTTTCTTAAAAAATTCGTATTATTAAAAAAAGTAAATTTTTTTTTAATAAAAAAGTACTTATTTTTAAAAAGTAAATTGTCTTTAAAAATAACAGTTTCTTAAAAGTAGTTTTTAAAAAAATATCCATTTTTAAAGTTACTTCTTAATTAAGTAACTTTTCTTAAAAAAGTACCTATTTTTAACGAAAGTGCGTGTTTTAAGCACCTTTGTCAGAGAGCATCCTTTATTTTTTAAAAGAAAGTTTTCTTGAAAAGTACCTTTGCTTCAAAAAGTCCCATTTCTTAGACAGCCACATTTTCTTAAAAACGTACATTTTCTTTAAAAAATACATTTTTTCAAGAATTACATTTTTTTTAAATACAATTTCTTAAAACTCCTTCCCTTCAAAAAACACATTTTCTTCAAAAATTACCTTTTATAAAAAAGAGAGTTTCTTTAAATACATTTTTTAAAGGAGATCATTTTAAAAAGTAAATTTTCTTAAAAAGGTACAGGTACAAAAAGTATGTTTCATTAACTGTTAAGAGACGTAACATTTCCTAAAAACTTAAATTGTCTTTAAGAAGTACATGTTCTTAAAAAGGTCCCTCTTCTTTAAAAAGTACATTTTCTTACAAAAGTATATTTTCTTAAGAAAATGAATTCTCTTCCAAAAGTAAATTTTTTTCAGATAATACCTTTACTTCAGCAAGTATCTCTTCTTAAAAAAGTATTTTTCGTTAAAAAGTATATTTTCTTGAAACACTAAATTTTCTTCAAAAGTTTCTACATTTTCTTAAAAAAGTAACTTTTCGTAAAATGGAAGTTTTCTTAAAAAAGTAACTTTTCTTAAAAATGGAAATTTTCTTCAAAAAGTACATGTTCTTCTAATAGTACAGATCCTTCAAAAAGTACCTTTGTTAAAGAAGTACATTTTCTTTACAGCGTATTTTGTTGTGTTAGGAAGTAAGTTTCTTGGGAAAGTATATTTTATGCAAGAAGTAGTTTTTCTCCAAAGTACCTTTTCTTCAAAAAAAATACCCTTTCTTAAAAAATTACCATCTCTTAAAAAAGTACCTTCTCTTAAAAAAGTACAATTTCTTAAAACAAGCACCTTTTCTTCAAAAAGTAAATTTTATTCAGAAAGTAAATTTTCTTCAAAAAGTACATTTTCTTCTAAACTTACGGTTTCTTAAAAAAGTGAATGTTCACCAAAAAGTAAATGTTCATAAAAAAAATTCCATTTCTCAAAAGGGGATATTTTTTCGAGGAGATCCTTTTTTAAAAATGCACCTTGTCTTAAAAACGTAACTTTGCTTAAAAACTACATTGTCTTGAAAAACTACGTTTTGCTAAAAAGGTACATTTTCTTAAAAAAGAACCATTTCTTCAAAAAGTTCCTTTTGTTAAAAAATTATCTTTTCTTCATAATTTCTTCATAAAAAGTACTTTTGCTTTAAATGAGCTTTTCTTAATAAAGTACGTTTCCTTAAAAAGTAGCTTTTCTTCAAAAACCACATTTCCTTGAAAAAGTATCTTCTTAACAAAGTAACTTTTCTTAAAAAAGTAGCATGTCTTAAAAAAGTAAATTTTCTTCAAAAAGCGATTTTTTTTTTTAAAAAAAGTACCTGTTATTTTTTTTTTATTTATTTAATAGTAGTATTTAAAATATTTTTCATTTCTGTAAAAAGGTTTTACAAATAAATATAAATGTCCTAAAAAAGTGCCTTTTTTTAAAAAAAGTAAATTTTCTTAAAAAAGTACCCACTTTTTAAAAAAGGATATTTTACAAAAAGCATATTTTCTTAAAAAAGCAAATTTTCTTTAAAAATTGCGTTTTCTTCAAAAATACGGGCACAAAAATTTTAACTGAGCTACTAGTCAGTTTAAAATTTTATAATTCAATTGTTTATTCATAATTGTATACACTATGCTTCTAAGACACTCGTTAATCTACAATTATTTTCAAGAGCTAAACTCAAATTAACAACTATGATTGATGAATGTTTGTAAGACACTGATTTTATTTAATAATTTCAAACCTTATCTACTATGAACAAAAATCTTAAAACTAACCTAGACTACCTGCAAACATATTTTACCCCTTAACGGACATAACATGTGTTTGCCAGATGTCTTACTTAATTGCTTATGTTTAATTAGGGAATTTTCTGTGAAAATAACCCGAAGATAAAATAGTACGATTTATAATTATTACGTATATTTAATTTTTTGGTCTTTTCCACAGAAATAACCCAAAGAATATAAAAAGGATTAAGGATACATTTGAGTTATTCGAATCAGTGCCATTTCTATTTTATAAACGTGTTCATTTTTGAACACTACGGTTTCTTCTAAAAGTACATATTCTTCAAAAAGTAAGTGTTCTTCAGTTTCTTAAAAATGTACCATACCCTTCCTAATAAAAGTATATTTTTTCAAGAAGATCCAATCTTTAAAAAGTAAAATATTTTCAAAAGGTATCTATTCCGAAAAAAGTACATTTTCTAAAAAGGAACATTTCCTTACAAAAGTTCGAGTTGTAGTTGTAGTTTTCGAGCTGCAGTTCGCCAACAGCACAATTTTCTTCAGAATGGCTTAAAGTTTTAAATGAGTCATCTGTGAAGCTGTAGTTACTAAAAAAAAATATATATATGTATATATAATAATTATTATTATTATATTTTTAAAACATTCGCCCACCCTATACCTCTCATTCGAGTCTTTCAATATTTTAGTAAAATAATCTATTGATACAAAGGACTACGATTTGTACATTTTTACCACATAATTTTTTTTTTTTTTTTTTTTTTGTAAAATCATGCCAAATTTCCATGAAGAGAATATTTTCATATATTTGTATGAAATGTGGTCGAGCTTTTTAGAGTAGTAATTCGCCCGCCTTTAAATGTTACATTTTCTTCAAAAATTAAAACTTTTTTAAGAGTTATCTTTTCGGAAAAAAATTCCTCCATTTTCTAAAAAAAAAATGTTTTTTACAAAAGTTGCTTTCCTTAAATAAGCGCCGTTTCTTCAAAAAGTATCTTTTCTTCAAACAGTACCTTTTCTTAAAAAAGTATTTAAAAAAAGGACCCTTTCTAAAATAAGTACATTTTCTTTAAAAAGTACCTCTTCTTTAAGAAGTATCTTTTCTTAAAAAAGTATCTTTTCTTAGAAACGTACCTTTTCTTAAAAAAAAAAAATAAATTTCCTTCAAAAAGTAAATTTTCTGCTAAAATTCAATCTTCACAAGGTATCGGCTCTAAGAAATGTGCTAGTTCTTAAGAAAAGTACAGTTTCTTCAAAAAACATCTTTTCTTAAAAACTAAATTTTTATCAAAAACTAAATTTTCTCCAAAAAGTACCTTATGTTAAAAAAGTAACTTTTCATAAAATGGAAATTTTCTTAAAAAAGTACATTTTCTTCAAAAAGTACAATTTCTCCTAAATGTACCTTTTCTTCTTAAAGTACATTTTCTTCAAAAATTACCTTTTCTTAAAAAAAATTTTTTCTTAAAAAATTAAATTTTCTTAGAAATGTACCTTTTTTATTAAAGTACCTTTTATTCACCTTTTCTTAAAAAAATACGTTTTCATAGAAAAGTACTTTTTCTTTAAAAAGTGCCTTTCTTAAAAAAGTAATTTTTTTTTAAAATAATATATTTTCTTAAAGAGTATCTTCTCGTAAAATGTACCTTTTCTTACAAAAGTACATTTCCTTAATAAAGTAAATTTTCTTAAAAAGTACCTTTTGTTTATAAAGTAGGTTTTCTTCTAAAGTAACCGTTTTTTAAAAAAAAACCTTTTCTTCAAAAACTATATATTCTTAAAATAGGTATATGTTCCCTAAAAAGTACCTTTTCTTAAACAAAGTACGTATTCCTCAAAAAGTAAATTGCAGCAATTTCAACGCCCGACTCTGTCTTCCTGCAATAAAGAAGTATTTAAATTTTTCAAAATGTTGAAAATGTTTGTCTTTATTATTTGTTTTATGTTTTGAAGTTACTTTAATATTTTTTCTTTTTTTTTTATATTTTTGAGTATTTTTTCTATTTGCTTCTTGTACCTGTTTTATACAATAATTATTTAAAAAAAAAAAAATATAAAAATTTTCCGGTCGTTGGTTTAAAAGTGTTATGGAGAATTAATCTACTTTCAATTATAATTAATTATTGTACAGTATCAACTGACTTGTCATAACAGAATTGAATTGTTAGGTTGATAAATTTCCACAACCACAATCTCGCTCTATATACTTATAACCCAGATTACAGTACAATGCACTTCATTACTAGAGGTCATTCTCTCGGTAGAGACTCTTCATAAAATGAAAAACTTGGTTTATACGTTAACTGATTGCAAACATCTGGCTGTGGAAATTATGTCCAAGTTTTATGCAGTGACATAAAAATGTAAAACAAAATTAATTAGTACGACTGTTGAGACTCACCAAAAACAAGGCTAATTGTTAATTTGCAAATAAACAAAAAAAAAAAAAAAAAAATATTTTTTTTCTCTGCGTGTATATATAAACATGTATAAAATGAAATGATAAGTATGATAGCAAAGTACCTCATATTCATAAATTTAATTTGCGTTAAATTTATGGTCCATCCCACCGTACATTTAATGTTACATCTTTTATATTGTTTCACCTTTCATGGTCATATGTTTATGATATAAGCGCCATACAAATGTTATTACTTCATAATAACCACACTGTTGTTATTATTTTCTCTTTATAGAAAAAAAAAAAAAACAAAACAAAAAGAACAAAAAAGACAACAATAAATTTTAACAACTTGTTTATCTTCGCAACAATATGTATTTGCCTATAATTTTATTATCGCAAAATGTACTAAATTTCATTAAATTTTAGAATTTGATTCATCCTGACATCAGTTGATTTAAGCAATACTAATCGATATTAATTTTATTATGTACAAATATTTGCTGATAGTTGCAATTGTATGTATTGTCGATAACCGAAATATGGCTGTTTGTTAAATTGTTTTGTAACTTCGATAAGATTATCATGAGAATTTGTTTACACTTCAATAAATCAATCAGATTTTGCGAGCATAACTTCGTGTTGTAATAATAGTTATGATTGCGGATAAAACAAAAACAAAACAAAAACTTACCAAAAAATATACAATTTATGCCAAATATGTACAAAACTAATTAAATATGTGCGAGGGTTGGCCATTTAAGTTAAGTTTTTCATTAAGCTGAAGATTTCTGCTGGACTAACCAATTTTTTCATGATCATGATCATCATATCCTAAAATTCAAGTTTGAGGCCTTTCGGGCTAAAATTTGAAGAAGTCGTTATTTTATAGAAAACTAGCTGTTTTTACCCGGTCTTGCCCGGGATAAAAAGGCCTTTGACTTGAAAAATTGTTCACTATGCTTACCAGGCGCTGAGTACTTAGTCCCCAATTAACAAATTCCCAAATAAAATGAACTTTCTCCCCAAAAATTTGTATTGGAAGTAAATTCATTTTTTATTTCAAGCAAAAATGCTTCAAAAATAAAAGTTTTTTTTTTCAGTTTATTAATAAACATCAAATATAACGGAATGGTTCGCAAATTAAAGGAATCAGAACTTTTAAAAATGTAATTACCTCATTCAATAAGTGATCATCATTGAGCAGAGACGTCAAATTCAAGTTTCAGAAATGAAAGACTAATGCGACGTTTAATATTGTGTCGCAAGGATTCTTTAAGCAACTGCTTATAGTATATGTGTGGCCTATTTTTATCAATAGGTAATTATTTCACATACGTAGATAAAATTTATCATACGATATTTCACTAAGCTGTATTCCGCGAGCGAGTCGCGCCCGATTCCGCGCGCCTCGCAACTACTACCCGTGATGCCGCTTAGTTCTCGTTAACTTATTTTAATTCCTTAAACATATTTTTTAGAGTATTGCGATATTTTAGCTGAGCTGTGTTCCGAGAGCGCGTCGCGTCCGCATCCGTCGCGTCCGCGTCCGCGTTCGCGCGCCGCGCAGCTGTTGCCAACTTATTTTACTCGCCAAAATATATTTTTCAGATCATTGCGATATTTTAGCTGAGCTGTGATCCGCGAACGCGTCGCGTCCGCATCCGTCGCGTCCGCCGCTTCCTCGCAGCTACTACCCGTGCTGCCGCTTTGTTCTCGTTAACTTATTTTAATTCCTAAAACATATTTTTTAGAGCATTGCGATATTTTAGCTGAGCTGTGTTCCGAGAGCGCGTCGTGTCCGCATCCGTCGCGTCCGCGTTCGCGCGCCGCGCGCCGCTTCCGCGTGTTTGGCAGCCACACCTGTGCTGCCGCGCAGCTGTTGCCAACTTATTTTAATTGTCAAAATATATTTTTCATATCATTCCGATACTCTACCTAAGCTGTATTCCCCGTGCGCGTAGCTTCCGCGCAACGAAATGATGCTATTGAAGAGAATACTCATTTTAAATGCATTTATTGTAGGACATATATTGAGAGCAATATGCAAATGTTTACTAAAATAAATATTTAACAAAATTCATTAAATAAAAATATGTAAAAATTTAAGAATGAATTTGGGGAGTAAGTTCATTTTTTATTTCGATTAAAAAAATGGGGAATTTGTTCATATCTTTTGGATACCTTTTTTTAAGTTTGGGGAATTTGTTCACCGTGTAGTTATTTCCGTGTAAACCAAATTTCAGAGAAATCCGTTGAAAAATACAAATTTGTATAGGGAAGAAATATACCACACAACAAAATATGAATTTTATATGAGAATTGGGCGTAAAAGTAGGCGTGGTCGGTAAAAATCATATGGCGACCTTCCCTGGAATATGAACTCAATTTCGGAGAAAGCCATTGAAAAATGAAAGTTTGTATAGCAATCAAATAAAGAAACAAATAAAAGGAAAAAAATAAGTTTTGTATACATAGAAGTGGGCGCAAAGTAGATGTGGCCTGTAAGAAGCATATGGTGACCTTCCCTGTAGTATAGAGATCGTGTGGCCAAATTTTAGAGAAATCCGTCAAAAAAAAAAAAATTGTGTAGCGAACAAATGTACCAAAAAACAGAATATGAATTGTATACAAAAAGTGGGCGTAACAGTAGGTGTGACCGGTACGAAGAATATGTCGACCTTCCCTAGAGCAGAGAGATCGTGTGTAACAAATTTTAGAGAAATCGGTTGAAAAATAAAAATTTGTATAGCGAACAAATATATCAAAAAACAAAATGAATTGTATATAAAAAGTGGGCGTTAAAGTAGGCGTGGCCGATGCGAAGCATATGGCGACCTTTCCTGGAGTACAGAGATCGTGTGTACCAAATTTCAGAGAAATGCGTTGAAAAATAAAAATTTGTATAGCGAACAAATATACCAAAAAAACAGAAAATGACTTGTATATAAAAAGTGGGCGTAAAAGTAGGCGTGGTCGATAAAAGTACATGGTGACCTCGTGTGTACCGAATTTCAGAGAAATCTGTTGACAAACAAAAATTTGTATAGTGAACAAATATGAATAAAACAGAAAATGAATTTTACATAAAAAGTGGGCGTAAAAGTAGGCGTAAAAGTAGGCGTGGACGCTAAAAGTACATGGTGACCTTAGTTGGAGTACAGGGATCGTGTGTACCGAATTTCAAAGAAATCTGCTGACAAACAAAAATTTGTATAGTGAACAAATATGAATAAAACAGAAAATGAATTTTACATAAAAAGTGGGCGTAAAAGTAGGCGTAAAAGTAGGCGTGGCCGATAAAAGTACATGGTGACCTTAGCTGGAGTACAGGGATCGTGTGCACCGAATTTCAGAGAAATCTGCTGACAAACAAAAATTTGTATAGTGAACAAATATGAATAAAACAGAAAATAGGTATAGAGATCGCGTGTACGAAATTTCAGGAAAATCCGTTGAAAAATAAAAATTTGTATAGCGGTCAAACAAACAAACAAACAAACAAACAAACAAACAAACAGAAAATGAATTTTATATATATAGATGTTTTTCAAATTTTAGCCCATATTACATAAAATGTATTTTGTGTTATGCCAACTAGTTTTTGCAAAGACATCATGATGATAAAGTCTGTAATGGCAAAGATCAGAACTCCCCATTACTCGAGTATCGAGCTACACGAGTGGCTCGTCCGGAATGTCCTCGCATTTGCAATTTTGAAGATATAAATTTGTACCATGTGCTTCTTAGATATTTTTTTGTGAAGAGATTCAAACTTACGTTGAGGGCATTTTTTCATATAATTGTTTGGAAATTGGCTGATCTCTTTCGAGTAGTAATAAGCCCATCCCACAATTTGAAACGAGCGTTTCAATATTTTTAGAATATATTCTGTTGATATGGGGGTCTGCAATATGCATTAATTGTTGCCATGTATTTTTGGAATTTCTTTTGTAAAAAGAAATCAAACTTCCGTGGAGTGAATGTTTTCATACATTTGTGAAGAAAGTGATCGTCTTTTTTCGAGTAGCAGTGTGGCCGCCCTATAATTATTCCCTGTCGACAGTCAGGCGGCACTTCTCTCTCTCAACTCTCTTATTATATCTACCATTCTGACAGAAGCCGCCTTTCCGTGATTTCTCTTGTATGAGTTCCCGGCCATTGGGATTGAATGAATGGGCGGAGGAGCTAGGAAGAACAATTTGTCTTCAAGGTTAGAAGAAGCACTTGCTCTTGATGCTCCTTCTGCGGTGTCAGTCGCAACACCCCTGCGAATCATTAAGGCACTTCCTACAAGCGGTAGAAAATGGACGAATATTGAAAACATGCAGATCGGCAAGGCAGACGTGGCCTGGCTATAACTAAAGGCGCACTAAATCTCTCCTCAGTAGGAGTAGAAGGGATATATCAAGTCTAACTCGGAAGACTAGGACTTCAGCACAACGATCATCTGGAGAATAGGAGAGAGTATACAATCTCCGTCGCGGATGTGAAGCTTTGAGCTCAGAACACTAGAAACATAGTGGGCGACCTATATGGGATATCGGACTTAGATCTAACTGGTCTTCCGCTATCTTAATGCCACAGGTATTTTTTAAATATTCCTTTCGAGTGATGTGGTTTTTCAAAACAGAGTCAATTGACTCTACTTATTGATTTCACAGATGGTGAACTGGGACTTACACCATACCGACGACACAATTTTGGTCGGTACGGTTAAAGTTTTTAAACTCTTTCTTTTAACTCATACTCTCTGTCTGTCTGTCTGTCTGTCGTGAGTCAATCCCATTCCCCCTTATCCAATTGATCTGAAGCTTGGCCCATAGTTTTGTTCTGACTATAGATTAGTTTTGGGGTAGTCACGCATATTCACACGCAGTCACGGAGTGATCTAAATGTCATTTCCCCTCATCCGATCGATCTGAAACTTGGTCCATACATTTGCTGTGAAAAAGAGATTAACATTGACATAGTCACGCGCAGTCACCCATAGTCACGCACAGTCACGGAGTGATTTAAAACCCATTTACCTTTATCCGATCGGGATCAAACTTGGTCGATAGACTTGCTGTGAAAAAATATTAACTTTGACTTATTCACGCACAGTCACGCATAGTCACGCACAGTCAAGGAGTGATTTGGACTCCATTTTCCCTCATCCAATCAATCTGATACTTGGTTCATAGACTTGTTGTGACCAAGGATTAATTTTAAAGTTGTCACGCAAACTAATGCACAGTCACGGAGAGATTCAAGATTCATATGCATAAGGAAAGAAAGAGTTTTAATAAAAACTTTGTTTTTATGGGTTAGATTAGTTATGAATAGAGTTTTTACTTAATTTTTACTTATTTTATTTTTTTTTTTTTGATGTTTAACACTACGAAAAATAAGATTTTTTTTTCTATTTTGGCTCAAAAGTCTCACAAAGCCTGATTATTTGGTTTTATATGTATGTTCCCAAAACTTTATGTCTAGAAAATTGCGAACAACTTCGGTGAAGAAAGTTCTCCAAAAAAACCGACACCGTGCAAGATATAGACTTAAAAAAGTAGTTATTCCATAAAAGCCATCAACTACTTAAGTGAAAAAATAAAATAATAAATTCTATATCAAGCAATCATGTTAAGAACCCCCAAATATGGCGAAAGACGCCGTTGATTTCGCTCATGTCTCTATTTCGACTTGCACAAAGTAATTGTTTTTAAAAAGACAACGACTGAAGAAGTGTAAGCGGAAGTTAATTTTTTTTAAAAAGATTTTTAAAAAATTTATGCACAAAAATTATGATGCGATCCTCGTATGTACGAATATATTTGACAGTTAGGAAGTAATGTTCATATATGTGCAATACAGGGATATATTTTTAATGGAATTCGTCAAATAGAATCAATCAGAGCTACTCAGGAATTTTTTTTTTTAAATATTCTATAAAATATTTTCATTGCATAGAAATTTATGTGCATTTTTTTTGCTTTTAAAGATTTTATGGGATGATTTCGTTCTTGAAAATTTTAACAGAAAAATATAATTGGACGTATGAATTTCACTCGAAAACTTTTAGCTGGTTCAACTGAAGCCAAATTAACTGTTTTATGGAAGTATTTGAAGCAATTAATGTTAATTAACGTCCTACAATGAGTTGCCACCGTACAGTGAATCAAGCCTATACAAAATGGAAGAAGCTATCGTACTATTATAAGACATCATACATACTCTACCGTCCAAAAGTATTTGCCACCCCTCCTCCATATATATCAAATGACCATCCTATCTATCTATATCCTATCCTATCCTATATCACTGTTCAGGCAGCGTATAATGAGTTTGTGCCGATGGTTGTATATACCAAAAATATTTTCCTTGGAGCCACTTTTATTATACCGATCGATTCAGAATCAGGGCCATGTTAATCTTATGTTTAGATTACAGTTCGCTTACGACTATAAATTTTTGGGTGATAGAGTTTAAACGACCAATTCAGGTAGCCATGTCAGAAACGGTTAAGAAAATCCACAAATGGTATTGGATGAGCATACTGGAAGAAGGTTCGTGATCTAGGCATTTCAAAAAGTGCTATACATCGCATATTGACCGAAACTTTGGAGATGAGAAAGCTGTACGCAGCGGCATGAAGATGTTTTAATAGAAAATTGGGCTATGTTTTACCGCAATAAAGCCGAGTTTTTGCGTCGATTCGTAACCATGAGACAAAGGCACAGTCAAAACAGTGGACTGAAATGAGGGAATCGTGTCCAAAGAAGCCACAGACATTTTCATCTGCAGGCATGGTTATGGCGTCTGTTTTTTTGGGATGCATGTGGAATAATTTTTACCGATTATCTTCAAAAAAGAAAAACTATCAACGCCGATTATTATGATATCTTAACGCAGCGTTTAAGTGATGAAATTAAGGAAAAAAGGCCGCATTTGGGGAAAAAGAAAGTGTGGCTTCATCAAGACTACGCACCAGTTCACTCCCTCGGATTATTTTATATTTCCAAACTTTAAAAAAATGTCTCCATGGTTAAAGATTTGCCAACAATAAAGAGATGGAGTCTGATGATGGCTATTTTAAGGAGCTCGAAAGTTGTTTTTTTTATTATTAACAACACTCAGGAAATGCCCCCTACGGAAACAGTGCATTGTGCTGATCTCAAGAAAATATGTTAAGGGGAGAAGGAAAGAGGGAGTAGTGTACCTGTGCGGGGAGTTTATTCCACATACGACTAGGTCGACTGATAAACGTTTTTTTTTTATAGTGGGTTGTGCGGGCAATGGACAATAGACTATAAAAAGATGCGCTCTACTAGAGAAACGGGTAGAGCGAACTGAAACTCGGGCACTTGGAAGGAGTTCGCTAGTCTCAGAAGAACATTTCCTATGGTAGTATCTACACAACCCACATTCCGACGATGTTTCAACGATTCAATAGAGTTGGATACCCTATTGTCATTACTGAGCGCCAACGCCTTTGCACACGTTCTAGTAGCTTCAAAATAGACTTTGAAGCTCCTACCCATATGTAGGAGTTGTCGGATGTAAGTGGTATAGATATTAAGGAGTTCAGAAGGAGTGAAGTAATTTTTGCTCCATTTTAGAAAACGAAGACACTTGAATGCTTCTTTCAACACTTGAAATACATGCTCGTTCCAACGAATAACACATTAAATTCTCATGCTCAGAACATCAACAGTATCCGATTCCTTAATACGTATAGCACCAATATATACAGATGAAATTGTTGAATCTATGGCCCTATGGGTCAACAAACAACATTGAGTCTTCGGCGCATTACAGTCAACCCTATTGTTTTACCCCACTCGGAGATTGTTAACAGGTCTTCCTTCATTGAGTGTGTCATTCATTTTCCGCCTTTTGCCCCACACAACCACCGAAATTCTTGGCCTACAATTGAAGGAAAATGTATGACAAATGTTGCTGCCATCTGCCAAAGACTGTTTGGAATGGATAGTTTTACCAAGAAGGTCGTTCGAGAAAAGTCCATACAGACCCCAAATGAAATAAGCTTTGATATCAATTCACCCTGCCAAACACGATCGAACTCCTTGGAGCAACCACTTTACTTACGCCAAAATTGTGAATGGATCGACTCCAGCGCTCAGAAAGTAGAGCTATCAGGTCTCCAGTATAACGATTTCTACGGAAACAGTTCTGTCGATCATTGAGAAGTGAGTTGGCCTCTAGGTGGTTGACAAGATGGAAATCGATCATACTCTCCATCACCTTTGGACGGTAATTTTCAGGATTATTAGCCTCACCCTTTTTAGGGATTGGTTGGATATTGGCAAGACTCCCGCACGGTAGGAAGGGCTGAAAAGGTTGGCCAATGGCCAATGTCGTTTTTAAAGATATAAGGACGACGGATTCCGCCGGCCCATTAAGCGCATCAAACAGTAACTTTCTGTGGATGCAATTATGTTTGGACAAAAGCTTGTAGATTACCTCACCCATTCAACGAAAAATGAACTTAATCGCTGAAAAAAATTTTTGTATGGAAAATCAAAATGAATATCAAATTGTGCTTCAGCCTTAAAAAAACCCTTAGTGATTTGCAGACACAGAAAATTATTACCAGTATTTGCAGTTACTGGAAAATAAACCAACATGGGCGGAATCTGTATGTGAAGAAGAAGAAGAACAATAAGAAAAGGGACTTATTATTTGCAGACACAGAAAATTATTACCAATATTTGCAGTTACAGAAGAAGAAGAAGAAGAACAAGAAGAAGAGGGATTTATTTTCTTAATCAACTACAATATAAAAACACGGACAGAAATCGTGAATGAAGTCAGTTGCATCGTTGCACCCGATTTCGAAGAAAAACAGGTTTAATGATTTCTTACCAATGTAGTGTGTAATACTTAAGAAAAAATATTGTTTTTGATAGCGTTGTGACAATTTTTCTAAAATTCAATATTTTTCTAAAATTTTCGGAAATACATTTAATAATTTCTGAAATACATTTGACAATGCGGAAAATCAATTCATGTTTTTTTAAATCCAATTGATAATTTCTTAAATAGATTTGATAGTTTCTGAGATACCAAAGGTATAATTTCTGAAAATAAATTGATTTTCTCCAAAATCAATTGATGATTTCTGAAATATGTTTGACAGTTTCGAAAATACAGTTGTTATTTTCTGAAATATATTTGTAATTTCTTAAAATCGATTGATCATTTGTAAAAATCAGTTGATATTTTCTAAAAACGGCTGTTTTTCTATATTTTTTTTTAGAGTAGAAGCAAAAAATTTTACGTTGTTATACTTGCGCTGATTTTTTTTTATACACTCCACACCACTGTGCAGAGGGTAGATTTTTCATTCCGTTTGTAGCGCATCGAAAAATGCATTATTGGCGAACCCATAAAGTATTCTTGATCATAATACCAAATCTAGTCGATTTAGCGATGTCCGTCTGTCCGTCTGTCTGTTGAAATTACGCTCATTCAAAAAATAAACCATTTACCTGTGCAAGCGTAGGACAATATTGTTGGTCATTATATCGAGCAGGTTGGTATTTAAAATGGGGTAAAGGGCATCATTGTGCCAAGCTATGACCCAAAAATGCTTAAAAATTGAGTGCGTTTGTTGTAATATTAAGATGATCAAATTATTTAATTTTTCAAATATTTTTTTTACATCTATAATATTAATAGGCTAGGCAATTTTTTGTTACCGATGTTTTGTTCTATCGTTTTATCCCGATTTTGACCAAACGTATATTAATATTATTATTATTATTTGGGTATTTATTATAATGTAAAATTATAATAAACTTAATTCTTAAGCACTAGCTACTTAGGCTATCGGCTTACTTTTGAATAAAAAATGTGTTCATATAAAATTATTTTTTTTTGATTATATAGTTGCAAAGCTAATTTTAGATCTTATAGTGTACTTTTATGTATTGTAGAAACTCGTAAACTTTGTTTATATTTTTTTCTGAGGGGCATTTTACTAATTCTAAAATATTGCTCGTGTTACATATTCTTAACTGCGCTGTGCATAGCGATGGACATTCGCGTAGAAGATGGAGAGTTGTTAATGTTGAGTTGTTGCAGAATGAGCATACCAGCTGAAGGTCCTTAGATATTAGATGTTGGTGAGTGAATCGAGTGTGTGTTAGGCGAAGCCTTGTAAAATATTTGTTTTTGTGAATACTGGTTGAAGTTGGACGATTAATTTGGATTTTTTTCGGGATTAATGCTTCTGTAAAGGTGATTGTATTTACGCCATTTTTGGTAAATTGCTGAGTTTAAGTTTGCGATGTGGATGCTTGATATAAATTTTTTTTGACTGTGGGATAAATAGGTAGGTTGGTTGAAGATAGGCTGATTTTGCAGCTGTATCTGCTGCTTCATTTCATTTTTAATTTTTTTTATCTCATTGCACATCTTTACATTGCTTTCTTCGATAGTGTTACACATATCTATAATATTAATAGGCTAGGCAATTTCTTGTGACTGATATATTGTTCTACCGTTTTATCCCGATTTTGACCAAACGTGTATTATTTGAAAGGTATTTCTTTTTAGCTGTTCACCAGATTTACAGATTTTTAAATTTTTTCCTCTATTTGGAGTAAATTGCACTTAAAGTTGCTACTAACACATACATAAAAAAATTATACATATGCTATGTGTGTATTTATTAAATTTGTTAATGAGTTTGGTATCTTCATTCACAATAATAATAAACCAAAAAAGTGTTGGTTTCTGAATTGAGTAAGTTGAAAAATAAAGTTGCCTAGAAATCTGGAATCTGCTAGTTTGTTATAAATAGGCAATAAGTCCAGATATTAATGTAAACCTAAGACCCATGTGAAGGGTATGTGACATTCGGCATAGCCGAGTTTAACACTTATTATTAATAAATTATAACTTAATTTTGTATCGTTATTAAATACACGGGTTTTATTCTCTGTTTGTTATTAATAATATTTGCCACAATTCAGTATACGAAAAAAAAAAAACACAAAGAAATGTGCCATTGGTTAGTCCATTAGGATGGGTAAAATTGTAGGGGGCCGAAAAAATCTCCATGTGTTCATCGCGATACTGGTACTATGGGCTACAACAAGTATATTTGCCCAAGGAGCCACACCTCTAAATTCATTTTGAGCCTGCCAAAATTTCGATGAAGATATTTTCATGATATTTTCCATAATATTCATTCAAATGTAAAAAAAAATTATTGAAAATGTGTATACCGGGGTTTTTTGGGTAGGAAAATCCATTTTTCACATTTATTTTTATATTTAACAGCCGCCATGGGGCGTTTTCGTGCACCTTTTTTTTAGATTTTTTTTCACCTTTTTGGGGAAAATTTACGCAATTATTTCACAAATTGACGAATCTTTGACTATCCCATATATAAAAAAAAATATTCAGCGCTGAAAATTATATGTGGTACCCATATACGACCTATATAGATTTCATGCCATATACATAGGTCCAAAAATTCATTTTTGATATTTGTTCATTAATACCGGGATCCCGGTATTAATATCGGTATTTAAAAAAACAAAAAAAAAAAAAAAAAAAAAAAACAAGTAAGAAAATTATAGTCGGTCTAAACCGACTATACGATACCCTATACCATGTGTTTAGAGACCCTATCTCTCAGGCCCAACTAACTGGATATAGAAAATAAGCATAAACCAAATTTGAGTGGGATTTTTATTATTTTTTTCGGCTGAAGATATGAAAAAGTTCATATCGGATGCTATATCTATATGGGGACTAGGCCCAAAAATGGACCGATCCTGATTATGTTTGGTAAGGTCTCTTGTATTTTGCAAAAATATATAAAAGCAAAATTTGAGAATAATCAGTGCAATATTTTTGTTTTTTGATAGATTTAAGTGAAGATCGGGAAGCAGCTCTATATGGGGCCTATGACTAAGAGTTGTCCAATAGGGATCATTCTTGGACTACTGATTAATGGATGTAATATATACATACAAACCCAATTTGACTAAGATTTGTATGATAATTTGGATCTTATGGCAATATATGTTGATTTCATAGGGGTCATTTGTATGGGGGCTAGGTGTGAATATGGACCGATTCTCACCAATTTCAATAGCGTTCATGCCATGGCCAACAAAAGATTAAATACCAAATTTCATCAAAATATATTCATATTTGCGACCTGCAGTTTGATTACAAGCTTTACATGGACACACAGACGGACGGACGGACGGACGGACATCGTTAAATCGAATCAGATAGTGATTCTGATTCGATCGGTATAATTTAAGATGGGTGTATGTCAAATATGTTTGGTTGTTACAAACAGCAGCACAAAGTCATTATACCCAAACCACATAGTGGTATAGGGTATAAATAGCGAAACTATACTGCAAAAAATAGAAAAAAAATAAAAACAAAATAAAATCTTTAATTCAATAATATATAATTCAAAACAAGAAACCTTTTTTAAAGTGGCACAAAAGAGAAGAAAAATATAAAATAAATAAGAGTAAAGCGCCCCGGTAGGTGAGGACCCAAAATTAGAATAGAAATTTACGTTGTATTGTAATTAATATAAATAAATAAAATAAATAAAATAAATAAATAAGAGTAATAAAATAATTAATAATACGTAAATGTAATAAGTCCTATGTCATATTGTGGTGGGTATTGCCTTTAAAATATGCCCTCAAAATTGTTAAATTATCAAGAGTTTTGTCGCTTAAGCTGAATCGAATCTTTGTACACAATAGCCCTGCTGCAGAAAAGGCTCTTTCTGACTCGACGCTATTTGGTGGTATGAACATAAGGCGTATATTGATTCCTATAATTCCAAGTTGGAACAAAGGGCCGTAAGGCAGTTTTATACTAGTTGAAAATATTTTCCTCTTATAATTTCTACTACTTTATGAAATTCCACTCGTAGCCATCATTATATTAACTCTCTTGGGAATTGCCATTTCTAATTTTTCTTTCATTGTCATCGAAATTAGAATTCCAAGCTCAGAATCGGTGGATGACTCGGAAACGTCGATGGAAGAGGCTCCTATGTTTTTTTCAATATCGCCATCATCGATATTATATAAGCGTTCCAAAAAATTTATAATAATTTTTTTTAATTGTTGCTTTGTTAATTCGATTAAAAATTTCATCTTCGTCGTCATCTTCTGATTCAGTAGTATTCTGCAGGTTTGCAGTAGACTCGATAAATCATTACGCCTGTGTTTAATACGAATAATTTGCTCTTCCTTGAATTCATCACAAGCTTCATCAACAAGCTTCAACAGTTAATTTTAAAGAAAAATCAATTTCCGAAATCGATATTTCGGCATTTAAATTTAAATCAATCAAAGTCTTTCGTATGCAGTTCTTTAGCTGGACAAAGTATTCTAGAATGGCATTCCAACGTGTTTTAGAATGTAGAATTAAATTCAGTTCCTTTCCAAATTGTTCTCTAACATGTTTCTGTAAAGCTTTATCATTTTTCATTGGCGAACGTCTGAATAGCTTCACAACTTTTCTTATATTTTTTAACTATGGACATATCTGTTCATGAATAATTAAACATTCAACTGTATTGTTTTGTTGAAGTATGGCTAAACAATTATCATCAAGATCACTGTCATTTTCATCACTTGTATACTGGTTATCATCTTCGTTAGAATTAGAATGTTCTGCATCAGACTTATCTGTGGTGCTCAGTTCATTTTCATTTTCTAAATTTTGGTGTATCATATTTATACTAGAAGATTCCAGCCCTCGAAATTCGAGTGCAAGGAAATTTTATTTTTTCATTAAATAAAAACCGTAAAGGTATGTTAATCAATTATAGCCAATTCAGAAATCAACACAAAAAAAACAAACTCCTTTTTATTACAACCACATCAACAAATTTCATAAACACACACATAGCATTGTATAATTTAATGTATGTGTTAGTAGCAACTTTAAATGCAATTTAATCAAAATATAGGAAAAATATGAAAAATCTGTAAATCCGCAAAACGGCCAAAAAGAAATACATTTCAAATAATATACGTTGGGTCAAAATCGAGATAAAACGGTAGAACAAAACATCAGTCACAAGAAATCGCCTAGCCTATTAATATTATAGATATAAAACCTTAATGACAGCAAATTGAATTCCGTGAACTAGGCAAAGTTGCTGCCTTGCACAAATCAATTTTCCAACTTTGGTCATGACAGATGCACCATCGGTTGTTATGCACACGATGTGTGTATATAAGGAAACTTGGAATAATTTAGGATTTTCTTCAACGACGGCAACATACTTTTCTGCAGGCAGTCATCCTTGCACGCGAGCTAATCCTAGGTTCTACAATTTCTTGATGCCAGCATGAACATTTATATTCAAATAAAGTCGGTATTTGACCGATGTCGATTCATCAAATGTAAGACAAATGCCCGTTTTCTCAATAGGCGATTATATTTTATCCCAACGAGAAACTGCCGATCAAATAAATTTGGTTTTCTCAATGTCTGGTTTGCTTCTGTTTTGTCGCAAAACTAACCGGCACTCATCTGCCAATTATTTATTTATCGTACAGATAAATTATTCCCCCAACTTTCATATCAATTTTGAGATGCATTGCCAACTGAAAATAATTCTCCCAACTTTCATACGTATTTTGAGAGGCATTGCCAACTGAAAATAATGTTATTGTCGGTACATTGAGAAAACTAAAATTGTTAACCGGCAGTTTATCGGTCCAATAAATTTATGTCCTGGTTAAGTAACAGGCAGTTTGACGATACATTGAGAAAACCGACATAACTCTTTAATCATATTTGCACGAATTTTTACATTGTGCTGTACAACAAAATTTTTATAGAGTTTGTAGATTTGGTATACTTTAATACTATCTGGCAGCTAAACCTTTTCTGAATAAAAATAATATGAATGTTAACTTACAGCAAAAAAATTTAATATCGGATATCGGTATTAAGTGGTCATTAACCCTCTCCATGTCAAAAATAATTCTAAAAAACTGAAAAGTCTTAGCTCTTTATGGCGATAAAGCTGGAAAAAATATAATTTTTAACTGAGATTTTCCACCTAACAAGTAGACTATATATACATGTACATATATGTATATGTATATATTTAAACATTAGAAATAAGCAAAGTAATGCAAAATTTAAATATACCATTAACTTTTTCATTTCAATCAATGCCTGCTCCCTGGCGGCTGTTAAAAATAAAAATAAATGTGAAAAATGGATTTCCTGACCCAAAAAACCCCCGGTATACACATTTGCAATAATTGTTTTACATTTGAATGAGTATTATGGCAAATGTCATGAAAATATCTTCATCGAAATTTTGGCGGGCTCGAAAATGATTTTAGAAGTATGGTTCCTAGGGCAAATATACTTGTTATGGCGCATAGTACCAGAATCGCGATGAACCCATCGAGTAAAAATAATTGACCCACTCTAAAGGCCATAGCTGTATTTTTTTTTAACTTCGAATTTGAATTATTTTACATTTTGTTCGACTAACTAGAAAAAAAATTCTGAAAAAAATTTAATTGACTGTCTTATAATTCAATACACATTTGTTTTTCTATCACATCCACAATTAATCACAATTTTGCATTACTTTTCCAATTTAGGAATGGTATTTAAAATTTTGTTTTTAAGTTTAGTCCACTTTCAAGCAAAGTCTTCATTTACGCATTTTTTTTATTGCCATTAAATATCACCAGCTCATTGGAGATTTTGCTATTTTACAATAAAATCATAAAAATCCATTAATCCATCATTTAAATTTTAACAACTTAATTGACTTTAATACTATTTAATGTTTAACGATTCAGTTTATTGCACATGCAAATTATTTAAATATTATTTCCAGACATTTCCTCTTCATATGGAACAAACGAAAAAACACCAACATCGATGCCTTCAACAAAACAATAATAAAATAAAAGTTGTTTTTTTTACGACAACTTTAAATAACCGATTGTGTGTAACAGTTAAATAAAATAAAAACGAAATTTTTGCACTTCGTTTCCATTTTGCTTTTGTTTTAACAGATTGATGGTAAATTAACATTAAATTTCCCCTTTTATGTCAGGTTTACATGTAGGGGTAGCAAAACAGCCCCTTTGGGAAGAGGAGAGTTTTTCAGTTTCCTTAGGAAGAGTAAAATAGGAGAAGAAGGGATTAGTTTTATTTCTATAGACAGTTGAACGTTATTTGAAAAGCAACCCTTATGTGGGGGCATTCAAATTTCTTAAATTCTGTTCGTAAACCTTTATTTTCTTTTGTAGAATATAGTTGAGTCAAGGATTTCCTGCCACTCAGTGGAATGTTTTAGTGCGAAAGAGATATTCGAATTGTGACAATTTAATTAGAAAATATCCAAGCCACTTTTCGTACGTATTTCTTGGTACGCTGAATAAAATTGTCATTCGAATTTCCATTCGAATTTCCATTCGAATTAATGGAATCCATTTACGAATGCATTTATATCTAGGACACTTTTTCGTGTAATGGTTTTTCTTCTTCGACTGGTTTTGGGCTTGCTAATATATTGAAATCAAAAAAAGATGGCGCAAGAAAAATTGCAAAAGGTTATAGATGGCGCCCCAAATGTTTAAAAAAAATTAGGAATTTACTGAAAATCTTTGCAACAACTCCAGTGCTATTTTTAACATTAAAAAGGTTGTTGTATTGAATAAATTTTTTTTTCAAAAATGTATTTAAATCAGGTACGGAAAATAATATTTTTTTCTTTCCTTTTTTTAGCCAAAATTAATTACAGCCAAATGGCTGGACCATTTTGAATAATTTTTTTTGACATGATTTTTCAAGACAATTAAGAGGGAGGGAGGGACTTTTAAAGTTTTTCATACACTAAAAAAAAAGTTTTTAAAGTTAACTAAAAAGTTAACTAATAATTATTTCCATCCAAGATATTTTAGATCTTTGATAGATTATCTTTTTCTAAACTGTTTTTTTACTAATTTTTTTTCGAGTGTACAAAGATAACAGTAGAAACTTATCTTACCAATTTCAAAAAGTACAAAGTTATATTTTTAAAATGATTTTATTGAAAAATTTGATTTTCGAGTTCCAAATCGTTAACTATATTTCAAAAACATGGGTTCAAAATGCCACAACTCTCTATTTCTTCATCTTCGCGTTCGAAATTTTCTTCGTCTGTTAAACAATTTTCCAAAAAATTTTGTTTCTCTGATCTCAGTAATTCTATCACTTCTGGTAGAAGTTTAAATTTCTTCTGGTGCTTGATGCGTTTTTTCAAAGAAAGGCTGGAAATATAAGGATCTGATGTGTCTAATGCTCGATTAAAAATGTCTGTCAAGTTATTCACACGGCTTATTTTTCGTGCATGAAGCAATCTATTGGATTTATATATTTTGTGGCGCGATTCAGAGGCATACTCACCAAAGCATCCAACTGGAAGCACAGTCGACTCAATAATTTGCCGAGAATGCACAAGAACCTTATGTACAGTAGCTGTTATTGGTAACCATGGATACTTCTGCATGAACACTGTGGCCGTTTGAAAACAAAATTTCTTAAAATTTACTCTAAACTAAAGGAAGCTGACGTGATAAATATATTAAAATGCCTTTTAACTTAAATATGAGTTTTTTGCCATGCCTTTAATTTCAGAAAAGTTTAAATGTTCATTAAATGCGAGCCGGGCCGTGCTGCCATCATAAGTACTTCCATAGCCACCAGTATTAGGCTTATCAACGTTAAAACCAATTTCATCGCAAAATAACTGTTGGATGTCAGCTTTTTTTTTTTGCAGGTAACGCTTTGGCAGTTTCATTTCTTATTTGCCACTTTTTAATGTCAATTTTGTAACCTGCATGCACAACAAATACGGATCCAGAAATACAGCGAACTTATCCCGTACTTTAAGTTCTCTTCTTTAGGTTTAAATTTCGATTTTGGAAATATTTTATGTTCATAAAATCCTTTGGTGTGGCACCGCATAAAGAGCACGTCTGACTAGATTTAGCTTCAGTCAAAATATTTAAAAGTTTGCCGTCAAATAAAGTTAAATAAAACTTAAATTTACCGCACAAAGTTCTTTTTTTTCGCCAAGCCTTACTTTAGACGGACTTAAGGAATTTATTTCTTCTTCTATATTTTCTTTTTCCTTTAAAATAATTTCTCGACAAAACCTAATAGACTGTGGTGTACGATTGCTCCGTAAAATATTCGGTTTTTTGTTTGCATTAAGGTAGATACCGAGGTTCAGAAAATACACACATCAAACACACAATGTTCTGTTCTAAAACAACCAACACATATTTTTAATTTCATGTCAATTATGTGTGTTTCTAAATTTTGTACTTTGCCGAACACAATTGTGAATGTGTTTCGTTCTAATACTTGATTGTGAACACGAACATGTTTCTATCACATATTGCTTTATTCGAACACACATAAACCACACGGTTTCGAGTGTAGCTGTATTTTTAGATGGTGTTCTTTTCGTGTTCTCAATAAAAAAAACAGAACATGAACAATACACATGTTCGAGTGTAGCTTCATTTTAAGTTCGTGTTGTGGCACGTGTACTGCGAAAAAACAGAACATGAACAATAAACAGATACGAGTTCAATAACAACAGTTTAATTTTAACCACACAGTGAAATTTTAATATTTTGTTTATGAATTATTTTCGTTTTTTTTTATTAGTTTTTTATTTTTATTATTATTTTTATTTTTATTTTTATTATTACCTTTATTTATTTTATACCTGCTAATGAATTATTTTAGATTTTTTAAATAAATTTGGTTGAAACAATTGTCGTCGTTTTTATCGGGGTGCATCGGATTTTTTCGATCGCGAGTGGGTAATGTTTTAATTTTTAACTGTACGAGTTGAAGAACACGAACTGAAGCGAAAGCTACACTTGTGTATTGTTCATGTTCGGTTTTTTTTTAAGAACACGAACTTAATATATAGCTAAACTCAAACTGTGTGGTTTATAGTATGTGTGTTCGAATATAACAATACGTGATGGAAACATGTTCGTGTTCACAATCAAGTATTAAAACGAAACACATTAATGATTGTGTTCGGCAAAGTACAAAATTTAGAAACACACATAATTGATATGAAAATAAAAATATGTGTTTGTTGGTCTGAGCTGTGTTTGTTTACATATATGTACGAGTTTTTTATTCAGTGTGTGTTTTTTTTTTTCTGAACTCTGGTAGATACAACTTCCTTTTGCAATTTTATTAATCTTTCGGATGTATGCTTCAGTAATGTTTCCAATGGAACTTTCGCTGATGTCTCAGGAATTATTACGCAGTCTGATATGCATTTATATTTACTACATGCAAGTTCTTTGTTTTCATATCTTATTTTGCAATATTGCTCTTTTAAAAAGTTGTTTTCTTAAAGAAAGTCCAGTCCTTCATCAGCAGATAGCTTAGCTGGTGTCGTCCTTGAACTTAGTTTTCGTACTTTCGCAGCTCTAGTTGGAGTACTGACATTCTCTTTTGAAACCACTGTTAAATCTAATTAGTTACATATACGAACAGCCGCAGATGCAGCAGGAACTAGGGGTTCAACTTCGTTATTTTGATCTTTAAAGGTATCTGCTGCAACTTGTGTTTTTGTTCACTCACTTTTTTTTTTGGCAAAAAAGTTAATTACGGCCGTCCAGGCTTCGATTGAGTGGAGGCAGACTGCGTTGCACATTTTCTTATCGAAGTATTGTCGTTAAGCCAAACAGCATGCAGTTTTTCAAAAACTTTCAAACTGCTACAACTTTTATGCCATTTCATATTCATATTTGAACAAAATATTCGTGACTGCTCCTTTATATATTGTTTAAAGTTTTCGGAATAATCACTCTCATTGTATAAAAAGAAATGAGCACACATATCGGCTCTTTTGTCATCTTCATTGTATTTCTCTCGCCATATATTGACTAACTCTGAATTAGGCACGCAGTAGTCACATGGAAAAATTATTTTTTTTTTAAGTTTGCAGAATTCCGCAGCTGAAATTTATTAAATTCGGAAGGTAATTGATTGTCCTAGAGAACTATTATGATTTTATGACTATCATGTGCTATCGTTTTTTGTAAGTCTAAATAAAATTCCAATTCATAATTCCATAAGTTCTTCTTAAGGTCACTTCCAATTTTTCCAATTTATTCGATCTACTAGATGAGTTCACCAACATTTCACTATACATCATTAAAGTACTCACCTTCGACATTATATTCCATTTTTTAGTTTTTAAAAACTATAAATTAATATTATTAAAACTTTTATTGCAAACTATCACAAAACTCACTGCACTCAATCGTTATTCGATAACTAATATAAAAATTGCAAGCAAAACAACTGATAAAGTAACAGTAAACCAATTCTGTTGAAAAATTTAAAAAGGGATGGATGCTTCGTTATTTTTTTTTATATTAAAGCAAAAAAAAAAAAAAACTTTGTAAAAATTTGAATTTTGACTTTTGGCCAAAAAATGGGTAAAATTTCCTATAGTGCTTTGGAAGAAATGGTTATGGTAAAATTTTCTTTATGTTCTTTGGGGAATTTTTAACCATTATCGTACGATATATAGTATTTTGGTTACCGTAACCAATATAAGAAATGAATGTTAATTTTATTTTTTATAAATAAAATATTATTTATTGAAAAAATTTGTTAATAATTAAACTTTTAGTAGTTTAATTGGACTAGTTTATTAAGTAGACCACAAACGCCTTAGAAATGCATCCATTAGATCAAAAATACGATATCTATCCGGGAAGTGATAACCAAAAAAAAAAAATAAATAAATAAAATTACTTACGATAATGGTTAATTGGTAACCAAAAAATGTTTTTGGTTGTTATAATAGATTTCCATAACAAAAAAAAAAAAAGAAGTAAGAAATTATAGTCCGTCTAGACCGACTATACGATACCCTATACCATGGTTTAGAGACCCTATTGCTTCGGTCCAACTAATTCGATATAGAAAATAAGCATAAACCAAATTTGAATGGCATTATTATTAATTTTTTTGGCTGCAGATATGAAAAAGTTCATATCGGCTGCTATATTTATATGGGGACTAGATCGAAACATATACCGATCCTGACCATATTTGGCAAAGTCACTTATATTTTGAAAGAATATATACAAACCAAATTTGAGAAAAATCTGTGCAATATTTTTGTTTTTTGATAGATTTAAGTGAAGATCGGGAAGCAGCTCTATATGGGGCCTATGACTAAGAATTCTCCTATAGAGTTTATTTTTGGACTACTGATAAATGGATGTAGTAAACATACACAAACCCAATTTAACCGAGATCTATATGATAATTTGGATATTATGGCAATTTAAGTCAATTTCATAGGGGTCATTTGTATGGGGACTAGGTCTGAACATGGACCGATTTTCACTAATTGCAATAGCGTTTATCCTATGGCTGATATAAGCTTATGTACTAAATTTCATCAAAAGATATTCGTATTTGCGACCTGTTTTACAAGGTTTACATGGACTCACAGATGGACGTACGGACGGACGGACATCGCTAAATCGACTCAGAAAGTGATTCTGAATCGATCAGGATAATAAAAGATGGATCTAGGTCAAATATTTTTGGTAGTTACAAACACCAGCACAAAGTCATTATACCCTGACCACATAGTTGTATGGCGTATAATGAATAGTGAAACAAATTTAAATAAATCAGTGAATTAAAAAAATTTATAAAAAAAAAACATTTAAATGAAAATGACCGAATGATAGGCAAAATATATACAAGCCTCGATAAAGAAATTGTATGTGAAAAAAAACTTGAAAAATGGGGTTAAGAAGTCAGTCAAAATATTGTGAAAAGAGCTCATTACGTGAATGCTCCAACTTTGCCGAAAATATACACCAAGAAATATTTGGTCGATTTTGGAATATGACGTGGGGAGAAAAAAGGTGTATGTAACCAGTCAAGTAGAAGTTTTTGAAAAAGCACGGAATCGTAACATATTTTCACGACAATTGATATGTAAACGTTATTATTTGAAAAGTAAGACAAAACGTTTGCCAGCCAGTATTTATGCCAACTCTTGGAATAAATGAAAAATTGATTAAAAATCTTAAATAACATACAATCGGCAGAAGTACTGCCGAAAAGGAAAACACCGATTAGTGATAAAAAAAAAAAAAAAATACGAGAAGCGTCCTAGCTTTAGCGTATTCCGAAACTTAAATCCCACTACCGACGACAATACACCAACAAATTTTATTTTCAAACAGATTTTAAATCATACAGAGAAGTTTATAAATTATATTGTGAAGAATGTGCTAATAATAATGATGATGAAGTTTCTTTCTTCTGAATTCGTTGAATATGTTAATGATTCCAGAAAGTCTCAATTCCCACTTAGCACCCGTTACCTTACTCATCGGTTGTTTGTGGATTATGATTGTCTTTCTAAGCTTTACTCTTCTATTCGTTCATTGTTAATACAATCAAAAATATTTTACAGAAAAAAAATGCTGGAGATCCCACCGTCGATAGGATTCGTCTGGAACTATTTATTTTAAAAGGAACATTAAATAGGAATATACAATTTTTCCACACCGAAGTGCAAAAAATAGTCGTGACAGCGAACCTACTCCATTACTTACTTTCAGATTAAAAATTTCTAAGAAAAGGTGTGAACATCTTAATGATCTTCAATCCTTCATCCATTAGAAAAAAAATCATTGTAATCTTTTTTTTTTATTTTTACTTTATTTATTTTATTTAAAATTGTTTGTTTTATTAGTTTTATTAGTTTTTTATTACAAAAAAAAAAAAAAAATAAAGAAAATAAGAAACCATTTCCTAAAAATTACCAAAACCATTTTTTTAAATTCGCTAACCCCTTCTCGGTTTCTGAAAAATCTAATCCTCAAAACAGTAAGTTTCATAACTCTGGAAATAGTACAAAAAATGGAACTTTTTCTTCAAATGCTAATTCGATAATGAAAAACAAGCTTAATAGGAAATAAGTAAGAAAATATAGATACCCTATACCATGGTTCAGAGACCTTATCTCTTCGATCCAACTAATTGGATTCAGAAAACAAGCATAAACCAAATTTTTTTCATATCGGGTGCTATATTTATATGGGGACTAGTTCGAAAAATGGACCAATCCTTACTATATTTGGTAAAGTCACTTAAATTTTGAAAAAATATATACGAACCAAATTTCAAAAAAATCTGTGCAATATTTTTGTTTTTTGGTAGATTTAAGTGAAGATCGGGAAGAACCTCTATATGGGGCCTATGACTAAGAATTGTCATATAGGTATTATTTTTGGACTACTGATTAAGGGATATAATAAGCACATACAAACCCAATTTGACTGAGATCTATATGATAATTTGGATCTTTTGGCAATTTATATCGATTTCATAGGGGTCTTTTGTATGGGGACTAGGTCTGAACATGGACCAAATTTCACCAATTTCAATAGCGTTCATCCTATGGCCGATAAAAGCTTATATACCAAATTTCATCAAAATATATTCATATTTGCACCTGTAGTTTGATTACAAGGTTTACATGGACACACAGACGGACATCGCTAAATCGACTCAGAAAGTGATTCTGAGAAAGCGATTCTGAGTCGGTATGATAAAAGATGGTGAAAAAATTTTGTTTATTTTTCAATTAAGAAAGTTTTTTGCTTCTCCTTTAAAATTTTGTAAATGTAACTTAGGGCTTTTTGGATTTCATATGACGATACATAGACTAAAAAAAACATTGAAAGAAAAAAATTGAATGAAACAAAATTTTTCCTAGAAATTGCACTCGAATTTCGACTGTTGGGCTATGCTAGTATTAATAAAAAGAACAAAAAATAACAGCTCTTAATAATGATGTTGACAAACGAGCTAAAACCCGAGTCAGGTTTCGCATTTTCAATTTTTGAAGGATGTAATTAAATTATTTATAAAATAAAGCGATCTCGTTTCAGGCAAGTATGAAAAAAATCTGGAAAGAGTCAAAAATTGATTCACAGTGAGTTTAAGTCGTATAACGCATGGCCGAAACTATAAAGAATGAAGAGAATTGTTACGTAATAACTTTTGGGCAAAACATATTTGTGCAAATAATATTTCGTCAAAATTAGTTAGCGCCCAAAAATGTTTCATATAAATTTGGGTCAAAATTCATACGAATAATAATTACCCAAATATTTTGAGCGATATTGTTTTAATTTTTGGTAAATTTTCGTTATGTAAAACCAGGCAAAAATAATATAGGAAAATTATAATAAAGTAAAATTACAAAGTATAGAAAATTTTTTGTGAGATGATATTTCCTATGTGGGCGTAGATTTATTTACAAATAATAAGGAATGACCAAGTACGAAGAGCAATCGTGACAATTCCTTAAGGCTTACTAATTGCAAGTAAAATAACAATTACATACAAAATAAACTTTTTTAACTATTTTGCAATTGATAAACAAATAATCTATTATAATAAAACATATTCTATTGGAAAAAAGTTATCTATGAATAAAATTCAAATAATTTTTATAAATTCTAACGCGTTGCTGGTTTCTTTAATTGTTGGAGGAATAATATTCCAAAGACGTATTGCAGATATTAAATATTGCTATTCGGATATCAATGTGCGATGACTAAATTGAACTAAATTTCTATTTCTCAAACGATTAAAAAGATGACATGGGTCTCGAGTTATTATAATTTTATGAAGAAATATTAAAGTTCTTATTTTTAGCAGGTCTTCGAAGAACACACCTTCACATTCTCTTAGAGTAATGAGTTATATTGAGGTAATCTCCATTATTTCTATAATTACTGAGATCATAAACGTATCTTGCAATGTTGTTATAAGTAACGTTTAATTTTGATTTGCTAGTGCCATCACAACTTGCAAAAATCTCACATCCGTAGGTAAGAGTAGGAATCAGATACATTTTAGAAAGCATAGGACAAAGTATTCTGAGCATCCCATATGTTTTGCCACAGGAAGCTATTACGTATGATATCAAGATTTTTTGCTTTATTAAGCATTTCAATTTGCTGGTTGTTAATACAAACAATGGGACTTTCAATAATTTTCTTTGTCCTTTTATGTATAATGATACATTTGGATTTTTCAGGATTTAAACTTAAACCATTCACATCCGTCCAGAGGGAAACACTCTGCAGGTCATTATTTCATTTCGCAGTACATTGTTCAATCTTTCCTTGTTTATTGCTTATGTACAATTGGACGTCATCAGCATACATTCTAATGTTGCAGTGGAGCAACTGTTCAGGAAGATCATTTGCATAGATGGAAAAGAGGAGAGGACCGAGAATAGAGCCCTGTGGAACACTCCTGATAACGGGAAGAAAGGTTTAGGTTGTTAATGGTTTTATTTCAACACACTGCACTCGATCCTTTAGATATGACTCAATTAATTTGGTAGATGTTGATTAAAAATTCATGATTTTTTCTAATTTTTGAATCAATATGGTGATCCAACAACACCAACATTGCAACACAGCCATCGTCAATTTCCTTTCTGAGATCTTCGGCTACATCAGTATAAAATAAATAGTGCAAATAACCATAAAGAAATGTGGAGTAAAATTAAAGAACTAGTCCTAAAAGAACCCAAATCTGTGATAAAAACTGTGATATATAAACAAATAGAATATAAAGACAATTTTCAAATAGCCAAAAATTTTAATGATTATTTTGTAAATAGCATTAAAGAAATCAGATATTCCATTGAAAATGTGCAGTATGAAAATCAAATACCTGTGATAAACTTTAAATTTAAATTTCGTGCAATACATTTACAAGAACTAAAGATTATTTTTAAAAGCATTAACAAAAAACCTGATTATAACAAACTATCAAGTGACATAATCCTAGATAATTGAGACAGAACAGGCAATATTATATTAAATATTATAAATAAATCACTAGAGACTGGCGTATTTCCAAATAATTGGAGAGAATCGATGATTTTTCCTATTGAAAAAGTAAAATACAATAAAATGTGAAGAATATCGACCAATTAACACTTTAAAAACATGTGAAAAAGTCATTGAAAAAATAGTAAAAAATCAATTGGAAGAATACATGGAACAACACAGGTTATTATCAAAATATCAATCAGGCTTTAGAAGAAATTATTCATGTGAAACTGCAGGAAATTATGTCATAAACAGATGGAAATGTAAAAAGAAAAAATATAAAATATTAGCGATTTTCCTTGATTTTAAAAGAGTTTTTGAAACGATAGATAGGGACATCCTATTGAAGAAATTAGCTAAATATGGTATTGAAGATACAGAGTTAAAATGGTTTCAGTCATATTTAACAAATCGTAGACAATTAACAAATGTTAATAATGAAATATCCAATGCAATAAAGGATGATTTTGGAGTACCACAAGGCTCAATTTTAGGAGCTCTTCTGTTTGTTATATATATAAACGATATTGAAAATACATTAGAGAAATGCGAAGCTGTACTATATGCGGACGATACTTTGATTTTCACAGAAGCAGCAACGGAGGAAATATGTCATGAAAATTTAAAGAATGATATAGATAATATTAATAAATGGCTAAAAATGAATAAATTAAAACTTAACGAAAACAAAACTAAATTAATGGAAATCAATATGAACACAAACATAACATTCAAAATATATAATGTAATAATAGAAAAAGTGAATAATATAAAATATTTGGGTTTCTTGATTGAAGATTTAAAGATCATGTCGAATACATATGTAAGAAAATTGGCAAGAAAATCGGGTTTCTTAAACGTTTAAGAAACAGGGTGTTCAGACCAACAAATAACGAGGTTGCAAAAACTACAAAATAAGGCTATGCGCTCAATTTTAAAATGCAATCGGTTTACTTCAATAAGATATATGTTAGACGCACTGAAATGACTAAACATTCAACAAAGGCTGCAACTTAATACAATATTCTTTATCCAAAAAATGAAGGTGGGAAGAGCACCAGATTACTTGATCGAACAAATTAGATATGTTGGAGATGTTCAACCCTATAACCTTAGGAATGCCTTAGACTTTAGACCACAGAGAGCAGATACAACAGCAATACAAAAATCTTTATTTTACAAAGGATTAAATCTTTACAACATGATGCCGAATGATGTCAAGAACGAAATTAATATAAATCTTTTTAGAAAGAAAACTGTAAATTTCATTAAAAATTTTAACTTTTAATCAGAATATATAATAACATTTGTTAATTAATATGAAATGTCATTTAAAAGTATTTAAATACTACTAATAATAATAAATTATTCCAAAACTATAGTTCATACAGCTTATGCTGCAACAGAGCTTATCCCGTGGTTCGTACCAGGGATGAGTAATCTCTAGCATATGCGGACCTATGCAGGGATGGATTTATTTCTAATAATAATAATAATAATAATAATACTAAAAAGTAAGAGCAGTAATCTGTGAGTGACTTTGATATTGGAAGAATTTTGGCCTGCATCCATTTTAGTAGATAAGTGCTTGTCATAATTATTTTATTGAATATATTTGTAATTATTAGTAGAAGTGACGGGAGAATAATTTTTATAAAAGCGGGCGGGATACCATCATTCATTTTATGGATAGACAGCTTTTGAGTACATCTAACGGACTTACACATTCGAAATTGAATAGGCTATGCGGAAGATTGACAGCATGATAGTTAATGTAATATAACTATGGTCCGCTTGAGACATGGATATATTAACAAATTTTTTATTTATAACATCTGGATCTGATATGATATTAACATAATTATTTTTACTATTAACTATTCCAATTTCTTTAATGGTTTTCCATGTATTTTTTGTAGAAATTGAATTTGAAAATTTGTTGGCATAGTATTTTGACTATACGTTTCTTATAGTTTTGGTTAAAATTGTTCTTGCGTTGCAATAAGTATTATATAGATCATCAGTTTTAAAGCGCTTCCAACGAGAGTAAGCATGGTCACGATCTGCTATGATATGCTTTATTTAGCCGTGAACCAAGGTTTCTGGCGGTAATTTACTTCTCTCGTTTACATTGGCAATATTGTATTAAATAAAGTTGTTATGTTTTATTCCAAAAAAGCCAATTGATCATTAACCGATCATCATACGTTTCATTTATACGTAGTTACGAAATTGGATTTTTTCAGTAGTAGTTTCAAGTGGAATGTCAAAAATTACGAATATAAGATCGTGCCTAGAAAAACACGATGCGGACAACTGGTCATATAATAAGATTTTTTTCTTCATTGGAGACAAAAAAATAGGTCAAGCAAAATGTTATTGGATGATGTAAAATGTGTTGGCGTTAGAGAATTTGCAGAAACAAGATCAAATGATTTCATATTGATGGTTAAACATGATTCTGTTAGCAGATTAAAGTTAAAGTCCCCAGCTATTAAAACATCACTATAAATATAATGATGTGATATTCCCCAAAATTGTATAAAAATGTGTGAAATCAATATTATTCCTTGGCCTGTAGACGCAACCAATAAGAAGTTTTCTTCCATAACTAGATGCTTCAAGAAAAAGATATTCTGCTTTGTTGTAGGGTTTATTTTTTCGTCACTTTTACTTTTAATGTACATAACAACCCTTTTTTTACATAAATTGCCACTCCGCCGTAGCCGTCAGATCTATCCTTTTTGTATAAATAATAACCAACCAGCGATACCATGTCATCTGTGATTGATTCATTAAACCAATTCTCCGACACACATATTACATTAACGCTTGAAATTTGAAAAATAAATGTAAATTATAAACGAAAAAATAAATGATTTCCTTAACTAATGCCAAAACAATGGAAATTTCTGTACCAGAGTTGATTAAAACAATGAAAATAGAAGATGGATGTATAAAATCTTAACCGTTATTAAAATATTCTGACGTTTACCTTCCACTATTTTTCCAATATAATGTATTTTTCAGTTTTAATCCTATAATAAATTATGCCAATGACAAGAATAGAGCTTTTTTAAGAGTTAAAAACCTGATTGATAGATGATTTTACTATTGGTAGTACAAGTAATCTAAAGAAAATTTGTGAGAAATATTGTATGAATAAATCCATAATAATAAAAAATAACGATGAAATATCGTGAAAGAACTACGGTGATGATTCAACATTTAGGCAGCAAACACTTATAAACGAGTCAAAGGCAGGAAAATTTGATAGAGGGAGGAGTTTAAAAATTTCCAAAAATGCTATATAGAGAGATCATTAACAATCTGAAATAAAAAAATATGTGCTAGAACTGTTTCCTACAAGCAATTGAGGCTGATATTGATCGTTATCGTCCCGCGAAGAAACCATTGATATCATAGAAAAATCGTAAATTTTGCTAAAGAACAAATGATTTGGTCAAGACGCAATTGGAATACTGTTGTCCTTTCTAGGATACTCTTAGTTGAATTTAAGAGGCCATGTTGGAATAACGTTTCTACGATGACCAAAGGGAAAAAGACTAGACCCAAAATATACAAATAAAATTGTTAAATTTGGAGGTGACAATATAATGCTATGGTTTTGCTTTTGGGTCCAATTCAAGTAGTAAAAAATACTTTAACTGGAGCTGGATACAAGCAAATTCTAAATGATATACTACATCCATACGCGGAGCAAATATGTCCTTAGTCTTGAAGTTCCAACATGATAAAGACCCAAAACACACCTCCAAAGTTGTCAACGAATGGCTAAAATCTAATGCGGTTAGTGTTTTCGAATGACCAGTCCAATCACCAGATCTGAATCCCATAGAAAATCTATGGGAAATTGACTAGACTTTGTGCTGATATTTGTAACTATCAAAAATATGTTACCTAGACCTATCCGTCCGTCCGTCTGTCTGTCCGTCCTTCTATGCTTGCAAATATGAATATATTTTGAAGAAATTTATTATATAAGCTTCCATCGGCCATAAGATGAGCACTGTTGAAATTGGTGATAATCGGCTTTAATTGTCATAATATCCAAATTATCATATAGATCTCTGTCAAATTGGATTTGTGTATGTTTATTACAGCCATTTATCAGTAGTCCGAAAATAAGTTCTATAGGACAATTATGAGTCATATGAAGTTGATTCTCGATCATCACCTAAATCTATCAAAAAACAATAATATTGAAAATAAAAATGTGGTCAGAATCAGTCCATTTTTCGACCTAGTCTCTATATAAATATAGCATCCGATATGAAGTTTTTCATAACCGAAGGCAGACAAATTAATAACAATGCCACTCAATTCAATTCAATTTTATTTATTTAAATAACATTTTGATTACAACAAATTAACAATTTTCTTAAAGAGTTTGTTCCTTTTCTACTTAAAAATATAAATAACAATTTCTTTATCATGTACATAGTTTTTAACAAAATAATATTTACAAGGGGAAAATTTTCAAAAAACCTTGTTACAATTTTTTTTTTATATATTTTTACATTTTTTTTTTCTTTTTGATTTTTTTTTTTTTTTTGGGTTTTTGATTTTATTTAAAAACGTTGATGAGATTATCTCATTGATGTGAGGAATTTCCGAGTTAAGACATCTCGAGTAGAAGTTTAATGTGAGTCTATTTATTTTGTTATTTATGAGTTCAACGTTGGCTAAGGAGTGCAATCGTTGAGTAGAATAATGCCATTATTCTATTATGCCATTCTATTATGCTAGCATAATACATTATGGCGTGGAATATTGATTTAAATATTAATCTTTTGTTTTCGATGTTAAGTTTAGAGTTTCTATTTATAAGAGGGTACAATAATCTGGTGGTATTATTTAATTTGTTTATAATATATGAGATATGATCTTTAAATTTAAATTTTGGATCTAATATCACTCCCAGATATTTGACTTTGTCTGTCCAATGGATTTCGCTGTTATTGAAAGTGATGGACTGTTGAGGTAAGAAACAGTTTTTCCTTCTTCTTGAAAAATAAATAGCTTGTGTCTTTTGTGTGTTTATTAGTATTTTCCATTTCATAAAATATGAATGAACTACAGTGAGTGCAGTCTGTAAACTGGATAATACATCAATCGCCAATATTTTCGAGCTAAGAATAGCGGTATCATCAGCAAAAATGGAAGTAAAGCAATCATCTAGGGCTGGGAAATCTGCAGTGAAAATATTATATAATATTGGGGAGAGACACGATCCCTGAGGACACCCGGCTGGTACTTCAATCTGAGATGAGTTTTTGGAGCCAATATATACCTTGAAAGAACGTTCTGAAAGGAAACTTTGGATTATTTTGATTAATTCGATTGGGAAATTAAACCTTATCATCTTATAGATCAGGCCATCATGCCAGACCGAATCAAATGCAGATTTGATGTCTAAGAGTATCATACCAGTTGATTTCCCACTGTTAAAATTTGAATTTACAAATTTACGTATTCTAGTAAGTGCCTGAACTGTATTGTGTTCCTTGCGGAAGCCAAATTGTTGTGATGGTAAAATGTTTTCTGCATCAATAAACTCAGTAAGATTTTCCTTAATAACTTTTTCTAGAATCTTGCTTAAGGATGATAGAAGACTTATCGGTCTGTAAGAAAGGGGACAATTATCAGGTTTATTTGGTTTTTTTATTGGTATGATTTTAGAACTTTTCCATATTTTTGGGAAGTAAAGCAACCGCAAGCAACAGTTTATGACTGCAGAGATGTATTTGATTCCTTTTTTTGGCAATGCTTTTAAACATTTGTTGTTTATTCCATCAGTACCAGGGGATTTTCTTGGCTTTAACTTTTTAATAATATCGGCTACTTTATCTGTTGAAGTTGACAAGACATTATGGGAGGTAGATATGCTGGTGCTAAGATTACTAACAGCATTATATATATCTATTTTGGTGGCTGTATCACTAAGGCTAGCTGAAATTGAGTGATTTGATCCGAATACTTGCGCTAGGACTTCGCTTTTTTCTTCTTGGGTGTGGAAGGTGTTGTTGTTGAGTTTCAGTGTTGGAATGTTTGTAGACTTCTTTCTTAAAATTTTTGTGATATTCCAAAAAGGAGAAGAGCCTTTTTCCAAAGTTGAAAGCTTATTGTTCCAGTAGTTATTTTTCAATGCCACTCAAATTTGATTTATTTTATATAGCTAATTAGTTGGACATAGAGATAAAACGCATGGTATAGGGTATCATAGAGTCGGTCTAAACCGACTATAATTTTCTTACTGTTCTTTTCTGAAGTTAAGCTATTTTGTGCTAATACTTTTTAATTTTTGAATAAAACATAAAAATTTAAAATTAGTAAAAGAGTTTTTATGACGTCAAAAATATATTTTGTTAAAAGTTTCCATTTTATTGGCACTCACTGTATATCGGCCACTTTATGGAAGAACAATCAAAATCTGACAGGGGACAGGGCTTAGGTGCCCTTAGATCTAGCTCCGACTCCGAAGCCAAATTTGGAAATGGGAGATATGGCTCTGGCTCAACATTCAGTTCTTATATTTGAATCAAATTAATACGCCAATCTTAGCAGAAAAAAATTAAACACCAGACGAAACAAATTTATGTTTAATTTTTTGTTTCAACTTAAATTGATTCCGCAATCCCGTACCGCCCTTTAAAAAATTTTAAATATATCTCAAAAGCTTTTGGGCAATTACAATTCACTAGCAGATTCCAGCCCTAGAAATTCGAGTGCAAATTCTAGGAAATTTTATTTTTTCATTAAATAAAGACCATAAAGGTATGCTAATGAATTTTATCCAATCACAAATCAACACAAGAAAACAAACTCATTTTGACTACAAACATATTAACAAATTTAATAAACACACACATAGCAATATATAATTTTATGTATGTGTTAGTAGCAACTTTAAATGCAATTTACTCAAAATAAAGGAAAAAATTAAAAATTCTGTAAATCTGCAAAACCGCTGAAAAGAAATACCTTTCAAATAATATACGTTTGGTCATAATCAGGATAAAATGGTTGAACAAAACATCGGTCACAAGAAATCGCCTAGCCTCTTAATATTATAGATATTGCGTGTGCTTTAATAGTTGCAAAAAATCAAAGCAAATATTTTTACTGAAATGCCTAAATAACACGTTAAATCAATCTATTTTATAAAAACCCTTACCTTTAGTAAACTCAATTCATTTTTCGTATACGTAAAATAATAGCTTAAGCCCTTATGTCATTTGCTTGTCTCTGGATAAGACTTTGCTTGGGTTGACTGAATGAAATGTCAACAAAGAATCATTATTTTTACGTTTTTTCTTCCAAAAGCTCTTAAAAAACCTAAGAATTAAGCATACTAAACGGGAAATGTCAATTGCAAAACAAAAAAAGAAACATTTGTTTTTGACAGATGATTATCGTTAATGGTGTTAAAGTAATTGACATTTTAAGATTTTTCATAAGAATGCTGGTCTGTTTTCCAAGAAGAATATATTGCAAAGAAATGTAACCTTATTAGCCATATCTCTGTCAATACTTAATCGATCTGGAAGGTTTAAAGTATATTTGCAATTGTACTTTTTAAATTAATTTTTCCTTCAGTATGCCCCGTCTTTAATTTCTTACTTTTCAGCGTTTTTAGAAAATATGGAATTTTAGTAATAAATTAGCATTTCGAAATTTTTGGGCAATGCCGCTTTACAATGTTTAATCTTCGAAAAAAATATTATACATTTAAGTTTTTCTTTTTTAAGTTACTTGAAATCGAAATCATACAACAAAATACTTACACATATATATTTTTGTTCTTCCAAAAAGCTAAAGATGGACTTTTCCACAGAATGGTCCACCATGACCGACAGTTTTTTCTTACTTGTAGTATTAAAGATAAATAGTTAAAATTAATTAAATTAAAAAGCTCAAAGCTTTCCTTAATTGCGATTGCGAAATATATGGCTACAAAGTCAAAGTTCACGTTTTGATCAGTTTAGTTTATTTCTAAATGTATCTTCTTTTTAGAATTTACATATCTAAAAGAAATTGTGCAATTGCACTTTTATCCCAAATCTTTAACTGCAACAACAACTAACCATACAATAAATGCAAAACAGCAAGCCAGTATTAATTATTGGTAAAATTTTGATTTGCTTTTAATGATATTCTAAGGTAACGTCACGTCAGACAAAAACCATTATTTTAACTAACAGAGCCCAGCACTCGAAATTTGAGTGCAAATTCACGGAAATTTTATTTTTCATTTAACTTGTTTCTTTCACTGTTTTTTTAATCTGCATGCACACAAAATCTATGAATATTTAAATAAAATCCATTAAATTGTGAATTTATTAAATAAAATTAATTAAATTGCAATATAAATATTTGTAGAACACACAGAAGATATATAAATGGGTTTGTTAATAACTAATTTTATAGGCGCCTAAAGGTATGCTTATCATTTTTAGTCAATTCACAATTAAACACAATAGCATAGTATAGTTTTTATTCGAAGTTTAAATATGTGTTTTATGTATGTGTTAGTAGCAACTTTAAACGATTATTACTCCAAAAAAATGTACCAGATGTTACACATCTGTAAAAATGGTGCACATCTGTAAAGAAATACCTTTCAAATGGTATATTTTTTGTCAAAATCGGTTGGTAACTAAAAGTGTAGAAGAGGTTACAAGAAATCGCTTTGCCTCTTAATATAGATTATCTGTACACTGATGATCGCAAGTGAGTGAAATTTGGCATTTTAATAAGGGTTAATAAAGTAAACTAGTTATCATTAAAAAAAATTCAGTCAGTAAAAAAATCGTTAATTTTATATTAAATTTCAAAAGTTTGTGACGTCACGCCACATTGTTACCCAAAAAAATTTTTTATTTTAAATTTTCATTCAATTAAGTATTTTTGTGGTACAAGCAAAATTTAAAATCAGATTCGCTTAGACTGAAGATAATTCGTGAACGGGTAAAAGAGCGAGCCTGTGAGATACAGAAAAATGTTGTTGGAATCAAAACGGCAATAAAATAGAGAAAGTAAGGAAGTAGAACGAAGGTAAAAATGCCAACCTGCAAGTCAATCAGCTCTATATATGTAAACAAAGCTTAGGAAAGGCATTAAAAAAAGTCAAAACAGCTTTACCGGCGGACACAGAGATGAAGGCACATTTCGTTGGCATCCCATATAAAAAGTATGGCACATATTGTCCATTAGATGGACGATATTAGTATACAGGCTGCAGGTCAGAAGGATACAAACGGATAGACGGTTAAACGGTTGGACGAACATCGCTAAATCGACCCAGAAAGTGATTCTGAGCCGATCGGTATAATAAAAGATGGGTCTAGGTCAAATATTTTTGGTAGTTACAAACAGCAGCACAAAGTCAGTGGTATAGGCTATAAAAAATCTTTTTAAAAATGTGATTTTTCATTTTTTTTTTGTAATGCTTTTCGTACAAATGCCACGTCACTTCACATTGGAAATGCTGAGATTTGAATATTTTGAATATCAATTTATTGATCCCAAAATATTTTTATAAACATTAACAAAAACAAATCCTAAAAGATAAAGGAATTCCTTACATATATGAGAAATTACAAGTCAGGTAGGTTAAAAGCAATAGGCCCGTATAATAAAACCTTCAAAGGGTTTGGCGTTCTCAAGCCAAACTTTCAGCTACGAGTATAACTCACGAACCATTGATGATTTCTCATTCCTCCTTCAGCAAATAGCTTCAAGTCAAGTTGGTCTACACTACGTTGCAAAATATATGTTCATCATGTTTTTTTAAGATTTTTAAAGATTTTTACCGTTGTTTTTAATAAAAAATTGTTTTTGTAATTTTCTGTTAATTTGTAAACAATTCTCTTCTGTGTATATACCAACGAATATAAATATTAAAGAAGAAAATAACAAAATATCCCGTTGCAAAATATAAGTTCATTTGTAAAAAATAAGTGTAACTATTACTCTTCACATCAAAAGAATTTTTCTCTTGATTTATTATAAAAAGTAAGTTGTTAACTACAACATGGGTCGCGTAAAATTGTTAAACCAAACCGAAATAAATTTAACTTTGCGAGAAATGCAAAAAGGCACATCCAATCGAAAAGTCGGTAAAATCTTAGATCGGAGTTTTGGTGCAATAAATAATTTTGTTCGTGATAAAAATTTAAAGCTTCCCAAAAAGAAATTGGATCGTCCGAAAAAACTTTCACCGCGCGATTAACGCAGAATTATTAAAGTAACATCAAATAGCCTAATGTCCTTAAACCAAATCAAGGCGTATTTTAACACAGACGTGAATAAATCAACGATTTCCAGATTTTTGGCAAAAGAGAGCACTATTGAATTCCGAAAACTAAAAAGAAACCACTACTGACACAAAAAAATCGACACGATCGGACGATTTATGCTCAAAGTCATATGGCATGGAAAGATGAATGGGAGTTTGTAGTATTCAGTGATGAAAAAATTCAAACTCGATGGACCAGAAGGGTACAAATGCTATTTTCATGATCTAGAAAAGGAATACATTTTTTCGAAACACCGACAGATGGGTTATGGTTTCATAATGGTCTGGAGAGCGGTGTCTTCCAAAGGTAAGATTTTTGTTTAAATAAAATTTTTTTCTGATTAAATAATTTCAAGTGTACTTGGTTTGGAGTTCATAAGTGGCCGTCAAAATGCCCGGAAATATACAGAGCTGTTGCAAAGGCAAAAAATTTTCATGTTGGAGCGATTTGAAGGACAAAGTTTAAATTTTCAACAGGACAACGATTATATTCATACTCCACACATCGTAAAAAAATGGTTTTCGGATCACAATATGAATGCTTTGGAATGGCCTGCAAAGTCGACCTAAATTTGATAGAAAATTTATGGAGCTATCTATCTAGAAAAGTTTTTAAACAAGCTCCTCAGTTTGAAATTGCCGAGGAGCTGAAAAACACAATTTTGGGAGAGTGCAGAAATATCCCAATAGAATATATACAAAACTTGTATAAAAGTATGCCAATAAAAATAAAATAGGACTCATTACTAAAAAATTAGTTAAGTGTATTTTTATTTTAATAACAAACTTTATAGAAATGAGCTTATATTTTGCAACACTCTTTTTTTTAAATTTAAAATTTTTTTACTTGCAGCACAATATCTTAAAATTTTTTTTTGGTATAATAATAGAAATGGATTATCGATTCAACTAAAAAGAAAAAAAAATAAAAATTCGCTATAATTTCTTAAAATTCGGAAAAAAAATTAACTGAACTTATATATTGCAACGAAGTGAAATTTTATCAAATCAAATCTTAAATTTTGTTAAATTTTTCCCTTTTTTTAATAATTTTTTTTTGGAATAGCATAACATATTCAGGGCGTATGATAATTATTTATTAGTAGAGTGGAAGAAATGTTAACGTATGAGTGATACTTTTAGTATTATGTCAAACATAGATCAGGAGTCGAATCGTCCATTCGTTATCGTTCTCCAAAATAAAATACTAAGAATAATTTTACTCTGCAACAGCTAACGAGTTATGGTCCATTGTTAATAGTAAAAGTGAAACGAGGTCTGACGATTGTCCGTTTTCTTTAAATAATAAATCAAAATATGGAATTTCAATTGTATTTTTATTAGTATTTTTTATTATTTTTTATACGGATATATTTATAAAAATTATTGATTTAAAAATAATTTTAAAAGTACTACTTTGCTGAAGAATGAAAATAGAATTTTGTGTTATAGATGAAAAACTAATTAAATATAAAAGGTATGATCTTCAGAGATTTTACTGTACTGGCCTAATACTTTCACCCTGACTTGGAATTTATAACCCCCAGATAATGACCGCGAAACTGTTCCACACAATAATTTATTAGCATAACAAAAACAGTTTACTTAATTTTTTCTTATTTATCTCGCGCAATGGCAGTTTTAATTTTAGGTGTACGGATACTTTTTCTACCAAGTCCTTAAATTTCCTTCAGAAATATTGAATAAACAATTGTATTTGCTTAATATTTTCGACACATAAAACTGACTCAACTTATTCTACACCTATTTCAAATAATAAAATTTCAATGATAGCTTTAAAAGTTTTTGGGAATACATCAAAGAAATTCTATATTTTTATAATAGCTAAAAATAAGTTAAGCAAGTTGGTGCTGCTGCTCAATTATGAAGAAAAAGAAAACTTATTCCAACTTCTATTATTAAATTAAATCTTATTACTTACAAATATGAGTGTTCTAAAACAAAACAAAACAAAAAGCAATAACAAATATCTTATGTTATTTTTTTGTACCCCTAATCCATGTTAACAGTATTCTCACTTACAAAACTAACCTAGCCAAATGTTAACACAAATGTTAACATACGAAGTCTTAGCAGTTTTCCAGTTAACAGTTACGGCGAAAACATTCGTTTGTTTAACATTATTTCGGACTCGTTACACATTTCGTTGATTTGCTTTGGTACCAAAAACCAAATTGCAAAAGCAGACACGATTGCTAAAGTAACAGCAAAAAAAAAAAAGAAACAAAAAAAAAAACGAAAAGAAAAGAAAATAAAAACGAACAAACTTTAACAATAAGCCGCTTTATAAAATCAGTTCAATGCGAACCTTTCAACTAAACGGTACGGTTTGAACAAAGCAAAGCAAAGAATACAACACGTTTCGAAACAAAACTAACAAACAAAAAGTAACGTTCTGCAACAAGACAACAACAACTAACAAATCTTCTGCAATATAACGCTTCTTGGCTTTGTTATTGTATTTTAAAAAGAGTAAATTTCATTTAAACTCGTTTATAGTTTTTGGGGAATTTTTTTGGTTTTCGTTTTTTAATTTGTGAGAAATTCCTTCAGAAAATTCAAGGCGTTTTTAAAGTCAACAAAACAACAATAACAAGGGAATTATTTTTTGGTGAAAACAATTTTTCAAAAAAAAAAAAAAAAAAAAAAAACAAACAAAAAATTTATAATATTTTCATCGTTTTGTCTTGTGTTTCCGTTTGAGCTTTACTAAATGCTGCTAAAGGAAATTTCTCATTGTGTGTTTGTGTGTGCGTGTAAAACGTTAATGTAAAATTTCAGAGTCAGAGTCACACAGTTTAAGTTGTTCTATTTGTCTTTGAAGGCATTTGTTGTTCTTCGTGCGTGTGTGTGTTTTTGTGTGTTCTAAAGGAAATGGCACAAACAAATAAAACATGATGATGCAGCAAAGTGTTGCATTTTCTAAATGTTTGTAATACCTAATAAAAGAAAAAATTAAAATAAAAACAAAAATATTTATATATATAAAATAGTAACCCCATAATAATAGAAAAAAAAATAAAAATATGTTGTGGATAGATGTCAAACAAAATGAAAATTTTTGGAAATTAAATAGATAAATGTTCTAAAACACAACTAGATTTGTGGTAAAAAAATGCAGAATTAAGATAAATTGAGATAAAAAATTAAAAAACTGTTTTAATTATAAAAAAAAGTTTACAAAATATTGCAAATTAAAAAAAAATAATAATAATAATTAAAAACACGAAAAGAACAAAAAATTAAATTATAAAATAAATTTTTTAAATATAAAAATTAAAATTTAAGTTTAAAAAATATAACAACTATTCAAATTAAAACTACAATTTAACAAAGATAATTTGATTTTAATAAAATATAAAAAAGAAAATTTGTTGTTAAATTAAAAAAAAAAAAAATAGTAAGAAACAAATTTTAATTAAAATTAAATTTTTTTAAATTAAATAATAAAGAAAATTTTAAAAATAAAAAAACTAAAATAAAAAAAAATTAAAAAATTAAAAAAAAATTAAAAAATTAAAAAAAAAATTTGTTGGGGAAAAATTGAAAAAAATTTTTAAAATTTATTAAAAAAAAAAACGAAAAATAATCTCAAAAATATTTAAAAAAGATGATGAAATAATTGTGGAAATTATGAAAATATTGAATAATTTTGCTAACTAAATAAGTGTTCATTACAAAAATTTTTAAAATAAATATAAATTTAAAAATCTGAAAATAAATGTAATATATGCAACTAGTGGATTTTCATTAAAATTTTTTTTACATTAAAAAAAACTTGTATTATTGTATAAATAAATAATTAAATTTCTCATTTTGGATAAACGTCGTCTACAAAGGTGGGTAAAGCTAAAAGCCTTATTTGCTGTCACTTTTTTATGTTAAATAAATACTTAAGCTATTTTAATACATCTTTTATAAATAACACCATGTTACAAAAAAAAAAAAAAAAAAAACATGCTTTTAAAATAGGCCTGGTTGAGTAAATCACTTTTTATTTTTCAGAAATTTCAATACACCCTCAAAATCTGAAGTTATTGGCAATAAAAAAACATTTTTCAACACTTCGCTGACTAAAATATTTTTACCAAAATCAGTTTCGAACCGATTTTAAATTAGTGAACGCTTTTTGAAAGATGGATGAAGTGACAATACAATGGAAACTTTGAACAAAATATATTTTTGGCGTGTTGATTCATTAAATTATTAATTTAAAAATTTGTATATTTTCTTTATTGAAAAAAGAAAAAAAATATTAACATGAAGTTGCTTAACTTTAGAAAGAAATTACAAAACTTCTAAATACTTATTATTATGTTGTTGAAAAAACATTGGAAACTTTCTTTTTATTTTTGTTTTCAAAATTTTGTTGGAATTCCATTATTTTGTAAAACTGCTTTACAACGTCGAGTCATGAACTCAATTAAATTACTGATGATATTCACCGAAATTCGTTGCCACACTTAATTAACTGCTTCTAAGAGATCTGTCTTGTTTGTGGCCGTATTTTTCGATCCATAATTTCCCATAGAATTTATATGGGATTAAAATCTGGCGATTGGTCTGGTCATTCCAAAGCACTAACTACTTTAGCCATTCGGTTACTACTTTGTGTTTTGGGTCAATGTCATTATGGAACTTCCAGACCAGGGGCATATTAGATCTACCTGTATCAAATTGCAGTTAAATTATCTTTTACTGCATGAATTGGGCCAAGTCCTTGGACCGAAAAGCAACTCTTTACCATATTATTGCCACCACCAAACTTAGCAGATTTATTTATACTAGCAGATTCCAGCACTCGAAATTCGAGTGCAAATTCTAGGAAATTTAATAAAGACCCTAAAGGTATGCTTCACAATTCAACTCATTTTAAATGAGGAAAACAAGCTCAACACATTAACACATTAACAATTTTAATAAACACACGCATATCATTGTATAATTTTATGTATGTGTTAGTAGCAACTTTAAACGATCATAACTCCAAAAAAATATTCCAGACGATGAAAATCTGTAAATCTGGGTTACAGCTAAAAAGAAATACCTTTCAAAAGATAAATTTTTTGTCAAAATCGGGGTAAAACTGTGAAACTTACATCGGTCACAAGAAATCGCCTTGCCTATTAATATTATAGATATTTTGGATCTAGTGTTTTTCCCTTTGGTAGTCGTACAAACGGTCCTCCATAATGGCAAGAGAATAGTATTTCAATTTCATCTTGACTACTTCTACGATTTTTCTCTGATATCAGTACGAGCACACGGTTTTAGTTTCAGACCACTAAATAGCACTTTTAGGCGATTTTTAAACTCTGTTGCCATTAACTTATCCTGCCTTTGACTCGTTTTGATAGGCCTGCCGCCTAAGTGTTGATTCGTCGCCATACCTCTTTTACGATATTTCTTGATAATTTTAGAAGTAATGGATTTATTCAAAGAATATGTCTCAGAAATTTTCTTTTGCTTAAGACCAATAGTAAAGCCATCTATTATTCTGCCTTTTTAACTCTTCAAAAAGCTTTATTCTTGTCATTATTTTATAACGATTAATTATAAGATTAAAACATTAAAAAATAGAAATGTGTTTAACAGACGATTAAAGGAAAATGTCAGAAACTATAAATATATTTATAAGATTTTATACATTTTCATTCATACCATCTTCTATTTTTATTGTTTTAATCAATACTAGTACAAGTTTCCATTGTTTTGTCGTCACTAGAAAAATTCTTATTTTTTGTTTAAATATATATTATTTTTAAATTGTTCTTTCTGTTATAAATTTGTTATTTTTCGATAGAGGTTACACCAAAGAAAGATTGCGCAAAAAAATACATCTACATTATATTAATAGGCAAGGCGATTTCTTGTGACCGATGAAATTTTCACAGTTTTACCCCGATTTTGACAAATAATTTATCATTTGAAAGGTATTTCTTTTAAGCTGTTACCCAGATTTACAGATTTTCATCGTCTGGAATATTTTTTAGAGTTATGATCGTTTTAAGTTGCTATGTGTGTGTATATTAAATTCGTTATTGTGTTTGTGTTAATGTGTTGAGTTTGTTTTCTTCATTTAAAATGAGTTGAAGTGTGAAGCATACCTTTAGGGTCTTTATTAAATGAAAAAATAAAATTTCCTATAATTTGCACTCGAATTTCGAGCGCTGGAATCTGCTAGTATACTTAAATATATGCTTGTATATATTAAAAAAAATTGTATTACACTTACAATTATGCAACTTATAATAAAGGCATTTAGTTTTTAGTCTATTGTGTTTATTGTTTATTTGCGAACAAATAAATGAACGTTGCCACTACGTATTTTTATGAAGCAATTCATTTGGTCAAAATTAATCGGTTTTTCCTTTGGTGTTGCCACAATATCAAAAATATTAATTTTATTTTACTGGGAAGTTGTAATAACTAAACGAAGTTCAAGGTAACTTTATTGCTTACTTTAACTAAGTTGTAATAATGGCCCTTAGAATAACTTATATAACCTAGACTTAAAAGTACCGTCAGTGTGCTAGAGTATGTTATTTATTTGCTTCATTGTATTAACATAAGAGTTTTTTTTTTCACATTTACGCATAAAAAAACATTGCAGTGAGAGCATTTGGAGTAAGGCTTAGACTGTATATTTTTCGCATCATCCTCGTTTTTCTACAAATGTTTGCCAATGTGCTTACAAGCCTTACATCTCTTAGTGTAGAAAAATTAGCTTTGCGCCTTTTGTTAGAAGAAACATTTTAAAATTTTTGTCTGGATGTTCTTTTTCCTTATCAAACTCGTTCATGGTCATCAACCCTTGGGCCACCGATCTTCTAAAATCTTTTACTGAATTGTTTTCAAAGATTAATCCATGTATAGTATAGGCATTTACAAATTCAACAAATTGAACACTTTTTCGACTTCACCGTTGAGTACAGAAAAGTCAACATATCTCCAATAAAACTTGATAATTTAAGAAACGGGATTACATAGACCGAATTATTGAAGTTATGTACTTCAACCCATTTACATAGATTTAAAGTGTTGGGACAATGTTGGTGCTCTTCAATCTTTAATAAATTCTGTTATGAAATTTATAACATCTTCATAGTTTTTTATTTTTTATTTTTTTCCAATGTTTTAAAATTGGATGGCAATTTATAACTCAGCTCGTAAATAAGATATTTTGTGAACTCAATTAACTGTTGTTGGATTAATTGTTTATCCAATTCGTCAATATTATTTTCAGAACTATAGCCTAAGTAGCAAATTTCGTCCTCCCCATATCATATTTACCCCTAGGTGAAATTATCCAAAATGTTAAACTTTTTAATAACCAATAGAAGTCATCAACAAGTTTTATGTATTCCACATTTTGGACTTCGAATGCCAGATTCACTTTTTGGACTTCTGATAAAATTGAGCCAAGTACGTTTTATAAATGTAGGTTTTGGAATTTTTGTATTTTTTAAGAGCGCCGTGTCAAAGGATATTTCTTTAACATCATTAAGCCACATATCCAATATTGCTTTAATGGCTCTTTTAATAGAAATTCTTCTTATTGTGGTACAATCGGAATCTTTGTTAATCAACTTATATATATTGTTAGGCTAATCCCACAGTAACAGAATGGCATTCAGTAATCTTTCTAATTCAATATTATACAGTAAAAGTTTTTCAATGTTCATAAAAATATGTACAATTATGCAGACAGACCTGACCAATATATTTACCGTTAGAAAAAGTCAAAAAGCATAATAATTGGGGACAAAAAGAAATCGTGACAGGCATGACAACAAAAATACATTATTTTGGAGGATGTTTGTAAAACACAGAAAAGCCCTGACGTTATTTGTACGACAAATAAGAAACAGTTGTTAATATAAGAGCTAGTTTTTTAATAAAGCATACAAAAAACATGAATTTAAAAAAAAAATTATTGTAAAAAGAAGTATGCTGTAATGTGACAGACATAATACTGCCTTTATTCTTTTAACTTACTTAACTACACTTTTCCTTTCTTACTGGAAAAATATGGACTATAAAAATATTCAAAAATATATATAAAAAACTATTGTCATATTTTCATACCCTTTTCTTTGAAATGGTAGCAATAAAAATTATTTAATTTAAAATTTTGAAAATTTGACCTAAGGTTGACCTTTGCATGAAATTACCCGTTATATAATTTTAGTGCGAATAAGAGAACCAATTACACTGTGAACATTATCATGTGTTAAGGGGGGGGGGGGTGTAGGGGGGGGTGGTGAGAAACTCTCAGTCAGGCCAAACTTTTTTTAAGACCTCTTATATATTTTCCTTATATTGATGTTTGTTTGTTTAGCTTTTCAGCTATAACTCAAGAGCCATTAATGGTTTCTTATTTCGTTCTTCACCAAATAGCTTTAGCAAATAAAGTTAGACTAATTTTATTGAATAACATCTTCATACTTTTTTATTTCCCCTATTAAAAAAAACAAAATTAAATAACATATTCAGGAGCATGATTACTATTAATTAATAGAGTAGCATAAATGTATAGACATGAGAAATACTTTTAATATTAAATCAAACAAACATAAGGATTTTTTATTCTATTCATGATTCAATTCCTACTCATATTCAATTCGTGATTTCTCAGAAAAATTGTAGCTAAGGGTTAAATAAATCATTTTTAACATGTAGAAAACAGAATGCAAAATTCTGATGTATGTTTGATTTAATATTACTCTATTAATAAATAGTAAAAAAATTCTATTTAAAAAAGGGGAAAAATTAAATTTTTTTTTTAAAGATTTCATTCAATAAAATTAATGCAACTTTATTTGCTGCAGCTTAATGCTAAAGAATGAAATGAGAAATCATCAATGGTTCCTATAGCTGAGGATGAAGCAAACAAATATCGAGATAAGAAAAACAATTAAGAAAATTTTAGTCGGTTTAGATAGACTATTCTATACCCTGAACCAAATTTGAGTGGCATTGTTATTAATTTTTTTTTGCCTTCGGATATGAAAAGGTTCATATCGGATGCTATATTTATATGGGGACTAGGTCGAAAAAACGGCCGATCCTAAACATATTTGGGAAGGTTGCTTATTTTTTGCAAAAAGCTATAAAAACCAAATTTGAGAAAAATCTGTGCAATATTTATATTTTTTGATAGATTTTAAGTGATGATTTGGAATCAGCTTCATATGGGGGCTATGGCGATGAATTGTCCTATAGGGTTTATTGCTACAGATTAATGGATGCAATAAACATAAACAAACCCAATTTGTACGATATTTATATGATAATTGGGATATTACGGCAACATAAACATTAGGGTGACAGCCATTTTTCTTTTTTTGAATTTCAAGACGTGCGGGCCGCATTATTGTGACACTGGATCTAAAACATTAGTGCGCAAGTTTTGACCCAAATCGGACATTGCATTTACATGTAAAAATTTCCAAAAAAAAAAATAATTTTTCACAAAATTTTTGATATTAATAATTATGTTTCAATTAAATTAATTAATAAACCATAATCTAGAGTTAATTATCTTTCTAATGAAACAAAATCTAATTTTGGTTGGAAAACAGCCAAGTTATATCAAGTTCACCATGTAATAAATGCGCCGCAGACCACTTGATTAAGAAAATCGAGCTCACATTTTTAAAGACATTGAAACAATTTAAAACAATAACGTTTTTGCATTCTCCTGATCACAAAATGATCTTATGTAATATATTTTGCATCTCGTCTGTTGTTATGCCGTTCTAAATTAATGTCAAAACGGTACGTGTTTTTTACCGCTATTTCAAAATCTCCAATTTTACTTTTTCAAAAATTTTGTTCAAGAAATTTACCGAAATCAAAGATTGGACTTTAAGGTCTTATTAACAAAATTGGTGAGGGCAGCGTTTTTATTTCAGCGTATTTGAAGAAAAATGCGATTTTTCATACTTTTTCAACTTATAGGCTACATCTTTTTTGATGTTTTCATATTTCAAATATCTTTTGTCAAAATACTATACTGCGTGATATAAGTTCTCAATCTTGTAAATTGAGGATAAATTGAGACACTCAAAGGTCAAATTTAAGGAGATTTACATTTTGTAAGATATGTAATAATTCTAATGCTTCTAAAAAATTATATTCTGGGGTGCTCTTGATGTCTAGTTGACTCTTCTTGAAAATCTATAAATTTTTTTAAATAAAAGAAATTTAATGCATTCATAAAATTCCTCAATTATATTTGTTATTTTATGAAAAATGTAGTTTAATAAGTTTTTGTATTTAATACAGTATAAACAAATTTGCATATCGAGAGCTTATATTCAAAAAGTGCTATCTGCATCAATAATTATTTTAGAGAGCGCGTGTGAAACCAATTTATTAATAAGATCTGAAAGTAATTGTAGATTGATTTGCTACAATATCTATTAAGAAATAGTCGTACTACTCACGTATGATATCAAAATTAATATTATATTTGACAGTTATATCAGAGAACAGTTTGAAATCAAATGTAGATAGCAATTTTTGAATGTAAGCCCTCGATATACCTTTATATGAATATAATAATTCTGAAAAAAAAAAAAAAATAAAACTAGGACACATTTTGAGTACCCCACGGGTTAATTTCACAGAATATTATTTTTTAGAATTTTTAAAATATTATCAACAACTTTTATCGAAATCCTTCCACAAATATGTATTATTTCGATATTTTGTTTTAGAAAAATGTAAATATCCTTAAATTTGACCTTTGACCTTAAAGGGGACAATTTATAGTATTTAAATTTAATTTTAATTTACAAGATTGAGAACCTTTATCAAGTGGTATAATATTTCGACAGAAGTTGTTTGAAATATGAAAACACCAAAAAGATGTGGCCTTACAGTTGAAAAAGTATGAAAAATCACATTTTTCTTCAAATCCGCTGAAATAAAAACGCTGCCCTCACCAAATTAACAACAGAATACCTACAATATTTGGCATTTTTAATCAGATATATCTTGTTAATAAGACCTTAAAGTCCAATCGTTGATTTCACAAAATTTCTTGAACAAAATTTTTAAAACAGTAAAATTGGAGATTTTGAAATAGCGGTAAAAAATATGTACCGTTTTGACATTAATTTAGAACGGCATAACAATAGACGATATGCAAAATACTTTACATAAGATCATTTTGGGATCAGGAGAAAGCAAAACTATTGTAAATTATTTCAATGTCTTAAAAAATGTGAGCTCGATTATCTTAATCAAGTGGTCTGCAGCGCATTCATTACCTGGGGAACTTGATATAACTTAGCTGTTTTTCAGCCGATAATAGATTTTGTTGTTTTGTTAGAAAGATAATTTACTTCAGATTAAGGTTTACTAATTAATTTTATTAAAGCGGAATTATTAATATCAACATTTTTGTGAAAAATTATTTTTTTTGATAATTTTTACATATAAATGCATATTTGAACTTTGAACTCAATGCGCATCCAGAAAGCATTGTCCAATTTGACTCAAATTTTGCACACTAAAGTTTTAGATCCAGTGTCACAATAATCCGACCCGCATACCTCAAAATTCGACCAAAATTTGTTTTCATACAAACCGCTGCCACCCTAATTAACATGCACCGATTTAATCAATTTCAATAGCGTTCGGCCTGTGGCTGAAAGAAGCTTACATAGATACTAAATTTAATAAAAAAAAATATTATATCATATTTGCGGCCTGTCGTTTGATTACAAGGTTTACATGGACACAGAGACGGACACACATATCAACAGACGGACGGACGAACATCGCTAAATCGACTCAGAAAGTAATTCTGAAAGTGATTCTGGGTCGACCGGTATAATAAAAGATGGGTCAAATATTCTTGGCCGTTATAAACATAAGCACAAATCCATTATACCCTGACCACATAGTGGTATAGGGTATAAATACACACTCATGAAGCAATTGCTACAAACGCAACGACCACACTAATAAAAACAACTACAGCTTCTACTCACAAATTACACAACTAAAAAGAACAACGTGCAAAAACTCAGAATTTTTCAAGAGTGTTTTGCGTTTTCATTGAAATATCGGGACTTATTGCACGATTTTGATGATTTGAAATAGCAACCGGCGCACAGTGGGACAAACCGCCACTGTTCCATTCAAATTACTTTACATCTCACATAGTTCAACTGTTTGAGGTGGTTTTTTTTTAATGTTCGTCTTGAATTTGCCCATTGATCCCTCTTTTGAGATTTTTGATTTCGGCTCACATCTTTCTGGAATCTGTCTCCAAAATATGAGTTTTACGAAAAAAAATTAATGGTTTTCTTTTTAAAAAAAAGTTGTTTTTAAATGTGTGCCAAAATACAGAAAAAATTTGAAAATTAAAAATTTTTCATCGCAGTTTCACAGAGGCAGTCTTTTTTTAGTATTTATCGCAACGAAAATTCTCAGCTGACAATTGTTGAAAGAAAAACCATTCTTGCGCTCCGTGGTGGAGTCATGGTGGCGCCAAAAATCATTTTTATTTTTTCGTAAACACCGAGTTTTGAAGACATATTCAAGAAAAATGTGAGCCGAAATCAAAAATCCCAAAAGACGGATCAAAGGGCGAATTCAAGACGAACATAAAAAACCACCAGCTCAAACAGTTGAACTATGTGAGGTGTAGAGTAATTTGAATGGAACAGTGTCGATTCGTCCCCCTGTACGTTGCAGGATGTTAATGAATCATTTTCACTAAGAATGAGCAAACCAGCAGACCTTTTGAGTGAGTGATTGTGATTTCCACAGACGGACAGATGTATAGACCGACATTGCTAAATCAACTCCGGTTGTTATAAGGTTAAAGAATATTTTTACAAACTTAATGACAGAGTTATTTATATATACCTTATGCGTACTGGTGTGGAGGGTGTAAATAAAACACGACTTCATAAGTATTGATACAAAAGAAATTCAAGGAACCATGACTAAAGTGCCCAAAAAGTTCGGTAAGCAAAGCGACATGGGTTTATTCTTCTATTTATTTTGTCTGATCTTTTTTGTATAATGCTTTCTTTGAATTTTTTTTTTTTTTGTTGTTTACAATTTTACCAGTATTTTCTTTTGCCCATAACGTTGTTCGTGCTTGTTTACTTACATGGTCAGGAGGAAAAAAATTAAATTTAGCAACTTTTTTTTTTTCAAAATTTTTATGATATTACCGTTGTGAATTTTGCTTTAAAACTAAATTTATCTACGAGCACAAAACAAAATTTTTGGGAAATATTCCAGTTGCTTTAGAACTTATCGTGCTTGTCGTTAAGTTAATTAAAACCATGTCTGAAATATACATACGTATGTACGTAAGTAAGTTGGCCTCAAGCAATATATGTGTGACATTGTTGTAAAATTAAGGAAATTTTAATTATAAAAAAAGCTTTAATGTGCATAAATTTTAGGGTAAAATTGTCATAAAACATTTAAAAGCGTTCCGGCTATAATTAAAAGGATCAAATCTAAACACAAAATCTTTGCTTGCGACTAATTGCAAATCATTAATAATTTCCACACAAACCCATACACACAGATACTTTCATACTGATACACACATATACATACATAAATATATAAACCCCTTCAAGTGTATGTATGTAGCTGTAAACAAATTTATGGATGGGTTTAATATGACAATATAATGCGGAAGCTGTAACACACCTAACGATGGGACAAGAAAACAAGTCAACAACAACAACAACGACGACGATGACAACACAACTACTAAATGTACACGCACATAAATAACAAATAAGCATCACTTGACAGTTGACACTTGTAACGGCTTTAAACTAAAAAAAAAAAAATAAACAGAAAAAACTAAATGTCATCATTATGTCTTCAACGCCACCTATTACACACTCGCATACAGAGTAGCCCCCAAAAAAGTCTCCAGAAAATTGAGTAAGGTATGATAAGATCTTCTCCTTTTGAGAACTTCCCAAACTTAAACTGAAAACCCAAAAAACGAAAAAATAACAAAATACCAAGAAAACACAAATTTATTACTTGCCATCATCTCATTTACTTTTGTTTTCTTTTTTCGTAAGGCCATGTGTAAATGTGTGTATGTAAATGCGTGTGTGTGTGTGTGTTCGCCTACATACGTGCTTAAGTGTCAAAATAAATAAACGTTCTTTCTGAAAATGTCCACAACCCAGCCCAGCACGCCTGGCCGGAAATTTGCGGTTGTACACAATATAGAGATTCTTATTTATTATACTCGTAGAGACGTAGATAAAGGAAACGACTTTGGTTTTGTGCTAGGGGTGCCCATTTTTTTAACTTTTTGTTGTTTTGTTTTGTATCCTTTCTGTTGGCTTTAATATCTCTATGTATGTTTTGCAATGTCTTTTTATCATGACTTTTCGTTTAACGACTTTGGAGAGATATTCATTCAGTCAATCGTAAAAATGAACACCAGTATTGAAAGTTCAATAAATATTACGAAAAGTTTTTGAAATGTACAAAAAAAAAAAGGTCGGAGGTAATTGTTGAGGTGTTGGTACATGAACATGATTTAAGTTTTGTTTTCAAATTCACTTCTATCGATGTAGACGGGTAAAAATCAATTTTCAAAAGGTCCTTAAAAATACGAGAAAATTATTAGAGCACAAGGAATGTCCCACTAATGGGTGATGACAAAAAAAAAAAAAAAAAATAAGGCTTAAAAAGCCAAAAAAAAAAAGTTTTCTTTTATGTTTATAAAAACAGAATTTTTAGAAAAATATTTACAAGCTGCAAAAGAATAATAAAAAAACAAGTAAGAAAATTATAGTCGGTCTAGCTCGACTATACGATACCCTATACCATGGTTTAGAGACCCCATCTCTTCGATCCAACTAATTGGATATAGCAAATAAGCATAAACCAAATTTGAGTGGCATTTTTATTAATTTTTTTTCGCTGCAGACATGAAAAAGTTCATATTGGATACTATATATATATGGGGACTAGGTCGAAAAATGGACCGATCCTGACCATATTTGGTAAAGTCACTTATACTTTGAAAAAATATATACAAACCAAATTTGAGAAAATCTGTGCAATATTTTTGTTTTTTGATAGATTTAAGTGAAGATCGGGAAGCAGCTCTATATGAGGCCTATGACTAAGAACTTTCCTATAGGCATTTTTTTGCACCACTGATTAGTGGATGTAATAAACACATACAAACCCAATTTGACTGAGATCTATATGATAATTTGGAACTTATGGCAATTTATGTCGATTTCATAGGGGTCATTTGTATGGGGACTAGATCTGAACATGGAGCGATTCTCACCAATTTCAATAGCGTTCATCCCATGGCCGCTAAAAGCTTATATGCCAAATTTCATCAAAATATATTGATATTTGCGACCTGTAGTTTGATTACAAGGTTTACATGGGCACACAGACGGACGGACATTGCTATTTCGACTCAAAAAGTGATTCTAGAGTCGATAGGTATAATTAAAGATGGCTCTAGGACGAATATTTTTGGTTGTTACAAACAGCAGCACAAAGTCATTATACCCAAACCACATTGTGGTATAGGGTATAACAAGTGTTTAAATATGACCACATTGATAAATAGAATTTAGTACTGCAGAAAAAGTACAAGTTAAATAATTCTAATGTATCCTTTGTCTTTGTTTTTATTCTATGGGTTATTTTTGTGGAAACTCCTTAAATTAAATATAAGTAATTTAGTAAAGACATCTGGCGAACACATGCTAGACACACTGATAATGTATTGTTTATCAGTGTGTTGTATCCGTCAATGGGATGAAAATATGTTTGCAGGTAGTGTAGTATAGTTTTAAGATTTTTGTATATAGTAATGGGTGATTTTTTTGCAACTTTCTTTATGGTAACACTGTTTTTGACAGCTCAGCTGTTTTCGTATAACATGTTATTGTCAAACAATTTCAGTTTGATCTATAATTTAACCATGAATCGACTTGCCATTGAACTACGCTTGCAGATTATTGAATTTTATTATCAAAGTACATGCTTGGTTAAGAAAGTGCATCGTTAACTTCCCCCATTTTATGGTCAGTTTGGGCGACATTCTGAGTCGGCTTTTCGGAATCTACTGATTAAATTTCACACCAAATTTATATTATTGGACATTAAACCACCAACACGCATACGTAGAGTGCGGACAGAGAAGAATATCGTAACTGTATCCGCCAGTGTTGTTGATGACCGTGAATTATCGAGTCGACGCCGCACTATGGGGATTTTGAGGAAAAAAATCAAATTATCAATATACTGACTGAAATTAAACCTAAGAATTTCAAGGCGATTATTATTTTATTGCTCGAGCCCACGTCTCTCTTTTTATTTTTCATTTGAAATATGATCTTTCATTATGCTAAGGTTGAAAAAATAAAAATTTCAGAGACTTATATTTTCTCTTTAAAGCTCTTTTTGCGAACAGAGAATAAAAAAAAACATTTCTCCAAACTCTTGGACCTTAATTTTAGCTACATTTTTTCAATACATAGTCTCATATCTGCTTTTACATTTTAAATCCATTCCAAGTGCCCCTACGTGCCCCTTTTCAGTTAGTTGCATATAGAACGGAACGCTATTAAGATCTGTATTTTTGAACTGCTCAGACTGACGCAACATATTGGAGGTAGTTGTTGGGTCAACGTATAACATTTACATGATGTAATATATGACATTATATATTTACTTTGTATGGGAGGTGCCACGCCCACAGCCCATTTTTGGGCAACTACTCACATTAATAACTCATGAATTCACCCAAGCCTTTTGATATTACAGTACTACAGCAATATGACAATAAATATTTACTTGTATATTTACTCAATAAATCTATAAAGCTTATTACTTCAATATCAATTACTTTCTAGTTGTCTTACTAGTAGCTATTAATAATCTGCGGGTTGCGATAATTAAAGTGAGTTATATTCACGATAATGGAAAGTTTTTCTATTTCATACGCTGCTTAATGCTCGGAGCTTATGGAATGTGACAAAGACAGAACAAAATAAAACGGTTTTTGGAACAATCGTACATTGGCTTAAGCGAAGATAGAATATGTGAAATTTTTGATACAATACTCTCAATTTAAACGAAGGTGGCGGGATTCTAAGCGTATGAAGCCGCGATTTGAAAAAAATAATGAAAATTGGCTTGAAGGCACGTTTAGAATTGATTACAGTGACGGTGAATGTTCTACTAGTTCTGTACTTGGTCGGCCACGGAAATCGTTTGAGGAGTGCTGTGATCGCGCTAAACGATACAGAAGAGACGAAATACGTGCTATATTCCCTCAAGAAGTGATTGATTTTTCTTCTAGTATTTCAATTATCAAGCAAAAAATTTATACAAAAAACATTGGGTATGTTTACAAAGCTTGAACTTGCAAAAGAAAAATACGAATATCTAATGCATTGATTGCAAAGTGAAAGGTATGCTATACTTGTACCATACAAAATACTTACGAAAGAAAAAGCTAACAGTTATCCTCAAGGAATTGCTATCGCTGAAAGTTCAGGTAGTGTACCTCTGCAAAATCTATTGGACCATACTGCTAAAAGAATGCTAGAGACCAATGTATCATAAATGGGGTTGTGATGGGTCATCTGGACAAAGTGAGTATCAACAGAGGTTTTTAGAGGATACAATATCTGATTCTCATTTATATATGACATCAGTTGTACCACTAAAATTATCATTCAGTGAGGACATAAATAAATTAGTATGGAATAACAATAAAGCTTCTTCCACACGGTATTGTAGAACATTACAGTTAGCATATGTCAAAGAGACACCTGAAGTTATACGAAAAGAAAAGAGAAGGGTCGATGAGGAAATATCGCAACTAAGAATATTTGAGTTGACAATAAGCAATCGTACCTTTAAAGTAAAACATGAATTATATTATACAATGATTAACGGAAAGACAGCACAGTCAGTAACGGAAACACCAGCAGCATCTTCTTGTTTTATTTGTGGAGCCGCAATAAAATCGAAGAAGTTAAAGCTAGGCCCGTAAATGAAGAAGCACTGCAATTTGGTATGTCACCACTTCATGCACGTATTAAGTTGAGGGAGTGTCTTTTGCATATATCTTATATATTGAATTTAAACGTGAGAGAGTCGACTCAAATACTCGTCCGATAAAGGAAGCCCGAAAGGAATTGGTAAAACGTGAACTTAAAGAGAAAATTGGTATACAGGTTGATACTGTCAAGCAAGGCTCTGGTACGGTAAATTCAGATTCTTTGCCTATCCAACTATAATTTCCGAAATCTTGGGTCTAGACGAAGACATAGTTAGGAGGTTTTCAATTATTCTCGAAGCTATTACCATCAGCGTCTGGAGACGGGAAAAAAGTCTGTTGCACTGTACAAGTGGTACAATATGCCACCTACACTCCACAAAATTCTTATTCACGGAAAAGATATAATGGAAAACTGTATTTTTCCTGTAGGCTTACTGTCCGAAGAGGCTCAAGAAAGTCGTAACAAAGACTGTAAAAAATATCGGCTCAGACACTCCAGGAAATGTAGTCGAATTGCGACGGACGAAGATATTATGCACCGAATGATGGTAACATCAGACCCGATGATATCACATTTAACTCCTTCGTTTAGCAAGAAAAATTTAAATGGTATAAGTAATGAAGTTATGGCTCTTTTAGAATAATAATAGTAGAATTATAATATATTTTCGTACAACTTAAGTTTGTCCTTAACTTATTTAAAACATACTTATTTTTTTTTCGTATCAATTATTTTATGTTCTACTTACATAAATAAGACTACATCAGTCATTAAACAACTATATTTTTTCAAAAAAACCTTTTTTCCTCACCTCCATACAAAAATCCCCAGTAAGCCATGCCCACAGCTACAATCACGCCCATTTTTGTCCGACTACTCCCATTAATAACTCATAAACTCGGACAAAGTTCCAAGATTTTCTCTATTATAGTACTCCATATATATCACATTTTGTATGGAGGGTACCACGCCTACTGATCTGATCCCATTTTTTCCCGAGTACTAACGTTGATAACTTATGAACTCACACAAAGTCCCACGGCTTTCATTGTTATACTACTCCAGTTATACGATATGAAATATTTACTTTGTATGGTGGGTGCTATGCCCATTGGTCCGATCCCGCCCATTTTTCCGCGACTCTTCAAATTAGTTTAATATGTACATGTACATAGTTTCAGTCATTTAACTATTATATTTTCTGAAAAAAAACCTTTTTTTCCTCACCTACATACGAAAATCCCCACTGTGCGTGAAAAATTTCGCGAAATGATTTGGGTGTAAAAGCTTTTAAAATACAGCAGGTGCAAGAATTGAAGCCACGCGACGTACCACAACGGCTAACTTTTGGATAATGGGCGCTGTGAAAGTTGGATGAAGATCAACTTTTTTTTACCGGAAAATTGTGTTCAGTTCTGGTTGAATGGATACGTGAACAATCAAAATTGCCGTATTTGGTGTGAAGAGTAGCCAGAAGCATTACAACAACTGCCAATGCATCCCGAAAGATGCACTGTTTAGTGTGGATTATGGGCCGGTGGCATCATTGGACCGTACTTTTTCAAACACGACGAAGGCAGGAACGTTACTGTGAATGGCGAGAGCTACAGTGTGATAATTGCCCAAAATAGAAGAGCCGGACTTGGTTGACATGTGGTTTCAACAAGACAGTGCCACATGCCACACAGCACGCGAAACAATGGCCCAATTGAGAGGTGAGTTCGGTGAACAGTTTATTTCACGTCGTTCAGATCGTGCGATTTAACGCCTTTAGGGTATTTTCTGTGTGGCTATGTTAAGGCTCATGTCTATAGCGACAAGCCCACAACGTGAGATACCGGCCGATATGCCAAATTTTATGTGTTTTTTTTAGTTGAAGTTCCAATTTATTAAATAAAATCAGTATCGTAGTAATGCTCATAAGAAACAGTCGTTTCTATTTACAAATACTTAATAGAAACTATTGTTTAATATTGAATGTCTTACAAGCATTCGTTAACGGTATTTTTAATTATTAATAATATTATTATACATATTATTATATTATTAATATTATTATATTATAATTATTATTATAAGCTTAAATTGAAAGATTACTTAATTGAAATTTGTACAATAAGTAAGAATATTATAGTCAGTCTAGATCGACTGTACTCCATATCATCTGTTAAGAGGCCCTGTCTCTTAGGTCCAACTAATAACCATAAACGCAATTTGGCCTAATATTAACTTTTTGATGTGTAAACATCTATACACGCAGGGGGGGGGGGGGTAAATTTCCATTTCACTATACAATCACAAAAAAGGCGTAACATGTGAGCCGTAAGACAAAATCGGTGTGACTTATTGGTATTGTGTTGTTGAAAAAATTATGATATGTCATAACCTGTTTGAAAATGAAAAATGAAAAATAAAAAGTTAAAAACGAAAAATGAAAAATGAAAAATAAAAAATGAAAAATAAAAATGAAAAATAAAAAAAGAAAAATGAAAAATAAAAATGAAAAATAAAAAATGAAAAATGAAAAATGAAAAATGAAAAATAAAAAATGAAAAATAAAAAAAAAAAAATTGAAAAATGAAAACAGAAAACAGATAAATAAAAAATTAAAAATAGAAAATGAAAAATAAAAAATGAAAAATCTATATACATATATAAAATTAATTTTCTGTTTGTTTGTTTGTTTGACCGCTATACAAATTTTTATTTTTTAGCAGATTTGCCTGACGATCTCTATACCACGGGAAAGGTCGCCATATACTTTTTACTTTTACGCCCACTTTTACGCCCACTTTTTATGTAAAATCCATTTTCTGTTTTATTCATATTTGTTCACTATACAAATTTTTATTTGTTAACAGATTTCTCTGAAATTTGGAACACACGATCCCTGTACTCCAGCTAAGGTCACCATATACTTTTTATGGACCACGCCTACTTTTACGCCCACTTTTTTATACAGTTCATTTTCTGCTTTTTGGTATACAGGGTTGCCCATATTCGACGGACCCATGTTTTTTTTTAAAAAATCAAAGAAAAAAATAAAAATTTGGCGGTTGGCAATCTTAATCATTTAATTTGTTCCAAGTAGATTTGTTTACATCAATTTTTGAATATGATATCTCTCAAATGGCCGCCTCTGGCGTTGATGGCGTATTGTGCCCTTTTTGCAGCATTTTCCATCGTTTTCGCCAACATTTCGGCCGGAATAGCGGCTATTTCTTCACGAATGTTGTCCTTGAGCTCTTCTACGGTCCTTGGCTTGTTAACGTAAACCTTTGACTTCAAATATCCCCACAAGAAGAAGTCAGGCGGCGTCAAATCGGGCGAACGCGGTGGCCAGTCCAAATCACCCCTTTTCGACATCAAACGGCCCGGAAACAAATTCTTCAGAAAATCGATTGTTATGCGACTTGTGTGCGGTGGAGCGCCGTCTTGTTGAAAGCAGAACTGCCTCATACGCTTCCGACGAATAATTGGCATCACAAAATTGGTCATCATGTCGCGATAACGCTCTTGGTTGATGGTAACAGCAAGGCCATTTTCATTTTGGAAGAAAAACGGCCCAATGACCGTTTTCGCACTAACGCCGCACCAAACTGTGGCTTTTTCGTCATGAAGAGGCACTTCTTGAATCTCCTGAGGATTTTCAGTGGCGTAAATACGGCAATTTTGCTTATTTACGGTCCCATTCAATGTGAAATGGGCTTCATCGGACATGATAATTTTGTTCCAAAATTGCTCGTCATCTTCGGCCATTTCGATGACTCTTTGGGCCCATTCCAATCGACGAGCCTTGTCCACAGGCAACAATGTTTGCGTCAATTGAATTTTGTACGGGAACAAATGCAAATCAACGCGAATAATCCGTTGTAAAGTGGACCGAGTCATGCCCAACTGCTGAGAACGGCGTTTTTGGGATGTTCTTGGGGACCTCTCAACACTGGCTCCTACGGCAGCGATATTCTCGGCCGATCGCATTGGTCGACTTTTATTTGGCCTCTTCGGATTAGAAAGAGCCTCACCAGTCGAAAATTTTTCGTATAAACGCTTAATGGTGTTCTTAGAAGGCGCACTTCTCACATTTTTTAATATTTTAAAAGCACGTTGAGTTTTCACAATTGACTTGTTCTGTTGAATGTAAATTTCAACTATTTCAGAGCGCTCGCGTGGCGTGTATTGTTGCATGGTAAAAATCTGCTTGGACTGACGCTTCAAACGCGGTGTGTCTTTAAGCGATCTGACATCTCTGTCAAAAGTTATGGCGTTGCCAGATGGGTCCGTCGAATATGGGCAACCCTGTATTTGTTCGCTATAGAAATTTTTACTTTTCAACGGATTTCTCTGAATTTTGCTACACACGATCTCTCTGCTCCAGGGAAGGTCGACACATTCTTCGTACCGGTCACGCCAACTGTTACGCCCACTTTTTGTATACAATTCATATTCTGTTTTTTGGTACATTTGTTCGCTACACAATTTTTTTTTTAACGGATTTCTCTGAAATTTGCTGCACACGATCTCTGTACTCCGGAGAGGTCGCCATATGATTCTTGCCGGCCACGCCTACTTCTACGCCCACTTTTTATACAAAATTAATTTTCTGTTTTTTGGTATATTTGTGCACTATAGAAATTTTTATTTGTTAACAGATTTCTCTGAAATTCGGTAAACACGATCCCTGTACTCCAGCTAAGGTCACCATATACTTTTTATCGACCACGCCTACTTTTACGCCCACTTTTTATATACAATTCATTTTCTGTATTTTGGAATATTTGTTCGCTATACAAATTTTTATTTTTCAACCGATTTCTCTGAAATTTGGTACACACGATCTCTCTGCTCCAGGGAAGGTCGACACATTCTTCGTACCGGTCACGCCAACTGTTACGCCCACTTTTTGTATACAATTCATATTCTGTTTTTTGGTACATTTGTTCGCTACACAATTTTTTTTTTTTAACGGATTTCTACACAGAGAAGTGGCCATATGATTCTTGCCGGCAACGCCTACATCTACGCCCACTTTTGATACAAAATTAATATTCTGTTTTTTCGTATATTTGTTCACTATAGAAATTTTTATTTTTCAAGGGATGTCTAAAATTTGGTCACAAGATCTCCATACTACAGGGAAGGTCACCATATGCTTCTTACAGGCCACGCGTACTTTGCGCCCACTTCTATATATATAAAACTTATTTTTTTTCCTTCTATTTGTTTCATTATTGGATTGCTATACAAACTTTTATTTTTCAGTGGCTTTCTCCGAAATTTAGTACATATTCCAGGGAAGGTCGCCTTATTATTTTTACCGACCACGCCTGCTTTTACGCCCAATTTTCATATAAAATTCATATTTTGTTGTGTGGTATATTTCTTCCCTATACAAATTTGTACTTTTCAACGGATTTCTCTGAAATTTGGTTTACACGGAAATAACTACACGGTGAACAAATTTTTTAATCGAAATAAAAAATGAACTTACTCCCCAAATTCAATCTTAAATTTTTACATATTTTTATTTAATGAATTTTGTTAAATATTTATTTTAGTAAACATTTGCATAATGCTCTCAATATATGTCCTACAATAAATGCATTTAAAATGAGTATTCTTTTCAATAGCATCATTTCGTTGCGCGGAAGCTACGCACACGGGGACTACAGCTTAGCTAGAGTATTGGAATGATCTGAAAAATATATTTTGATAATTAAAGTAAGTTGGCAACAGCTGCGCGGCAGCACGGGTGTGGCTGCCAAACGCACGGAAGCGGACGCGACTCGCTCGCGGAACATAGCTTAGTGAAATGTCGTATGATAAATTTTATGTGAAATAATTACCTGTTGATCAAAATAAGTAACACATATACTATAAGCAGTTGCTTAAAGAAACCTTGCGACACAATATTAAACGTCGCATTTGTCTTTCATTTCTGAAACTTGAATTTGACGTCTCTGCTCAATGATGATCACTTATTGAATGAAGTAATTCAGCATCTTATAAAAACTTCTAAATTAAAAAATCAAAAAATTTTTAATTGAAATAAAAAATGAATTTACTACCCATACAAATTTTTGTGGAGAAAGTTCATTTTATTGGGGAATTTGTTAATTGGGGACTAAGTACTCAGCGCCTGGTAAGCATAGTGAACCATTTTTCAAGTCAAAGGCCTTTTTATCCCGGGCAAGACCGGGTAAAAACAGCTAGTAAAATATAAAAAATGAAAATTGAAAAAATAAAAAGTGAAAAATTATAAACGAAAAATGACAAATTGAAATGGAAAAATTAAAAATTAACCGGTTGAAATAATCAATAATAATAGATATTTTTATATTAGCAGAGCCCCTGCAGTTGATTGCTATAAGTGATACATAGATGATGCTCTCTGTTTGATTTTAAAAAAGTGGCATAAAAAATCTTTAATTACTAGATGTTCGTACATCTGATCCGACTCACATGATTTTTTTTTATAATATTTTTGTTTTTTGTTTTGGATAGCGGCTAAGAATTGTCCAACACGGTTTATATTTGGACTACTGTTCAATGGATGTAAAAAACACACACAAAACAAATATTACCGGTATCTGTATAATAATTTGGGTCTAAAGCGGATTTACTACAGCAGGTCTACAACTTGCACCATGTCATTTTAAAAGTATATTTTCACTTGAAGACCGTGTTTTCTTACACAAAAAAAAAAATAGCTTAAGCCCTTAAGGCATTTGTCTGTCTGGATAATATTTTGCTTGAGTTGATTGAATGAAATGTGAACAAAGAATCATTATTTTATACTTTTTTTTCTCCCAAAAACTTGAAAAAAAACCTAATCATTAACTCCTACAATTGGCTGAAAATGTCAATTGTCAGAGAAAAAAATTGTTTTTGACAGATGATTATCGTTAATGGTGGTAAAGTAATTGACTTTTTAAGATTTTTCATAATAATGCTGGTCTGTTTTCCTATAAGAATACTTTGCATTACTCTCCAAATTAAGAATAATAATAGAATTTTAAAAATTCAAAAAGTGCAAAGAATATAATCTTATTAACCATATCTCTGTCAATACTTAATCGATGTGGATGTTTTAAAGCATATCTGAATTGTAAATTCTTTCAAAGATATATTTTCTGTAATTGTACTTTTTATATTAATTTTTCCTTCAATATGCCTCATCTTTAATTTCTTACTTTTCAGTGTTTAATATTCAAAAAAAAAAAAAAAAAAAAAAAAAAACCTAGTATTTTCAGCTTTTTAGGTTTTCTTTTTTAATTTACTTCAAATCGAATTCAGACAACAATACAACAAAAACATATACATATATATATTTTTTTCTTACCAGACAAACATTTGATTTTTTTTTTCAATTTCAATCTGTTGTTATAAAAATGAACAAAAAAGAATTTCTTACATACAAATCGTATTTATCAACGATTATTATGCCTTCACCCTTTGACGACCACAGGGGGTTTTTGGCTCATATAGTTGTCCAGATAATAGATAAAGTAAATGTATCCTACCTAAACTGTAGCGGAGAGTTGGGGCAGTAAAACTGTGGTAAGAGGTAAGGTCCTATTTAGCTCCCTTTGCCTGCTAGGGGACCTTAAAGTTGGTCAAAAAGTGGCCCTAGTTAAGGGGGCTGCTGTGGGGTGGGCGTAACGCGCACCGGGTCAAGATTCGGGTACATTTCGGGGACACCCCTTACCTTTGAAGAATTATTCGGGGGATTTTTGTGTAAATTTCAATATGCCCACAGTTGCCCCAAACAAGTTTGGCCTGTGGGTTGAAACGGAAAAAACGCACCTAATAAAAATCTAAATATTCATTGATTTTGAAGATAAGTTTCTACAGTTGCAAAGTACTAGTTTCTTAGTTTCTATTATTTTTTGTTTGTTTTAGAATTGTACAGAATGATAGCGGAGCAGTCCAACCTATATGCCAGGCAAAAAGGACGCGTTTTCACTCTGACAGTGGAAGAGTTCTAGGTTTATATGGGTCTAATCATAGGTATGAGTCTAGTAAAACTACACAGTATTCGGTTGTATTAGTCTACAGATCCAACATCAAGCTCATATCGCAGATATAATGCCTCGGCTTCGATTTGAGGATATTACTTCTAATCTGCGCTTTTGCGACAATGATCAGGGGCCAAGTCACCGCATTCGTTAACGAAATTTTTCGATCGAAATTATTTTTTTATTTTCCAAAATAATATACTAAAAATAATTTTACTCTGTCACAGTTAACGAATTATGAAACCTAGTTAAGAGAATGTTTGTCTGTCTTTAAATAATAAACCAAAAAAATAGAATTTCGATTGATTTTACTCGATATTGAAAGCGGTAATTTGGCTCCAGGTTGATATCAGCGACAAATCATTAACCATATGAACAAAGCTATGCCAGACGCATGCACGTATTTCAGCGACATAACACCATCAAGCAGTACATGAAGAACAAGCCCGTGTCATGGGGCTTCAAGCTTTGGTGTTTATGTGAGCCGGACACTGGATACTTGTATAATGTGGACATATACATTAGAAACAAGTAAGAAATTATAGTCGATCTAGACGGACTATGCGATACCCTATACCATGGTTTAGAGACCATATCTCTTCGGTCCAATAAATTCGATATAGAAAATAAGCATAAACGAAATTTGAGTAGCATTGTTATTAATTTTTTTGGCTGCAGATATGAAAAAGTTCATATCGGATGCTATATTTATATGGGGACTAGGTCGAAATATGGACCGATTCTGACAATATACTTTGAAAAAATATATACAAACCAAATTTGAGAAAAATCTGTGCAATATTTTTGTTTTTTGATAGATTTAAGTGAAGATCGGGAAGCAGCTCTATATGGGGCCTATGACTAAGAATTGTCCTATAGGGATTATTTTTGGACTACAGATTAATGGATATAATAAAAACATACGAACCGATTTTGACTGAGATCTATATGATAATTTGGATCTTATGGGAATTTATGCCGATTTCATAGGGCTCATTTGTATGGGGACTAGGTCATGGACCGAATTTCACCAATTTCAATAGCGTTCATCCTATGGCCGATAAAAGCTTATATACCAAAATATATTCATATTTGCGACCTGTACTTTGATTAGAAAGTTTAAATGGACACACAGATGGACGGACGAATGGACAGACGGGCAGACGGACTGACGGACATCGCTAAATCGACTCAGAAAGTGATTCTGAGTCATTCTGAGTCGATCGGTATAATACAAGGGTCTAGATCAAATATTTTTGATAGTTACAAACAGCAGCACTTGTACCGAAACCACATGGTGGTATAGGGTGTAAAAAGGCGTTTGTTGAGCACGGTCTTGGTGAGACTTTGGTTTTGCAGTTATTTGAACCTCTAGAAAAAAAAGCGGTTGAAGTTTACTGCGACAACTTATTTACGAGCTTGAACTTGATGGAGATTCTACAGTAAAATGATGTAATTGCACGTGGAACAATTCGAATCAACAGAAAACACATGCCAAAGAAGTTTCCGGCCGCTAATGATATGAAGCGTGGGGCATAAGCTATTTTACATTAGGTAGCATTTCTGTAGTCAAATGAATGGAAAACTGTGCTGTTTACCTGGCTTCAAATTGTATCGATCCAACTGCGGTATTCAAAGTAAAGCGGCAATTTTATTACCTTGCCGAGCTACAGCAAGGTAATAAAATTGATATCGATTGTCCGTTGGTTGTCCAGCAATTTGTTTTTTGTGTAACTATTATTGGGTCCCATATCACGAAAAAAAAAAGCAAAATAAAAATCGCTTTGGCCAAAATGTATGTTCCCCAATGAGTTAATAAAAGAAAACAACTTTTAAACATTTAGAACTAATAACATGTTTATATAAATAAATACCTAAGAAAAAAATTGGGCAAAAAATGCAACATCATCACAATAAATTTTGAACAAAAAGAAAATCTAAAAGAAAATCTAAAAAACTAAGGAAACAAAAAATAAAACGATATATTACATAGAATGTATCAACTAATATTAGGTATAAATTGCGTTGTATTATAAACTGTATTGTCAATTAGGTTCTTTTTTGAAGAAGTACCTTTTTTAAAAATGATTTTTTCAAAAAGGTACTTCTTTAAGAAAATATGTTTTTGTAATAAAAGTACTTTTTTATGAAAAAATACTATTTGAAGAAAATGTAGTTTTTAATATTAACAACAAACTGTATATTTTAACAAAATTTAATTTATATAAAAAATACGTTTTTAAATAAAACTGTTTTAGATAAAAAGTACTTTTTATTTATTTTAGAAAAAAATTCTTTTTAAATTAAAGGTACTTTCAAAGAAAAGGTACTTTTTAAATAAAAGGTACTTTTTAAATAAAAGGTACTTTTCAAATAAAAGGTACTTTTTAAATAAAAGGTACTTTTTAAAATATAAGGTACTTTTTAAATAAAAAGTACTTTTTAAACAAAAAGGTACTTTTTAAATGAAAGGTACTTTTTAAATAAAAGGTACTTTTTAAATAAAAGGTACTTTTTAAATAAAAGGTACTTTTTAAATAAAAGGTACTTTTTAAATAAAAGGTACTTTTTAGATAAAAGGTACTTTTTAAATAAAAGGTACTTTTTAAATAAAAGGTACTTTTTAAATAAAAGGTACTTTTTAAATAAAAGGTACTTTTTAAATAAAAGGTACTTTTTAAATAAAAGGTACTTTTTAAATGAAAGGTACTTTAAAAATAAAAGGTACTTTAAATGTCAGTGCTTTCATCGAAACAAAAAGAAAAACATTCGCAATTACTTTATTTTTCCCTGACTACTAACTCTACAGAGGTCCCTAATTGATTATTGATTACTTCTGATGAGACAACGGAAGAGATTCCATAAAATTAATATTTTAATTAAGCCTTTGAAAAATTGTTTAAACATTTCTTTAATAAAAACCCCATCAGAAAATGGTCTGCCCTGCCTGACAATAACCAAGATTATTAAGCTTGAAATCTCAATTTTGTATTCGTGATCTGACTGCGTTGCTTTGTTTTCTTCTCCTAACAACCATCCTTTTAATTTTACAAAAAAAAAAAAATTTATTTCTATTAAACAGCTCTTCTCTTTACTCATCATTAAATTTATTCATATTGCTATGAAAAGAATCATAATATCTTTTAATAACATATTCTCTATATTCCTTAAATGTTTTATAACATTGGATGTTACCAAAAGCATTTTTTTATCATATAATATTTTTAGAATGTCATCATTTATTTCTTGCTGTGTATCTGAAAAAAATCGCAATACATCCGCTAAGCATGTGCACTAGAGTGGTTTTAGCGTATATGGGAAAAAATTTTTTTTTTGAAATTTGAAGGTGCTCAGGTCTAGGATTGTGTCACTTAGTGTAAAAATGCTATTGTAAAAGTTTTAGCTCAATCGGACTATGCCTTCCCGACCCCATTCGGCCCTAAAGTTTAGAAAACGGAATACAAGGCGAAAAAGTCACTTTTTTTTAGTTTTTGTAAAAATTTTTAAATGTCGTAAAAGTTTTTACTCAAGAAGGTAAATTAATCGAAATGAAGATATAATTATGTTTCCAAAAAGGTATAAAAACACAAAATCGGTTAAAAACTAGCCCAGTAATAAATAATACCCCAGACCACTAAGGTGGCAATTATTACTTGACCGAGAAATTCGAGCACACATTTTAAAAATTTTTTAAATTGATTACTGAAATATATTTTTTTTACTTAAGAGACTCAAATTTGTGAGATCTAGAAGAAGTTTTTTTTTTTTGGATGGCGTTAACCTGTCCTAATGTGATGCCAAAGACGGACAAAATTTTTGGGGTGTTTTTCAAATCTCCAATTTCAAATTTTAAAAAAATTTCTTCAACAAAATCGCAAAAATTGAGATTTGGACTCCAGTGGCTTGTTTAAAACATGTTAGAGATCGAAAATAAAAAAATTTAAAAATATCCCCTGGCACACTTGGGTAGGGCAACGATTTAATTTTTGCAAATTTCGAGGAAATTGTGTTTTTTGGTAATTTTTGCCTTATTTGTTGTCATAAAATATTTAAAATAGAAAATTAGCTACTTTTGTACCGTTTGTTGTTTTTGTTTATCACCATGACTTAAGGTTGAAAAAAAAAATTTTATGGACATCATTAACCCATGTGGACCAGAGGCCCCAAGAGACCCCACACTTATATATTTCAATTTACAAAAAACGTTGAAGATTTTCTTGCTACTTTTGAGTTTTAATAAACGCGATGTAAAATATAATAACACAATATTTGAAGATTCTGTGCCAAAAGGTTTGGACATATTAAACAACGTTAACCCTTGCCGAGCCGCATTAAGGTCAAAGAAGTTACTGCGAGAATTTATATATATTTGAACAAAAAGTATTTAAATTCTTTTTTTTTACACACCTGGCTTAGACCAGTATTTTTATCATTTAACATAAATTTTGAAATATATTAACCCTTAGATGCTCTTGGTGTCAAAAAGACCCATAGTTGAAAAAACTTTAAAAATATGTTGTGTTATGTTAACACAAGCATAATAATATTAAAAACAACAGAAAAATTTATTTTTTATTGAATTTTATTGAAAAGAATAACATTTTTTTTAATTTCAGTTAAAATATTATTTAATTTATTAATATTTAACGGGTCAAGTTTAGTTGAGGATTTAGCCGGCTCAAATTTCAAACCGATGCTAACCGAGTCAAGCGGCGGCGGCAAAACACCTGCAAAAATTACGGCTTGGTCATATTTACCACAAAATGTTGTAGAAGAAATTAAAAATCGTGGAATTCCCAATTTGATTTTGTCGTGGTGCTTGTAAAAGTACTTAAAGAGAAATATTTATTTAAAGTTTGTTGTGCTAGGTGAATAGTTCGGTATAAGAAAGATTAAGGTATTTAATCAGTTAAAAAATTAATAATCAATTAAAAAATGACTAGTGCCTCGTCCAATGTTCGTGCCCGAGTTAAAAGTTGGATTTATTTAATTGGACATTCATCTCAACAAATAACCGGCAACAACGTTATTATTTTACAATATGCGTAACGTTGGATTACCTTTCTGTGATGCCGCAAAACTCACTCTGAAAGAAGTTTTTGTGTTCTGGGAGAAAGCTAGGATCCCTTGTCAATTACTGAAAAATGCTGTACGTAAAGTCGAAAAACTATATAATGAATGGAAAGAACTTCACAAAAGATCAACATTGAAGACAAAAAGTCAAGAGGAACAAAATCTTGCATTCACATCTAAACTGCCTGATTTGTTTGATGTAGCAGTGGAAGATGCAATTTCCAAAATTACCCACCAGGAAGACATTGAGTTTTTGACACATCAGAGAATGAAAGGACGTCCGGGCCATATGGTAGGTGTCGATCTGAAGACAACTCTAGCTGAAGAATAAAGAGAAGCAAGAAAAGCAAAAGAGGAACGGGGAAGATGTCGACAAATATCAGTAGAAAGCGTTGGTAAGGTTCTACTATATTTGAATATTTGATCAAATATTTACTTTTGTAGGCTATAAAATGTTTTTTAATTAACTTTTATTTGTTGCCAGCACTTAATTTCCTCCCAAAATTTACCAACTTTCTCTCTTTTTTTCACTGCTGCAGAAAGTGTAGAAGATATCTCATTGTCTTCTGAATCGGAAGTGGAAGAAATGGCCTCGCACAATGTATTTACCGACGATGGAAAAATTAAAAAATCAAAAAATCATAAAATCTTAACATCAGAAACAGCGAGTAGAAAAAGAAAACACAGTCGCGGATGTAAGGAAATAATAACGGAAAAGTTATCAATTTTGTTAGATAGGTGCAACATTTCTGATAGAAATGCTGTGCGAATAATTTTCGCAACAGCTGAAAGTCTGGGCTCTAATGTCAGGGAATTATCTCTTAGCAGAAGTTCGGTAAGAAAGCGCAGAACATCCTTTCGAAATCAAAGAGCCCAGAAAATCAAGGAGAGGTTTAAAAAATCGGAGTTGGATTGTTCTATTGTTCATTGGGATGGAAAACTTTTACCAAAACTTCTCCAGAAAGTATGTACTGAACGGTTGTCAATTTTAGTGAGCAAAGGAGATGATGAACAACTACTGGGTGTCCCTGCATTGGAGAATAGCACAGGTATCAGTCAGGCAGAAGCTGTTAGCAATAAGCTACAATAATGGGGTATTGAAGATAAAATTGTAGGCATGTGTTTTGACACAACGGCTTCGAACACTGGACGAATAAAAGGCGCGTGCACCTTGATAGAAAAACAGCTGGGTAAAAATTTGTTGTACTTGGCCTGTCGCCATCATATTTTGGAAGTCGTGTTGCGATCAGTATTTGAGCACAAAATGGGATCGACGACGGTCCCCAACCTGACATTTTTAAAAGATTTCAAATGCATTGGCCTAACATAGATCAGTCTAAATACATGGAAGGGGTACATGATGATTCGGTAAAGAGCTCAGTAAAAGACTTCGAAAAAGAGGTTTCCAAATTTCTTCGTCTTCAGTTATCCGAAAACAGCCTAGAGGTGATTATTTAGAATTCATGAAGATATGCTTAATATTTCTTGGAAAAGTTCCTTCTCACGATGTTTCGTTTCGCATTCCTGGTTCCTATCATCATGCGCGTTGGATGGCAAAAGCCATTTACTCTCTGAAAATGTTTATTTTTAGGAAACAGTTTCCTATGACTGAAGAGGAGTTCAGTTCACTAAAAGCTATTTGTGTGTTTATTGTTAACTTGTATGCGAAAATGTGGTTTCAAGCATCAAACGCTATTGCAGCTCCTAATAATGATTTTGAATTTGTTCAGAACGCCATTAAATACAGCCATATTGATCAAGGTGTATCAGAAAATGTACTAAGAAAATATTTACGTCACCTGTGGTATCTGAACCCGGAACAAGTCTGCTTTAGCGTATTTGACAATAATGTTTCTAATGAAATAAAAAGAAAAATGGCACAAAAGATTTTGTCATACAAGGATTTAGAAGAAGACGAACGCTCTGCAAGAATAACAAAGGTGCAAGTTTCTGAAAACCAGGCTGTAAAACTATTTCAAAATGCTTCTCTTGAGAAGTTTGTTTCGGATCAAAGTCTGGCTTTTTCGAATATTTTAAAGTTAAGACTGATTTTTTAACAGAGGACCCAAGGGACTGGTTCAAAAATAAAGATTTTTTGAAACTTCAAAGTTTTGTAAGAGGTATGAAGGTAGTAAACGACACAGCTGAAAGAGGGGTGAAGCTAATTCAGGACTTTAATAGCACTCTTACAAAAGATGAGGAACAAAACCAATACATACTTCAGGTGGTATCGGAATGTCGTCGGCTGTACCCTGATACTTCCAAAAGTACCCTTAGTCTACCCTTGTCTGATAAGTAATATCGCAAATACTAATATTACCTAAATATATATTGGTTTATCTTTTTATACGACTATTAAGTATGAATTTGTATTTAAATTAGTTTATTTTGAAATATGAATTCTGACACTTGTCATATCTTTTTGTTTAATATTGTAGCAGTTCATGCAAAAAACCGAAAAAAGACATTACATAATAAAAATATTTTGTTAATTTCTTGTTTTTCTATGTACCTATATTATAATAAATCCAATGCGAAGTTATTCTGTTGTTTTTAATATTATTATGCTTGTGTTAACATAACACAACATATTTTTAAAGTTTTTTCAACTATGGGTCTTTTTGACACCAAGAGCATCTAAGGGTTAATATATTTCAAAATTTATGTTAAATGATAAAAATACTGGTCTAAGCCAGGTTTGTAAAAAAAAAAGAATTTAAATACTTTTTGTTCAAATATATATAAATTCTCGCAGTAACTTCTTTGACCTTAATGCGGCTCGGCAAGGGTTAACGTTGTTTAATATGTCCAAAACTTTTGGCACAGAATCTTCAAATATTGTGTTATTATATTTTACATCGCGTTTATTAAAATTCAAAAGTAGCAAGAAAATCTTCAACGTTTTTTGTAAATTGAAATATATAAGTGTGGGGTCTCTTGGGGCCTCTGGTCCACATGTGTTAATGATGTCCAAAAAATTTTTTTTCAACCCTAAGTCATGGTGATAAACAAATACAACAAACGGTACAAAAGTAGCTAATTTTCTATTTTAAATATTTTATGACAACAAATAAGGCAAAAATTACCAAAAAACACAATTTCCTCGAAATTTGCAAAAATTAAATCGTTGCCCTACCCAAGTGTGCCAGGGGATATTTTTAAATTTTTTTATTTTCGATCTCTAACATGTTTTAAACAAGCCACTGGAGTCCAAATCTCAATTTTTGCGATTTCGTTGAAGAAATTTTTTTAAAATTTGAAATTGAAGATTTGAAAAACACCCCAAAAATTTTGTCCGTCTTTGGCATCACATTAGGACAGGTTAACGCCATCCAAAAAAAAAAAAACTTCTTCTACATCTCACAAATTTGAGTCTCTTAAGTAAAAAAAATATATTTCAGTAATCAATTTAAAAAATTTTTAAAATGTGTGCTCGAATTTCTCGGTCAAGTAATAATTGCCACCTTAGTGGTCTGGGGTATTATTTATTACTGGGCTAGTTTTTAACCGATTTTGTGTTTTTATACCTTTTTGGAAACATAATTATATCTTCATTTCGATTAATTTACCTTCTTGAGTAAAAACTTTTACGACATTTAAAATTTTTTACAAAAACTAAAAAAAAGTGACTTTTTCGCCTTGTATTCCGTTTTTTAAACTTTAGGGCCGAATGGGGTCGGGAAGGCATAGTCCGATTGAGCTAAAACTTTTACAATAGCATTTTTACACTAAGTGACACAATCCTAGACCTGAGCACCTATAAAAATCGAAGATCGATTTTATAAAACCACTCTAATGTGCACTCGTCGCCGTATCTGAAAAAAATCGCAATACATCCGCTAAGCATGTGCACTCGTCGCCGTCCCATTGACGATTAAATAAAAGAGCAAAAGAATATGTGTGAACTAGTAAAAGCACAATTGCGCTATGAAATGGACAGCTTTAGCATAGACAAAAAATACGGAAAAATTGAAGCAACTTAAAAGTGATGAAGAAGATTAATTTTCCATTAAACTCTTCACTGACTCAATGACTCATTTCCACCAAAAATTATTAATAAACGCCGCTTTCGATGCCAATTAGTAATTTGTATTCGCTGCGTAGATAAAGATTACAATGTTTTTGAATCTATGTTTTCTCTTGAAACCTTTTACGCAAATGTAACAGATAAGTTGTTGCTCGATGTTGTCAGCGAAAAACTTCTATATAATTTAGACACTAACAAATTTGCTGGGGACTGCACAGATGGGGCAAATATAGTGACGGGCAAATATGAAGGTTTCATAGGCCAATAAAAAAAAAACATGGAATCGCAGTTAATATCTTTCATTGTATAATTCATCAGGCAGCTCTTGCATCAAAGTTTATAAGCGATTATCCCGCTATGAAGACTGCAGAACGAATAAATAATAAAATACGAGGGGGCATCAGTCACTCACCCACAGAAAATTTGTTAGCTTTTTAAAAAAGAAAAAGGCTGCCCACCATGATCTTAAAATGTATACTGAAGTTCGGTGGCTAAGCCGCGGTGCTTGTCTAAATAGATTATTTGACTTGAAGGAAGAAGTGTTAGAGTTCCTAGAAACGGACAATATAGAACAATGTTTATCACAGACTTTAAAAGATAATTAATTTATATAAGATTTAGCCTTTTTGGCAGATAGACCTACCTTTTTAAATGAATTTAATTTAAAATTGCAAGGAAAAGACAAGAATATATATGATTTGTCAAAAAATCTTTCGATTTTAAAACTATATAATTTTTAATCCTTTCAGAAGTTCAGTCCGGTGATTTTTCAAATTTTCCAAAAACTTCACTCATTTATGGCAAACAAAATAATATAAAAATATATGAATAAATAAAAATATAACTTTCAAGATAGATTTAAAGATTTTGAAATTATACAATCACTGCTTGATCTTTTCGAAAACGAGTTTGATATACAATCAGAACTAATAATACTTCGAAGAGAATTAAATGTTCCAGACAAAATTAAGATATAGTTCTGGAAAAATTTGGATAATGTAGTAGTATCCCAAACTTAAAAAAAAATCTTTAAAGTGTCTTTCGCTTCTTCCCTCTACTTACCTGTGCGAACAAATTTTTTCGGATTTGAAATTCATTTCTTCAAAGCAACGCAACAGTATGACTACAGCACATTTAAAAAATATTTTAATTAATACGAAACTGTCATTAAAATATTAATATACAAGACTTTATTTAAGATCTATAAAAATATGTTGCAGAAAATTTCATTAATTTTGCATAAAAGTATGGATTCTGATATGTGAGCAAATGACATATTTTTAAATTGCCTCAATTTATCTTGCGGTGCACTTCTCTCTCATGCTCACTAAGCCAACCGCAAATCAATTTTGGATAGTCATGGTCTATGCGTAAGTTTAGTATACCTATGCTGTGGGAACCACCAATTTATCTTATGAACTATATATTTATTTTTTCGACACTTTTTTTGATTTCACAACATAATAATTTTTACTTAATTGAGTTTCTTTAACTTCAAGATTTTTCATCACCTAAACTGGTGGGACATACCAAAGAATAGAAGTTTTTCAACAGAAAAAGCTCTTAGCATTTAAAAGCTATTCAATATAAATTAAAGATGTTCTTGACACAATTTTTATTTAACCTTATCGAAAATTCAATGAAGTTGAAGAAGAAAAAAGAAAAATTTTCGTTATTAAAGTTCTTTGAATCAATAAACTTGTTTTATCTTAAGTTTCCTTTGAGAACAAACAACAGTACATTCCAATACACATAGTTAATGTTTTTGAAAGTTTGCAAAATATATTTGATTTTTATTAAATATTGCTGAAATATTTTTTGTTGTTTTTGTGTTTTTTTTTTAAATCAAATAATGAAATCTTTTGAATCATCAACTATTTGTATGTATTTTTTAAAGTAACTTTTATTTTTCATTAAGCTAAAACGTCAAAAGTTTTAACTGTTCATTTTGGTAATACATATATGAAAATATTTAATTAAATAATAAGAAATCACAATCAAATCTAAAGCGAAAAATTTATTGGTTTTACTATTTTAGTGAGAAATGCTAAAGCTTAGTTGTCTACGTAGAACATTTAACATCATATATAAAACAAGTAAGAAAATTATAGTCGGTCTAGCCCGACTATACGATACAATATACCATGCGTTTAGAAACCCTATCTCTTAGGCCCAACTAACTGGACATAGAAAATAAGCAAAAACCAAATTTGAGTGGGATTTTTATTAATTTTTTTGGCTGCAGATATGAAAAAGTTCATATCGGATGCTATATCTATATGGGGACTAGGTCCAAAAATGGACCAATCCTGATCATGTTTGGTAAATTCTCTTGTATTTTGCAAAAATATATACAAACAAAATTTGAGAGGAATCAGTGCAATATTTTTGTTTTTAATAGATTTAAGTGAAGATCGGGAAGCAGTCTATATGGGGCCAAAGGGATCAATTTGGAGTACTCATTAATGGATGTAATGAACGCATACAAACCCAATTTGAGTAAGATCTATATGACAATTTGGATCTTATGGCAATTTATGTCAATTTCATAGGGGTAATTTGTATGGGGGCTAGGTCTGAACATGGACCGATTCTCACCAATTTCAATAGCGTTCATCCCATGGCCGTTCATCCATGGCTTATATGCCAAATTTCATCAAAATATATTCATATTTGCGAGCTGCAGTTTTTATTTATTTATTATTATTAATCTATGGAATTAATCCTTACAGACTATTTAAAAAAAACATTTAACAATTAATGAAAAATTAAAAAATTTAATTTAATGTGTTCAAATAAATTATTATATTACTTTTTATGACATTTGTATTTGAAAAAAAAATCTATAAATCTATAAAGCTTATTAAATTCAGAACACATTCGTCTAAGCGGATCACCGTTTGCATAATTTGATCTATAAAACTGGACAGTTAAAGGTGAGAAGAAACGTGTTGGCCGTTGGGGGATGTTAAATGAAATATTGTTGATCAGAAAACCAGAACAAACATCGCCATTAATTATGTTCAAAAGAAACGAAACGTTTAGCATAGATCTGCGGCTTTTTAAGGTTGGCAGCTTAACAAGGGCGAGTCTGCTGTTATATGACGGAAGATTTAATTGGTTAAAATTTAAGCTGCGAAGACAGAATAGTAGGAATTGTTTTTGCACCGATTCAATGCTATCAATATGAGTTTGATAGATAGGGTCCCATATAATAGATGCATATTCCAAAATCGGTCTCACAAGTGACGTGTATAGTGTTTTTGTTACATACGGATCGTTGAACTCTTTAGACCAACGTTTTATAAAACCAAGAACTCCTCTGGCTTTGTTTACCGTAATTGTAATATGAAGAACGAAACTAAGTTTTGAATCTAATAAGACACCAAGATCTAAGAAGTTATCAACTTTTTCCAATTGAAAGCCTCCCAACACGTAATTTACAGATATTGGTCTTTTTCGAACAAAACGCATATATTTGCACTTTTTAAGATTGAGCTCCATTAAATTTAAAATACACCATGAGTGAAACGAATCCAAATCATTTTGAAGATAAGTGTGGTCGGAATATTGGTTATAACTCATAAAGACTTTTACATCGTCAGCATACATCAGGATATTTGAAAACTGAATAACCTGTGGCAAATCATTTATAAATAAAGAAAATAAAAGCGGTCCAAGATGGCTGCCTTGCGGTACTCCAGATAAAACATTAATATTTTTCGAAGATATGTTATTAAAAAGTACATTTTGCTTTCTGTTTGTCAAATATGAATATATCCACTTTGTACTAAGATCAGAAAATCCCATTAGATGTAATTTCTTTATAAGAAGTTTATGGTTGACTTTATCAAACGCCTTGCTGAAATCAGTGTAAATTGCGTCAGTTTGCTTTCTTTGAAGAAAGCCACGATTGACTATTGTTGTAAGATGTAAAAGGTTCGTTGAGGTTGAGCACCGTTTTTGAAAGCCATGTTGGAATGGAGAAATTAATGTGTTGACTTGGTGACATAGTTGATCAGTTATAATTTTTTCAAAGAATTTAGGTATAGTACTTAATTTTGCAATACCACGATAATTTGTAACATCCGACTTGTTTCCGGTTTACATGGACACACAGACGGACGGACGGACGGACGGACGGACATTGTTAAATCAACTCAAAAAGTGATTCTGATTCGATCGGTATAATTAAAGATGGGTCTAGGTCAAATATTTTTGGTTGTTACAAACAGCAGCACAAATTCATTATACCCAAACCACATAGTGGTATAGGGTATAAAAAACTTGTATATGTCGAAATTGAGTCTGCAATGAAATGTGAAATATGTCGGTTTGAAAGTGTTTGGCAATAAAATGGTAACTTTAATTTTTCAATATTTTTAAAACTTCTTCAGCAACTTCTTATTAACATGTCAGTGAACCCATCACATAAACCAATTATGACCTTGTGCTACATTTCAGCCGTGGCGCAGTAAACGATAGACAAAATGGCGATTAATTCAGGGAAGCCATAATTTCAAAATGTTATTAATTATACCCTATACCACTATGTGGTTTGGGTATAATGACTTTGTGCTGCTGTTTGTAACAACCAAAAATATTTGACCTACACCCATCTTTAATTATACCGATCGAATCAGAATCACTATCTGATTCGATTTAACGATGTCCGTCCGTCCGTCCGTCCGTCTGTGTGTCCATGTAAAGCTTGTAATCAAACTGCAGGTCGCAAATATGAATATATTTTGACGAAATTTGGTATTTGATCTTTTATCGGCCATGGGATGAACGCTATTGAAATTGGTGAGAATCGGTCCATGTTCAGACCTAGCCCCCATACAAATGACCCCTATGAAATCAACATATATTGCCTTAAGATCCAAATTATCATACAAATCTTAGTCAAATTGGGTTTGTATGTATATATTACATCCATTAATCAGTAGTCCAAAAATGATCCCTATTGGACAACTCTTAGTCATAGGCCCCATATAGAGCTGCTTCCGGATCTTCACTTAAATCTATTAAAAAACAAAAATATTGCACTGATTCTTCTCAAATTTTGTTTGTATATATTTTTGCAAAATACAAGAGACTTTACCAAACATGGTCAGGATCGGTCCATTTTTGGGCCTAGTCCCCATATAGATATAGCATCCGATATGAACTTTTTCATATCTGCAGCCGAAAAAGTTAATAAAAATCCCACTCAAATTTGGTTTATGCTTATTTTCTATATCCAGTTAGTTGGGCCTGAGAGATAGGGTCTCTAAACGCATGGTATAGGGTATCGTATAGTCGGTCTAGACCGACTATAATTTTCTTACTTGTTTTTATGGATAAATAATCATAAATAATAATCGTAAAAGGCGCCTGTTAGATGCCTTTTTATTTTTCAAAACAAAAACAGAAAAAAATAATTAAATTTATTTAATCAAACTGCTAATTGCATGTTAAAATTTACATTGAAAAATTCAGGAAAGCCGCATTAATAATTTTATATATTTATTTTGATGGCTGAAGATAACTAGACTAAAGGGGGACCCATTACGAAAAAATTTCATTACTTTTCAATTAAATACATTCAAATTTTAAATTTGACCATTCTACGAGCATGTTTAAATATTTGGATTGATAAATGAATTATTTTGAATTTTTGTTTTATAGTAGGTGTAATGCAAATTGGGACAAATACTACGTCTATTTCAATGAAAAGGTTATTTAAAATTATATACCGCCAATGGGAATGGGGTCTTTCTCAGGGGTGCCCTTGGGCGGAAAGCTTTCTGTCTGCTATCCACTTTGGGATAGCAAGAAGCAATTCCTCTGATGAAATTCTCAAGCAGCTCACTACTTCCGGTCTCAAACCAAGTATTCCCTGGTAATGTCGTACAGACACCCGTTTGTCGGAAGCTAGAGTGAGAAGGCGCATAGCTGGGTAACCTGATTGGCATGCTAACACCGACGCATGCACACGAAAACGGATACGAATTCGACAATGGAACGTTAGAACGCTAAGTGAACTATCAAGACTCGCTCAACTGGAGGCTGAAATGTTGAAATTTAATGTTGCCATTCTGGGTATTAGCGAAATGCGGTGGTGTGGAAATGGGCAAATAGTATCTACAAATGGAAATATGGATTTGTATAGCGGAAAGGAGAACAGATGCGAAAGTGGAGTTGCATTTATAATATCCAAAGATTTAAAATCCACCTTACATTCATGGGACCCTAAATCGGATCGAATTATAACAGCTCGTTTCTTTAGTAAGGTTGGAAAATATATCACCATTGTTCAATGCTACGCACCCACAAAGGATGCGGACGACTCAGTCAAGGACGAATTTTACAATCAACTAACCACTACGGTACACAATATTCCAAACTGCGACATTCTTATCCTCACTGGAGATTTTAACGCAAAGATTGGGAATGACAACCATGGCATATCCCAAATCATGGGAACACATGCCATGGGAACTAGAAAGAAAAATGGTGAGCGGTTCATAGAATTCTGTCAGACCTTCCAATTAGTTATTGGTGGTTCAATCTTCCCACACAAAAAAATACATAAATACACGTGGACATCCCCAAACGTTAATATTCAAAATCAAATAGACCACATTTGCATTCGCCGTAAATGGAGAGGATCATTAATAGACGTGCACACTAAAAGAGGTGCTGATATAGACAGTGACCACGAGCTAGTGGTGGCGACAATAAGAATTAAATTAAAAAAAATTTACAAAAGAGTCACACAACAGATACGTAAACGTTTTGATGTTGGAAAACTACGGGACGAGGATAAAAATAATGAAATTGGAGAAGTTCTAAGAGAATGTATACCAGCAATCAACACAATATGGGAAGAAACATGCAACTCACTCAGAGCCATTGCAGAAGAGAAAATAGGTTACAAACAAAAAAGCAGAGAGAAAAAAATGGCTGTCAGACAACACCTGGAAATTAATTCAGGAAAGGAAAAACTTAAAACAACGGAAGATTGATAACCCAAATTTCAATCCACAATATACCACCGCTGCGAAAGCCGTAAAGAAATCAGCCCGAAACGATAAAAGAAAATATATTGAAACAATAGCCAGTGAAGCAGAAGCAGCTGCAAGCGCGAACAATATGAGAGAGTTACACCAAATAATAGGTCGTCTCTCAAACCAAAATATGAATAGAAATCATTCAGTAAAAGATCTAAATGGTCAACTGCTTACGAACGTAGAAGAACAAACGCAAAGATGGAGGCAGCATTTCGAAGAAATCAGCAACAATATCGATGATAACACAGAAAGCTCCTCACATACTGATGCGTCTACAACAACCAACGACACAATATCTACAGACCCCCCGTAGCATTGTGAAATTGCATGCGCTGTACAAAAACTGAAAAGAAACAAAGCGCCAGGTGAAGATGGTATACCCCCAGAGCTACTCCAAGCCAACCCAGCAGTAGCCGCGGAAATCATCCATTCATATATTCGTGATGCTTGGTTAGTAAAGCTACCAAAGAAAAATGATCTGACTGAGTGTGATAACTGGAGAGGTATTACTCTGCTCAACACTGTATACAAGGTTATTGCTACCATAATAAATAACAGATTAGACAGTATCGAAAAATCACTACGGGATGAGCAAGCAGGCTTCCAACCTCACCGTAACTGTTTGGATCAAGCCAATACGCTCTGTGTAATAATAGAACAATCGGTCGAATGGCGTGAACCGCTTTATTTAGTATTTATAGACTTTAGAAAAGCATTCGACTCAATAAAACGTACTGCAATATGGGATGCATTAAAAGCAAAAGGTGTACCAACAAAATTGGTAAATTTGATTAAAGCTATGTACAACAATACCACACTCCAAGTTCGACATAATGGCATGATCAGCGAATCATTCATGACAAATGCCGGAGTTAAACAAGGTTGCCCTCTATCTCCATTATTGTTCGCCGTTGTTTTGGACAAGCTTATGACACGAGTATGCAGTAAAAGAAGGGGTATTGTCTGGGATCTCCAAAACCATCTAGAAGATTTGGATTTTGCTGACGATATTTGTCTCGTATCGCACAAGTTTAACGATATGCAGAGCAAAATAATCGAATTGGTTGTGTTGGCAAATAGAGTGGGACTGCAAGTAAATATTGCCAAAACACATGCAATGCGTATAAATAACACTACTGATAACCACTTTGTAGTACAAGACCAACGCATAAAATATGTTAAATCCTTATGTTATCTAGGATGCACGATGTCGATAGATGGAGGAGTGGAAGAAGACGTGTCAGACAGGTTAAATAAGGCAAGGTCCGCTTCTGGTCGGTTAAATAAAACGTGGAGATCCCCTCAAATCTCGAAAAATACGAAGATCCGAATTTTCAATGCCTGTGTGAAATCCACACTGCTGTATGGAAGCGAAACATGGCTTATGATGAGTAATATAGCGAGAACATTGCAAGTTTTCATAAACAAATGTTTGCGGATAATATGCCGCATCTTTTGGCCTAACGTCATCACCAACATTGAACTCTGGCGACTAACAAACGAAGAGCATATAATTCGCCAAATAGCAAGGCGAAAGTGGAAATGGATAGGCCACATTTTGCGAAGACCAATTGGCAGCATCACAAGGACTGCACTGAAATGGAATCCCCAAGGTAGCCGCCGCTCAGGCCGCCCGAAGAACACCTGGCGTAGAACAGTCCTACAAGAACTCAATAGCCAAAACAAATCGTTTGACGAATTAAAAGTTTTATATAATGATAGGATAAGTTGGAATTTTCTTGTAAAAGCCATATGTTCCCAAGTGGAATGAATAAAGGAGAAAAAAAAAATATACCGCCATTTCATGTTTGTCATGTGATTAATTACGATTTAGTGGAAGCATAATAAATCAGCATTGACGTAAAAAATTGCAAAAACCAGGGCACGAACCAAACTGAGACATTTAATTTAAATGCAAAAAATTGTGCTTCATTTGTGTTTTGTTTCCATAAATTAAAAAGAAAAATTACAAACTTAATTCAATTGTGATTTAAATCTTTGAAAGCGGTCGACAACGGATAGACATTCGTAAGCTTATAATAAGTGGAAAAGCGATAAGATAGATTAGAAGACTGTTAAACGAAAGCCATTTCACCATTCAAATATCGTGGAATAAAAATCATAACCGCTCCACAGTTGACAGAAATAGCTAAGACAGATTTAGGAAAAAGAGTTTCCGCCATCCGAAATATGCTACGAAAAGAAAATTTTGGAGGGAGAAAATGCAAAAAGAAACCATTTATAAGTAAGTCTAATAAGAAAAAAATTCTGTAGTTTACTGAAGACAACAAACTAAACAATTTTCCTTTTATTTCAAAATAAGCTAATACGGCCTAAGATTTTTAATGTAAATAAAACTGCATTTGAATTACATTTCTTTCCGACGTTTCGGAAATTCTATTTAATTATAAAAAACATCACGTTAAAACAATTTTAAAATACACTATATATATAACAATAACTTACAGTAACATGAGTATTATTTATCACATTTAAAAATGAATTTAATTTACATCCAACATAAAAAAACAAAAATTACATTGTTTAGTTTAGTTTAGTTTAGTTTAGTTTAGTTTATTTATTTATGATTTCCCATACAACAAGATTTATAATCTTATAATTAAAGTATAGGAGTTTTACATTGAATTGAAATAGAAAATTTGAACAAATTTGTCTTAAAAAATAATAATGGTAAATATAAAAATATTAAATAATTTTAAAGAAAAAAATAACAACGAATTATAACCAAAAATGTTAATACAAATATTAGTAAATAAAATAATATAAAAAAAAATAAAAATAACAAAAATAGTTAAATAAAAAATATAAAATATAAACGGATCAGCAAAAAAAAAAAAAAAAAAAATTTTTTTTTAAAAATAAGAAAAAGGATCAGCTAAAAAATTTAAAAAGTTCCCTCTTAAAATGCATTGCGTTGCTTATAATTTTAATGGACGATGGTAGCGAATTCCAAAGACGTATTGAGGAGACATAAAATTGCCATTTGGATACTAAATATTGGTATCTACTGTACATTATGTCATGATTTCTAGCCGTGCGCATAAAAACGAGTCTGTCATACAGATATGTTGGCTGATGTGTACGTACAACTTTATATAAGAACAGAAGCGTTTTTATCTTTAACAAATTTTCAAATGTTACTCCGTAAAGTTTTTTTGAGTAGTACGAAATCGGCTCATATTTTCGAATATTGAAAATATATCTTAAAATTGCATTGAAAGTGGACTCAAGCTTTTTATAACTTTTAGAATCAGTGCTTGCATATATTTCGCAGCCATATAGTATAGTTGGCATAAGATATGTTTTTGCAAGCAAAATTCGAATGTTAAGGGGGGTTATATGTTGTGTATTCCATAACGTTCTAAGCATTGAGTAAGTTCTCCCAGCAGCAGAAGTAATATGGTTAGACCATGTGCGATTATCATTAAAAATAATACCTAGATTTTTAGCTGTTGATACGATTTCAATTTTCTGGTTGTTTAACATAATCAATGGTTCAAAAGGCAGTGTCATTGTTCTTCTTGTAAAAATCAAACACTTTGATTTAGAGGGGTTGAGGCATAAACCATTTGCACTTGCCCATGTATAAATCTTATTGAGATCTGAATTTAATTTTGCAACGCAATCATTTATTAGAACATATATTAATTACAAGTACTCAGCTTAAAATAATATCACAGTAAAGTTATTGTACTGCTACCCTGTAACTAGCATTAATTTTGTCAGTATCCTCTTTTAAATTCATCGTATATTCCTTTTTCTGTTGGATTCGTAAACTTTCTATGGTGTACCTTTTCTTTTCAATGGGTTCTCTATCTATTTTTACCTTTTCAAAGTAAGCTGTGTGACCTGTATCCAATACGTGTTGCACCAGAGCTGTTGCGAGTTTTTGTTTGGCAATGTCGTTTTTGTGTTCTCCCATTCTCGTCTCTAGTGTGAGTTTGGTTGTACCAATATAAATTAAATCATAGCTGTGGTCGGTATCCCCTTTACATCTGATTTCGTACACTATCTTATTTTGTTGTTGTTTGTCGATGGGTGCTTTAGTGTTTGAGAAAATTGTACTACGAGTTGTGTTTGGTTTGTATGCGTAGTTGATGTTTTTGTTTTCTATTGTGTTTCTTATATTCTTTGAGTCTGTCAAGCCAGGAACATACCGTACACTGTGAAAATGTTTATCTTGTGTGTCGTTAGAGTTTTTATTTTCAATATTATTGTTTTTTATTTTGTTTTGGGTTTCATTTATCAATGAATAAATTAGTTGTTTAGGAAAACTGTTTTCCGTTAATGTTTTTGTGATTTTGTAGATGTTTGTATTGCGAAATTGTTGATCGCTGATGCTTAAAACTCTGTGTATAATGTTTTTTGCTGTATTTATTATTTGGCTTCTAGGTTGTGTTGAATTAAAATTCATAATTCTACCAGATGCAGTGTCTTTCTTGTACCAATCAAATATTATTCGGTAATCTTGTCTATATAATTTTGTGTCCAGGAATGGGATTGCCTTTTCGTTTTCAATATCCACCGTGAATTGTATTTTCGGGTGATGTTTGTTAAAAGTCCTCAGTATTTCATCCTTGTCGTCACAATAGCCAATATATCATCTACATACTTGGTTATGTATTTAAGGCGTATATTTTTAGTTTCTAATTCTTTAAAAGCTTCGTGCAGTAGGTTATCTAATACTATATCCGCTATAGTTGGAGAAAGTGGGTTGCCCATTGGCATTCCAAAGATTTGGTTGTAAATTTTCTCATTATAAGCAAAATAATTTTTATCACTTAGGAAAAACCGAAGTACTTTAAGAAACATAGATTTGGGTATTTTCGTGTGATCTTTTATGACGTTCCATTTTCCCATTATAATTTTTATGGCCGCATGAATAGGGATGTTCGTAAAAAGAGATATGACATCAAGTGAAACAAATATCTCCGTTTTATCTAGTTTTATATCTTTTAATTGTTTTTTCAGGTTTATTGTGTTTTTTATGTTGTAATCGTCAGAAGTAATATTCTTCAAAATTTGTCTTATATGTTTGGACAATCTATAGCATGGGACTTGTACCGATGAAACTATGGGCCTAAGTGGAATACCCTGTTTATGAAGGGTGTGAAGTTAAATATCGAAATAAATATCTGTTAAGAATTTTAACAGAGAATGTTAATGTTAACATTTTCTGTTAAGTACTTCACTTCAGCAAACGAAATTTTTTATTCAAGTAAAAAACCAATTATCTAAATATTTTAATAATTAAATTTAGACTATAAACATGTATCTGACAAATAATAAATTTGTTTTGTTATTATTTTGTAATTTCATATAAAAAATAATGTATATTCGCATATAACAGCATATAATATTGAAGTAGCCAAAACGGTTATTTCTAGCCGACCTGAATGAGGGTTGCTATATATCAGGTGAAAGCCCCATGGGAGTAGAATCTAATGGCATACCGGCCATATTCAATTGTTTCTCAGGAAAAAAGTTACAAAGGATCAAAATAGAAAAAAGCAGGTTTTTCCCATAAGAATTATTTTTAAGGGGCTAAAACGGTTATTTCTAGCCGACCTGAATGAGGGTTGTCATATATCAAGTGAAAGCCCCATGGGAGTAGAATCTATTCGCATACCGGCCATATTCAATTGTTTCTCAGGAAAAAAGATACAAAGGATCAAAATAAAAAAAAGCAGATTTTTCCCATAAGAATTATTTTCAAGGGGCCAAAACGGTTATTTCTAGCCGACCTGAATGAGGGTTGTCATATATCTGGTGAAAGCCCCATGGGAGTAGATTACAATGGCATACTGCCTATATTCAATTGTTTCTCAGGAAAAAAGTTAAAAAGGATCAAAATAAAAAAAACAGATTTTTCCCATAAGAATTATTTTCAAGGGGCCAAAACGGTTATTTCTAGCCGACCTGAATGAGGGTTGTCATATATCAGGTGAAAGCCCCATGGGAGTAGAATCTAATGGCATACCGCCCATATTCAATTGTTTCTCAGGAAAAAAGTTACAAAGGATCAAAATAAAAAAAAGCAGATTTTTCCCATAAGAATTATTTTCAAGGGGCTAAAACGGTTATTTCTAGCCGACCTGAATGAGGGTTGTCATATATCAGGTGAAAGCCCCATGGGAGTAGAATCTAATGGCATACCGGCCATATTCAATTGTTTCTCAGGAAAAAAGATACAAAGGATCAAAATAAAAAAAAGCAGATTTTTCCCATAAGAATTATTTTCAAGGGGCCAAAACGGTTATTTCTAGCCGACCTGAATGAGGGTTGTCATATATCAGGTGAAAGCCCCATGGGAGTAGATTACAATGGCATACTGCCTATGTTCAATTGTTTCTCAGGAAAAAAGTTACAAAGGATCAAAATAAAAAAAAACAGATTTTTCCCATAAGAATTATTTTCAAGGGGCCAAAACGGTTATTTCTAGCCGACCTGAATGAGGGTTGTCATATATCAGGTGAAAGCCCCATGGGAGTAGAATCTAATGGCATACCGGCCATATTCAATTGTTTCTCAGGAAAAAAGATACAAAGGACCAAAATAAAAAAAAGCAGATTTTTCCCATAAGAATTATTTTCAAGGGGCCAAAACGGTTATTTCTAGCCGACCTGAATGAGGGTTGTCATATATCTGGTGAAAGCCCCATGGGAGTAGATTACAATGGCATACTGCCTATATTCAATTGTTTCTCAGGAAAAAAGATACAAAGGATCAAAATAAAAAAAAACAGATTTTTCCCATAAGAATTATTTTCAAGGGGCCAAAACGGTTATTTCTAGCCGACCTGAATGAGGGTTGTCATATATCTGGTGAAAGCCCCATGGGAGTAGATTACAATGGCATACTGCCTATATTCAATTGTTTCTCAGGAAAAAAGTTACAAAGGATCAAAATAAAAAAAAACAGATTTTTCCCATAAGAATTATTTTCAAGGGGCCAAAACGGTTATTTCTAGCCGACCTGAATGAGGGTTGTCATATATCAGGTGAAAGCCCCATGGGAGTAGAATCTAATGGCCTACCGGCCATATTCAATTGTTTCTCAGGAAAAAAGATACAAAGGATCAAAATAAAAAAAAGCGGATTTTTCCCATAAGAATTATTTTCAAAGGGCCAAAACGGTTATTTCTAGCCGACCTGAATGAGGGTTGTCATATATCAGGTGAAAGCCCCATGGGAGTAGAATCTATTGGCATACCGGCCATATTCAATTGTTTCTCAGGAAAAAAGATACAAAGGATCAAAATAAAAAAAAAGCAGATTTTTCCCATAAGAATTATTTTCAAGGGGCCAAAACGGTTATTTCTAGCCGACCTGAATGAGGGTTGTCATATATCAGGTGAAAGCCCCATGGGAGTAGATTACAATGGCATACTGCCTATATTCAATTGTTTCTCAGGAAAAAAGTTACAAAGGATCAAAATAAAAAAAAACAGATTTTTCCCATAAGAATTATTTTCAAGGGGCCAAAACGGTTATTTCTAGCCGACCTGAATGAGGGTTGTCATATATCTGGTGAAAGCCCCATGGGAGTAGATTACAATGGCATACTGCCTATATTCAATTGTTTCTCAGGAAAAAAGTTACAAAGGATCAAAATAAAAAAAAACAGATTTTTCCCATAAGAATTATTTTCAAGGGGCCAAAACGGTTATTTCTAGCCGACCTGAATGAGGGTTGTCATATATCAGGTGAAAGCCCCATGGGAGTAGAATCTAATGGCCTACCGGCCATATTCAATTGTTTCTCAGGAAAAAAGATACAAAGGATCAAAATAAAAAAAAGCGGATTTTTCCCATAAGAATTATTTTCAAAGGGCCAAAACGGTTATTTCTAGCCGACCTGAATGAGGGTTGTCATATATCAGGTGAAAGCCCCATGGGAGTAGAATCTATTGGCATACCGGCCATATTCAATTGTTTCTCAGGAAAAAAGATACAAAGGATCAAAATAAAAAAAAAGCAGATTTTTCCCATAAGAATTATTTTCAAGGGGCCAAAACGGTTATTTCTAGCCGACCTGAATGAGGGTTGTCATATATCAGGTGAAAGCCCCATGGGAGTAGATTACAATGGCATACTGCCTATGTTCAATTGTTTCTCAGGAAAAAAATTACAAAGGATCAAAATAAAAAAAAACAGATTTTTCCCATAAGAATTATTTTCAAGGGGCCAAAACGGTTATTTCTAGCCGACCTGAATGAGGGTTGTCATATATCTGGTGAAAGCCCCATGGCAGTAGATTACAATGGCATACTGCCTATATTCAATTGTTTCTCAGGAAAAAAGTTACAAAGGATCAAAATAAAAAAAAACAGATTTTTCCCATAAGAATTATTTTCAAGGGGCCAAAACGGTTATTTCTAGCCGACCTGAATGAGGGTTGTCATATATCAGGTGAAAGCCCCATGGGAGTAGAATCTAATGGCATACCGGCCATATTCAATTGTTTCTCAGGAAAAAAGATACAAAGGATCAAAATAAAAAAAAGCGGATTTTTCCCATAAGAATTATTTTCAAAGGGCCAAAACGGTTATTTCTAGCCGACCTGAATGAGGGTTGTCATATATCAGGTGAAAGCCCCATGGGAGTAGAATCTATTGGCATACCGGCCATATTCAATTGTTTCTCAGGAAAAAAGATACAAAGGATCAAAATAAAAAAAAAGCAGATTTTTCCCATAAGAATTATTTTCAAGGGGCCAAAACGGTTATTTCTAGCCGACCTGAATGAGGGTTGTCATATATCAGGTGAAAGCCCCATGGGGGTAGATTACAATGGCATACTGCCTATGTTCAATTGTTTCTCAGGAAAAAAGTTACAAAGGATCAAAATAAAAAAAAACAGATTTTTCCCATAAGAATTATTTTCAAGGGGCCAAAACGGTTATTTCTAGCCGACCTGAATGAGGGTTGTCATATATCAGGTGAAAGCCCCATGGGAGTAGAATCTATTGGCATACCGGCCATATTCAATTGTTTCTCAGGAAAAAAGATACAAAGGATCAAAATAAAAAAAAGCAGATTTTTCCCATAAGAATTATTTTCAAGGGGCCAAAACGGTTATTTCTAGCCGACCTGAATGAGGGTTGTCATATATCAGGTGAAAGCCCCATGGGAGTAGATTACAATGGCATACTGCCTATGTTCAATTGTTTCTCAGGAAAAAAGTTACAAAGGATCAAAAAATCTGCTTTTTTTATTTTGATCCTTTGTAACTTTTTTCCTGAGAAACAATTGAATATGGCCGGTATGCCATTAGATTCTACTCCCATGGGGCTTTCGCCTGATATATGACAACCCTCATTCAAGTCGGCTAGAAATAACCGTTTTGGCCCCTTGAAAATAATTCTTATGGGAAAAATCTGCTTTTTTTTATTTTGATCCTTTGTATCTTTTTTCCTGAGAAACAATTGAATATGGCCGGTATGCCATTAGATTCTACTCCCATGGGGCTTTCACCTGATATATGACAACCCTCATTCAGGTCGGCTAGAAATAACCGTTTTGGCCCCTTGAAAATAATTCTTATGGGAAAAATCAGCTTTTTTTTATTTTGATCCTTTGTATCTTTTTTCCTGAGAAACAATTGAACATGGCCGGTATGCCGTTAGATTCTACTCCCATGGGGCTTTCACCTGATATATGACAACCCTCATTCAGGTCGGCTAGAAATAACCGTTTTGGCCCCTTGAATATAATTCTTATGGCAAAAATCTGCCTTTTTTTTAATTTGATCCTTTGTAACTTTTTTCCTGGGAAACAATTGAATGTAGGCAGTATGCCATTGTAATCCACCCCCATGGGGCTTTCACATGATATATGACAACCCTCATTCAGGTCGGCTAGAAATAACCGTTTTGGCCCCTTGAAAATAATTCTTATGGGAAAAATCAGCTTTTTTTTATTTTGATCCTTTGTAACTTTTTTCCTGAGAAACAATTGAATATGGCCGGTATGCCATTAGATTCTACTCCCATGGGGCTTTCGCCTGATATATGACAACCCTCATTCAGGTCGGCTAGAAATAACCGTTTTGGCCCCTTGAAAATAATTCTTATGAGAAAAATCTGCTTTTTTTTATTTTGATCCTTTGTATCTTTTTTCCTGAGAAACAATTGAATATGGCCGGTATGCCATTAGATTCTACTCCCATGGGGCTTTCACCTGATATATGACAACCCTCACTCAGGTCGGCTAGAAATAACCGTTTTGGCCCCTTGAAAATAATTCTTATGGGAAAAATCTGCTTTTTTTATTTTGATCCTTTGTATCTTTTTTCCTGAGAAACAATTGAATATGGCCGGTATGCCAATAGATTCTACTCCCATGGGGCTTTCATCTGATATATGACAACCCTCATTCAGGTCGGCTAGAAATAACCGTTTTGGCCCCTTGAAAATAATTCTTATGGGAAAAATCTGCTTTTTTTTATTTTGATCCTTTGTATCTTTTTTCCTGAGAAACAATTGAATATGGCCGGTATGCCATTAGATTCTACTCCCATGGGGCTTTCACCTGATATATGACAACCCTCATTCAGGTCGGCTAGAAATAACCGTTTTGGCTACTTTAATATTATATGCTGTTATATGCGAATATACATTATTTTTTATATGAAATTACAAAATAATAACAAAACAAATTTATTATTTGTCAGATACATGTTTATAGTCTAAATTTAATTATTAAAATATTTAGATAATTGGTTTTTTACTTGAATAAAAAATTTCGTTTGCTGAAGTGAAGTACTTAACAGAAAATGTTAACATTAACATTCTCTGTTAAAATTCTTAACAGATATTTATTTCGATATTTAACTTCACACCCTTTGTTTATGAATTTTAGGCAATCCGTATGTACGTGGGGCAGTAGCTGCTGAGCAAAGGAGTTGTTTCTTTTGCCATGTGCCAATGTAATTGTTTTTGTGTAATTCCAAAACTATGTTGTTGTTTTCCTTCTGACGTTTTATGGTAGGTTCGTCCTCAGTATGCGGTAAGTATTTTTGTCCTCCAATAATTCTTCCATTTTGTTTCTATACGTTTTTATACCCTATACCACTATGTGGTTTGGGTATAATGACTTTGTGCTGCTGTTTGTAACAACCAAAAATATTTGACCTAGACCCATCTTTAATTATACCGATCGAATCAGAATCACTTTCTGAGTTGACTTAACAATGTCCGTCCGTCCGTCCGTCCGTCCGTCCGTCTGTGTGTCCATGTAAACTTTGTAATCAAACTGCAGGTCGCAAATGTGAATATATTTTGATGAAATTTGGTATGTAAGCTTTTATCGGCTATGGGATGAACGCTATTGAAATTGGCGAGAATCGGTCCATGTTCAGACCTAGCCCCCATACAAATTACCCCTATGAAATCGACATAAATTGCCATAAGATCCAAATTGTCATATAGATCTTACTCAAATTGGGTTTGTATGCGTTCATTACATCCATTAATGAGTAGTCCAAAAATGATCGCTTTGGCCCCATATAGAGCTGCTTCCCGATCTTCACTTAAATCTATTAAAAAACAAAAAATTGCACTGATTCTTCTCAAATTTTGTTTGTATATATTTTTGCAAAATAAAAGAGACTTTACCAAACATGATCAGGATCGGTCCATTTTTGGACCTAGTCCCCATATAGATATATCATCCGATATGAACTTTTTCATATCTGCAGCCAAAAAAAAATAATAAAAATCCCACTCAAATTTGGTTTTTGCTTATTTTCTATGTCCAGTTAGTTGGGCCTAAGAGATAGAGTTTCTAAACGCATGGTATAGGGTATCGTATAGTCGGTCTAGACCGACTATAATTTTCTTACTTGTTATATATTGCCACCGTTTTATTTCCCTTATCAGACTGAATAACTACAATGTCCTCATTGTTCCTCAAAAATTCTTTTGCACTTTTGTAAATGTTAAGTATAAATTTTTCCTTAGGTGTATTATTCAGCTTCCTTTTAAATCTAGTGACATTATTTGCCAATTTCGTCCTTGCAATTTCCTTTGCTTTATCCTCGTTTTCGTCCATTGCTTGGATACCCTGTTCTACGTCGGTGATTATGTGTAACGGTGAAAAATTATGTTTATCTACCGGTATTGCGAATTTTTTACCTAATGATATAATCCATTCAACTTCCATCGGAATGTCTACTTCGGTTTCATTTACAAACCAATTGTTATTAAAATTAAGACCAAATATTTCAAACTGCTTTTCTTTGAGTGTATCTAATTTTCTGTTTTGTTTCTCACTCATGTTTTTAGTTATATGTTTTGTACGGTTCGTTTGTCTGGTCATAAAAGCTGTGAGGTCTTCTTCTATTAGCATTTTTTCAATTCCAGTTATTAAATTATAAATTCTTCGCCTAATTTTCCATTCTGGTAAAAAATATTATTCACTGACGAGAGCAAGTTTAACCTCTTCGGGTCTCATGAAAGACCCTACATATGGAGAAAGCCCAATTAAGCATAAAGCCTTCCAATTACATCTTTCTGCTTTGTCATATGTTTAAAGTAGGATATTTCTAGACATTTTATCAGATTTTCCAGATTTTCGAATTTTTTTTAACAGCAATTTTACTCTTTTTAATTTCAATTTAGTTATAAAAATGCATGTGGGTAATGAGCGATAACAATAAAAACTCAATTTGGTGCGGAACCTTTTTAAAGATCGTTAAAAAGTAAAACCGAAATTATTCATTTTTCATATTTTCAGGCTTGCCAGGCAAATTTTGTTATTTAAAAAAAAATGCCAAAAGTTATATCCCTAATGTATATATATACATATGAATAAAAAAATTTGTTCGAAATAAATCCCAGCTTTAAGTGCTTAAAATTTGATCTTAGGAAACATTTATTCTGAGTATCTAAAATAAAATACTGCATTTGAATAACTATTTTCGATTCCATTTATGCATGAAAACCCTCGTAACTGACATTTTACTTGAAAATTGGGGAATCGTAAAATTTAACCAAAAAACTAACTTAAAATATTTTCTAAAGCATAATTAACATATTCATCTAATCTAACAACAAATAATCAAAAGTTTCTTTTCTATTATATTTCCTAATTAAATGTTCTTTGTCTCTCCTGTAAAGTAGGGTTTTTTGACATACGGGGTTACGTCTGAGTACCCTCGACTTACAGCTTACTTGGCTGAAAAAAAAAATGAATTTTATTCACGCATTAATTACTTTATTCAAATTTCTCGTCACTCTTTCAAACGCTTTTATATAAAAAATAACTAACATATCGAAAAATAAAATAAAGACGAAAACGAAATTCCAGGAAAGTTAACTTTATTGTGGTTGCTTTTTTTTAGCATAATTATTTTTAGCAACATCTTTTTTTGCTGCTTATCGCAATAAAATATTTTCTTTTGCCTAAAAATGTAAAATTTAAGATTGTAATCTCATGTTGAAAAGTAAATATTTTTATACAAGTTTTTTTTTTGCATTTGAAGACGTAATATGCAAAAATTAATTCAAATATTTTTGCAACATTTGCCTACAGAAGAAACACAAAAATATATTTGGATATACATGAGGTTGACGGTTCCATTATAAAAAAGAAATAATTTCCAAGAAATGATATACAAAAATATTCATTGGAAATTAGTTGATTTTTGATTTTAGCCATTGCGCTCAAATACGCGAAAGAAAACTGTCAGAACACTAAAGGAAAATTAATTAAATTCAAATACATAATAGTTGTAACAGATAGTGATATATTACTTTATCTAGAAATTATTAAAATATCTATTAATTGCCAGTTTAGGTACTTACGAGGTTGGTTTACTAACTTCGTGAATTTTTGATTAAACTATATTTTTTCGGCAGAAAATCGATTTATATCCCAACGCAGTCTCCTTTTTGCTCGATACATTTAGTCCAGCTTTTTGTCAATTTTTTTATTAATTCCAAACGATACAAACAAACCAGGCGTTTGTTTCAGTGATAACCTCTTCATTTGATCCAAATCTGTTATGGCCGAGCTATTTCTTGAGGTTTGGAAACAGGAAATAGTCACATAGGGCAGAATCTGGACATTGTGGTGGATGGGTTTAATTCTTTTTGTTTTCGATATTGAACGTAAAAATCGACCGACAGAAAACTTGTGGAGGGTTTAACTTATATATACAAGGGTGGCCTTAATAAAAAAAGTGTTCAAACTCTCGGTCCCACCCCCAAGAAAAATGCGAATAGCAAAAAGACTAAGATATACAAAGTTTTGGGTCAATCAAAAAAAATTTAGAGGTGCCTCAACGCGACTGAAAATTTCAAGTGTGCTTATATGGCGAAAATATGACTTTTTTTTTAGATATTACGAACATTTCGTTCTATAGTTTAATTTTTCCGACAAGTTGTTATATAATTCGGGATCAGTATTAAATTATCCTTTCAAAAAGCTACAAAACTTCAAAATCGAATAAACCATCGCCAAGTAATAACAAGTGCCCCATGAAATTTGATGGCATTTTTTTCAACTTTGAAAAATTGATTAAAGCCATAATTTCTTTTTCGTCTCTACACTTATAAGGACTCAGATGTGTGGTATTGTTTTATTACCACGTTGGTAACCTATTGCGCATTGGAAATTTTTTTGATAAAATTTGGAAAACTCCTTTTTTAAGTTTTAAAAAATTTTCTTAAACAAAATTTAAAAAACTGGCCGGAATTTTTTCGACAAGGATTTTATTTTTGCGGATTTCGAGAAAAATGGGATTTTAGTAAAGTATTCTGAAAATGTACTCTTTCTAAACACTTTGTATCAAAGATTCATCATTTTTCTACTTTTAAATGCTATATTTTATCTTAATAGCCTAGGGTTTCGGAAAAATATAATATGACCCCATTAACCCTTTTGTAATTGGGGTCACATATGACCCCAAGCTAATATAAGACAAATTATTCAAAAAATTCAAATATTTTGTAAGTGCTGTTGAATTTTTAGATGCGATGCTTAAAATATAATAACCAAATGTGACGAATTTCCGCTCCTAAAATTTGGCATAAATCCGAGAACGTTAACCCATTATTTGCCAAGGCCAGCTTTGAATTTTAAGATATCTTTAAATAAAAATGACCGAATCCGAGTTTTTCTGTTTTGCTATTTGCATATTTCCGAGAGTTTGAACACTTTTTTCCCTCCACATAATGAAGGGCCACCCTAATGTACATACATGTTTCTAACAGAAAAATTAACTTTGGCTTCTTCTTTCAAATTCTAAAGTCCTCCATATGGTTGCCTATGACACATTTGTGTTCACCAACGTCCTCAAGTCCATTAGTGTCATGGACTTGTTGCTTCCTTTGGATGAAATACGAGTCTCAGCTCGCAGATTAAGCTTTCGTTTGCCTTTAGGACGCTTGTTCGTACTATGTAGTGCGTTTTATGGCGGTGTTTGCGCAGTTGAACTAAGTAATAATTAAAATGAGTTTGATATTATTGCTCAGTTCATTTGCGCAAACACCCCCATTCATTACACAAACGCACTGTACCTTGCTAGGCTTGAGCACTGAACTTGTGTAGTGTATGGCCGGCATTAGGCATAGAAAGAAAAACATCAGAACCACTATGGATCGTATGATATATATGAATTTCTTTGTCTAATAATTCGTCATACGCTCCGTAGTTGTTCTGATGCTTTTTCTGTTTCTAAAGGCTCATTTACATTATACCACTCAGTCGTATGATTTTTCAACATAAAAATCCGATGAAATTCATCGGACTGTCGGAAAGTCGTACCGAAATTATTTCTGCATACTTAGGCCACTTAAACCATCACACTCAAGTCTTATGAAAACAGCTGTTTAGAATAACAAGCAAATTTGTTTTGAAATTTATATATTATTTCCATTTTCTTTCCTTTTGTTTACCCTTATTTTTAATATTACCAAAAAAAAAGGCCAACTCTGGTCCGATGAAATAGCAAGTTTTTAGAAATGTTTCTAAAAATGAAAAAAACTATCGGACTTCGAAAATAAAATCATACAGACTGTTAATTTCATAACATAAGCTTTTTATATGATACGACTTTTTCTTAGTGTAAACTGGCCTTAAGCTAACTAAGCAAACATCAGGAAGAGGAAAAAATATAAAAGGTCATAGGTCATACTGGCCTAGTACATTCAGTCAGACTTGGAATTTCTTACCCACCAGACAATGGTTCCGAAATATCACTCAAAGTATGAGGGCCTGGAATACTCATGCGGAATTATAATGCCTCGAAATTTTGCAATGGATCACAACTAGTGATTGCAATATTGATAATCGATAATTCGACAAATAACAACCAATGATGCCAAGAAATAGCAAGAAATAACAAATGCCCCACACCACTTTTATGCCACAAAAAACTCTAGGTCATGATATGTGATGAACATTTTTCAACTTTAACAAATTGATTAAAGCCATAATTTTTTTTGGTCTCTATACCTATAAGTACTCAGATATGAATTATTGTTTTATTACCACGTTGTTAACCTATTTTATTTCCCAACCCATAGTAAGGGTTTCATTTAGCTTACTAGAAAAATTAATTTATTTAAATATACCAAAACTCAAAGTATGGCCTCGCATATTTCTATAAATTCGAACACTTTTTTCCCCTCCATATTGAAGGGCCACCCTAATATATACCTTATACCACTAAGTGGAAAAATATTTAACATAGGCCCATCTTTTATTATACCGATGGACTCAGAATCAGTTCCTGAAAACTACAAACTACAGGTCTCAAATATGATTCGATGAAATTTAGTATATAAGCTTTTATCGGCCATAGGATGAACGCTATTAAAATTGGTGAAAATCGTTTTATGTTTAGACCTAGTCCTCAGACGAATTACCCCTATAAGATCAACTTAATATCCATATTATATCCAATATCCAAATTATCATATAGATTGAGTTTGCGTATCTTTATTGCATCCATTTATCAGAAGTACAAAAACAAACCCTATAGGACAATTTTTAGTTATAGTCCCCATATGAAGCTGATTTCCGATCTTCACTTAAATCTATCAAAAAACAAGAATATTGCGCAGATTTTTCTCTAATAAGCCTTACCAAATATAGTCAGGATCCGTCCATTTTTCGACCTAGGGACTCTATACGCATGGTATAGGGTATCGCATGGCCGGTCTAGACTGACTATAATTTTCTTACTTGTTTTTGTTGCATTTAGCATAAAAGTGTAGTGTGAGAACATGTTAAAAAAGTTTTTTTTTATATAACTAGAGGGCCCCTGCTGCTCCGCAGCATTATATTATATAATATTAATTTTTATAACATAACACCAAAATTTGCCAAGAGAAGTTAACGTACAGTAATGTCAAAATATGCCAAGAGAAGTTAACGTACAGTAATGTCAAAATATGCCAAGAGAAGTTAACGTACAGTAAAAGTAAAGCTGATTATCCACGCATGACTTTCCTCAAACCCAACGAATTTGCCAAGAGAAGTTAACGTACAGTAATGCTAAAATATGCCAAGATAAGTTAACGTACAGTAACTTTCCTCAAACTTTCCTCCACGCATAACTTTCCTCAAACCCAACGAATTTAAGCAGTTAATAGGTCAAAAGAAGGAGCTTGATCCACTAAGTGTTCTTAGACCTATGTCAACAGCCAACGTTAATTTGAACGTTAATTAGAACTCTAGTTATAGAGGTTTGAGAGAAGAAAAATATTGAAAAAATCTTGAACGCAAAGTTTATTCATAAGTTCTTTTAATATATAAGATGTCTTATTCTTTCAGTTACGAGGGCGGATCAATAAGTCCGTGACTTTTAGAATGAAACACGGTTTTTTTTTTGCAAAAAATTTTTTTTTTCAACATGACCTGCTTTTAGCTCAATACACTTGGTCCAACGTTTCTCCAATTTTTGTATCCCTTCAAAAAAAAAAAAAAAAAAGGATTTTTCGAGGTCCATAAAATAGGCATTTTTGATCAATAGTTTCATCGTTGCAGCTTAATCTCTTTCCACCCAGCCATTTCTTTAGGTTTGGAAATAGAAAATAGTCACTGGGGGCTAAATACGGAGAATATGGCGGATGAGGTACCAATTCGTAGCCCAATTTATGGAACTTTGTCATTGAGACACGACTACGTGTATGGTCAATTGAGAGCAAACGCGGCACCCATCTTGCAGACAGCGTTCTTAAATCCAACTGAGCAGTTTAAATCGAAACCACACTGCCATATGAAATGCATCAACAATCACACGCACTTTTACTCTTTGATCGGCCAACACCATATCGTGGATTTTTTCGATTTTTTTCAGATGCATTGACCTTAATTGGCTATCCAGAACGTTCAGCGTCATTTGTATTTGTGCGACCACAACGAAAGTCAGTAAACCACTTTTTTACCATTGAAATCGATGGTGCAGAGTCCCCATAGTATTTGTCAAGCTTTTCCTTGGTTTGATTGACGGCTATTTTTTTTGGGAAAAAATAATGTTTAATGAGCACTCGAAGTTCACTTTTTTCCATAAAAAAAAACCACGAGGTTGTATGTTTTGAACAGCTGTTAAACGTAAAGTAAATTATGGAACTTGCTCAAAATTTTAGAGTAACAGGTGGTACTTAATGGGAGCAGTGTGTAGTGTGAAAACATGTTAAAAAAGTTTTTTTTTTTTATATAATGTCTTATTCTTTCAGGTGGTACTTAATGGGAGCAGTGTTGCATATCACATAGCTACAAGGGAAGTTCGAAAAGTCACGGACTTATTGATCCGTCCTCGTACTTTTGCAACTAATATTTATTAACAATTTTATAACTTAAATTGTTTCATAAAATGCCAAATTTTGGGCACCGTAAAGATTTAATTTTTGGAAACAGCTTGAGTTAAAATATAATTTTTTAAATAGCAAACGTATAAGATATCTGATACTGGTTAGAAATGTAGCTAAGATAAAGAAGTTTTAATGAAAAAATCGTATATGTCTATTTTAGTAGAAAAAAAATTTTTTTTTTTATTATTTTTTTAAATATGAAATTGATATTGATTTATTTACAAATTGTTATGTATAATATTAATAGGCAAGACGATTTCTTGTGACCGGTGTTAGTGTGTCAGTTTTAGTCCAATTTTGACCAAACATCCCTAATTTGAAAGGTATTTCTATGCAGCTGTCCACCAGATTTACAGAGTTTTACATTTTTAAATTAACACATACACAAAATTATACAATGCTATATGTGTGTTTATTAAATTTGTGTTTACATGAAAAAAATGAGTTTGTTTTCTTCATTCACAATAATAATTGTGTTGAATTGAAAAATAATTTTGCACATTAACCAATAATTGGACTTAAATCAATAACAACAGTAACGCAATCGACATTTAAAAAGTGTTGAATTTTGAATTGGCTAAAATTGATCTTTAGTGTCTTATAAAATAATTTTTTAAATGAAAAAATAAAATTTCGTAAAATTTGCACTCGAATTTCGAGGGCTGAGATCCGCTAGTCTATATAAAAACGGCTATAACTTATTATACTGAGCACCACAATTTTAGTAAATATTTCTTTTAAATAGCCTTAATTTTCATCTTCTAGAAGTTGTTTAGCTTCTTCGTCTAATTCAATAGATATAGTTTTCAATTTTTTGTCGAATATTGGACATGTATGGATCTGAAGTGCGCTATAAAATAATGGTAATGGACATTTTTCTTGTGTTGTGTTCACAAAAGAATATGTTCCTTTGCGCTTCTTCAGATAGATATTGTATTGATAGCGTATTGTGTTGAATCCCTTGTTCCCCATAATATAAAATTCTATGAACTCTGTATTTTTTATTATAAAGTATTCTCTAAATATTTTTACATTTATCTTTCTGCTGCATGCTAGAACTTGTAATATGATTTTGAATTGATTAGTTTAGTTTTACTGCTTTTTTTTTCTTTATTTTCTTTATTTTATCTCACTGTTTCGCCTTTCGGACCAACTTCCAAATCGTAACCCTATTGTGCAGAAACAAATAAAATTAAACTATTGCTCTTGTCGCTTTAGAAGCAGCTTTAATCGATTCAGCACACGTTTTGCTTGGAACACATGGGTGTTCAACCCATACAATATTAAGGAGTTGATCGAGTTTGAAAATCAAAAAGGTCCACAGGACCCTTCTCACAAACAGAAGAGTTAAAATCGGTAATCATAAAAAACTGACTGTTCCTTGGACTCTGGTGTGTTGTGATGGATCCATGTGTCGTCTACATCAGTAAACCCCTTCTTTACCATTGAAGCTGATGGTGGAGAGTCCCCCTAGTATTTATCACGTCTCAATTAACTGTTTCAGAAGTTACGGAGTTCTCAAACTGCCCTCGTATGTGCGTGTTGGCTATATTTTCATTCTATTTCTTTTAATTATAGTTAGGAAACAGTGGGCTGTGGTGGGCAGTTGGTATGTGAAGAGCAGAAATAAGCTTATTTGGCGAAAAAAGTTCGCAAAATATTCAGCAAAATCATTGTATAATTTATTTAGTTTTGAACTATTTAAGCAAAAAACGATTCAGCTTTAAGTAACCTTTTACTTACCATTATGTCTTACGCTTAAGCTATTATTTGCATACAATTAAGTCCCGTTTGAAGGGTATCTCACTGGAATGTTGAAAATTTTCATTATTTCGATAAATTTCATTAGTCTTTTATAAAGTGAATGAACAGCAAATTGCTCCTTCATTCTTTTGGTAATGGAACTTTTAATTGTTAACCAATATAAAACAAAATTTGCTATGGAGACTTTTTTGTGGCTAATTTATATTGTATTACATTAAACCTAATGCTGAACAGAAGTTACTTTAAGTAGTAAATTAATGAAAGATAAATATGGGTATTTAGATTTGACTATTGAAGAATTTACTTGGGATAAATGTTAAGACATTAATAATTCATAAAATCACTTTAATTGTTAAAATGTGAATACAAGAATTCTGGTAAACACAATAATATAGCAATATACCAAATGGCAATTTGCCAGGCACAAAAACTTGTCATATTCAAAGTTGAAGGAAATCCCTAATGTGTGAAGTTAGCGACTTAAGTTAAACACGTTTCTCAAAAATGTTAAATGCTTAACAGAGACTGTTAAGTTAATAGATGTTTTGTGACGATAACTACGAAAGTTAAATACGTTTTGCAAAATGTTTGTAGTCTATAGATAATGTTGCAACAAAGTGTTGTTCGTTATGATTTTGGGGCTAGTAGTTTACAAAATGGTTAAAAATTGTTGGTTAGATTTTTGAGTGAATATGCTGCAATTTATCAAAAACCATGTCCCCATACTTATGCGATCTATAGTCAATATTTAACAAGTAAGAGAGTCAAATTCGACTGTGTCCAATCGTGGGTACTCACCACATCGGCTTACGTTTACATTAATATCGGGACTTATTGCACTATTTAAATAACAAATGTAAACAAAATATTTTAAAAATCAACTATTTGATAACTTGATAAACTTAATACTAAATTAAGTTTAACACGCTGAATTTTTAAAATTTTTTAGAGGTGTCTTCATCTTTTTGGACCCATCTCGGCACAATGATGCCAGATTTACCCCATTTTCAATACCAACCTGCTCGAAATAATGGCAAACAATATTATCATAACTTTACTCACGTAAATGGTTTATTTTGTGAATGAGCGTGATTTCAACGGACATGGACATCGCTATATCGACTCGAATTGTTATAAGAATCAGGAATATGTATACTTCATCGGGTCGCAAATTAATTTTTCAACACGTTACAAACGGAATGACAAATCAATATATACCAAAATGAAGTAGCGATTTAAGGGAGTGTCGGGGTCCAGTTTGTTTCTTTTCTATATAAAACTAATTTATGTAAAGTTTGGGAACAATCGGATAAAGAAAAGTCGCGCCGGAAATTGATTGAAAATTTCAAGTGTGTTTATATAGGGAAAATATGACTTTTTTTTCAGATTTTACGAAAATTTCGTTCTATAGTTTTTATTTTTTTCGACAAGTTGTTATATGAATCGATATCAATTTTAATTATCTTTTTAAAAAGCTATATAACTTCAAAATCGAATAAAAACTCTCCAAGTAATAGCAACTGCCCCATGCCACTTTTGTGACAAAAAACTCTAGGTCATGTGTTGAATTTTGTCATGTTTGAATGTGTTGAACATTTTTTCAACTTTAACAAATTGATTAAAGCCATAATTTTTTTTGCTCTAATTTCCTATAAGTAATCAGATATGAAGTATTGTTTTATTACCGCGTTGTTAACCTATTGCGCAATGAGACCAAAAATGGAAAATATTTTTGTTAAAATTTTTAAATCTTCTATTTCAAGTTTTAAAAAATTTTCTTAAACAGAATTTAAAAAAAAAATGGATCTGGCACTTTAAGGTTTTATTAAATACATGTTAAAGATTAACTGCGTGAATTTTTAAGTAAATTCCTTTACCAGATTTTTTTTTGCTAGGATTTTTTTGCGGATTTCGAGAAAAATGGGACTTTTGTGAAATATTCAGTAATATAATCTCTCTAAATACTTTGTATCAAAAATTAATCAGTTTTCTACTTTTAAATGTTATGTTTTATTTCAATAGCCTATCGTTTCTGTGAAAAATAATGGAAGACAATTTATTGAAAAAAAATCAAATATTTCGTAAGTTCTATTGAATTTTTAGATATGACGCTTAAAATATAATAACCAAATGGGCAAGTCATCCATGCTAAAAATTTTGAATAAATCGAACAACGTTAACCCATTCCTTTCCGAGGCCAAACTTTGAATTTTGCCGTATTTAAAAAAAAAGTAAATACCTAAAAATAATGTATTGCTCTAGTAAACTAGATGAAACCCTTATTATGTTGCTATATTTGTGAAACTAATCGAAAATAGAAAATTCATTCACCCAGAAAATTTTGATAAATAATGATTTAAGCGATTTTGTGTCGCAGAAAACTATCGACATGAAGATTTTAAATTTTCTGCAAAGAATTGTTTGTAGTAAACGATCCTGCCGAAAGAGGCGTTAAATTCTTAAAATATTTTGATAAAGGTTAACAAATAATAAAGAAGAAAAGCAGTTTTTCTCCTGTACAAAGTCAAGTTTAATTTAACAATATTGAGTTATAATAATTCAACAATGTTCTTATTATATTTAGAAAAATATAGACAGTTTTTAAAAATAAAATAATTTTATAATAAAATTGGTTAAAAGTTGTTTTAATTTATATACGTGAGCAATAAGTAGATAATTGCACAAAATATATTATTTTGATCCCAGGAGCACTGAAGGGTTGAATAAAAAAAAATTAACCGAATTATTTTTCTTAAATTCTAAATAGTGGTTTCATCGAGTTTAATAGAAATACTCGTTGTCGGTAATCTTTATTTAAAAACATCTTAAAATCCAAAGCTGACCTATAATGGGTTAACGTTCTCGGATTTATCCCAAATTTTAGGAACAGAAGATCTGCACATTTGGTTATTATATTTTGAGCATCGCGTCTAAAAATTCTACAGCACTTACAAAAAATTTGAATTTTTTAAATAAATTGCCTTTTATTAGCTTTGGGTCTTATGTGACCCCAATTCCAAAAGGGTTAAAGGGGTCATATTATTTTTTTTCAGAAACCCTAGGCTAGTTAGATGAAATATAACATTTAAGCGAAGAAAAGTGATGAATTTTTGATAGAAAGTATTTAGAAAGAGTACATTTACAGAATATTTTACAAAAGTCTAATTTTTCTCGAAATCCGCAAAAATAAAATCCTTGCCAAAAAAATTCTGGCATAGGGATTTACTTAAAAATTCACACAATTATTCTGTAACATGTACTTAGCAAAATCTTAAAGTGCTAAATCCATTTTTTAAAATTTTTTTAAAGAAAATGTTTTAAAACTTGAAAAAGGAGTTTTCAAAATTTTATCAAAAATATTTCCCATTTTTTGTCTCATTGCGCAGTAGCTTCACAACGTAGTAATAAGATAGTACTTCATATCTGAGTACTTGTAAGTATAGAGACAAAAACAAAAAAAAATTATGGCTTTAATCAAATTGTTAAAGTTGAAAAAATTTTCGTCAATTTCATGACCTAAAGTTATTTGGCACAAAAGTGGTCTGGGGCATTTGTTACTTCTTGGCGAGGTTTTATTCGATTTTGAAGTTATATAGCTTTTTGAAAGGATAGTTTAGTACTGATACCGATTCATATAACAACTTGTAGAAAAAATTAAACTATATAACGAATTTTACGTACAAACATATAAACACACTTGAAATTTTCAGTCGCGTTGAGGGCACCCTAAATTTTTTTTGATTGACCCAAAACTTTGTGTAACTTAGTTTGTTGCTATTTCTATGGGGTGTGACTATAAATTCGAACACTTTTTTCCCCTCCATATAATGAAGGGCCACCCTAATGCACTAGCAGATTTTTTGGTACCTTCCGGGTCAAAATTAACTCGAGGAAATGTCGAAGATAAGTTGAGAATCCGAAAACAGTCGAAAATTACAAAAATAATATTTCTCAGTGTGGCAAAAAAATTGCAGTTGCGGCAAAAATAGCAAGTGATTTGCTACAACGGGCTCTTTAAATACCGAAATTTATAATAAGGAATGCTTTGAAAAAAGACTCGTTCCTTTCATAAGCCAACATAATGTGTCCACATATTATTGAACCGTTCTGGCATCCTGTTACTACGGTTAGAGCTCTTGAATGGTAAAAGAAAAATTACCTGGTTTTTATACTAAGGGAGTGATAAATTTTCTAAACCAGGGATGTCCACAAGTTTCTTATAAAAGTGCAAACATTAATATATATAAAGAAAACAATTGTTTTTCATATTTTTATTCCCATATACATGTACACTAAAAAAAAAACTCAAAAATTTTATCTGAAATGAAATGTCTAAAAATGCTTTTCGATATGATATTTTGTGTTATGTCTGGTTTTCACTACGTCATATAAACTAACAACAAACAATTGCCTCAACTGACATCTCGTAATTTTCTATTAACTATTAACTAACAAAAAGTCCGGCTGTCAAACAAAAACAAATGACCAATATGTTGGCAATTTCATTTTAGATGTCAAATGTTGCCAGGGGTTTGAAAAGACAAGAAATTACAACCCGTTTTCATACAACTGATAATAATTGACAACAATTGACATTGAAAAATGACATAATGAAAACCAGGCATTAGTCTGAATTATTTGAAAGCATGCCAAACATTCGGCTTAAGCCTTAAAGTTTTAGTTAAAAAAAAAAAACAAATCACTTTCCCACTTTTCGTCTGAGTACATGTAGCTCATTTTATAAAGTAATAATTTGAATTTTAAACTTAACCCTTTCACGACCGAACCTAAACTGCTGGAAATTTTTTTTTTTTGATTCGTACTTAACGACCCAACGTTTCTAAACAAAAGTGTCGTCAAAAATATTTTTTTTTAATTCCTTCATTGGTCGTCAACGGTCAAAATTAGCAACTAGTTTACTCCGCTCAAAGCAAGTCAGTGATTTTTATACCCTATACCACTATGTGGTTTGGTTATAATGACTTTGTGCTGCTGTTTGTAACAGCCAAAAATATTTGACCTACACTCATCTTTAATTATACCGATCGAATCAGAATCACTATCTGATTCGATTTAACGATGTCCGTCCGTCCGTCCGTCCGTCCGTCTGTGTGTCCATGTAAAGCTTGTAATCAAATTGCAGGTCGCAAATATGAATATATTTTGATGAAATTTGGTATTTATTCTTTCATCGGCCACGGCATGAACCCTATTGAAACTGGTGAGAATCGGTCCATGTTCAGACCTAGCCCCCATACAAATGACCCCTATGAAATCAACATATATTGCCATAAGATCCAAATTATCATACAAATCTTAGTCAAATTGGGTTTGTATATATATATTACATCCATTAATCAGTAGTCTAAAAATGATCCCTATTGGACAACTCTTAGTCATAGGCCCCATATAGAGCTGCTTCCCGATCTTCACTTAAATCTATCACAAAACAATAATATTGCACTGATTCTTCTCAAATTTTGTTTATATATATTTTTGCAAAATACAAGAGACTTTACCAAACATGGTCAGGATCAGTCCATTTTTGGGCCCAGTCCCCATATAGATACAGCATCCGATATGAACTTTTTCATATCTGCAGCCGAAAAAATTAATAAAAATCCCACTCAAATTTGGTTTATGCATATTTTCTATATCCAGATAGTTGGGCCTGAGAAATAGGGTCTCTAAACGCATGGTATAGGGTATCGTATAGTCAGTCTAGACCGACTATAATTTTCTTACTTGTTTTATATAAATAACTGTAGCTTTGGTTTTGTATTTGTAGTAAATTTTTAAATATAGATCACAGAGAATCGATTTCTACTTTTTTAGTTTGTACTAAAAATGGATAAGAAAATCGTTCCTTTTTTAAAAACCTTTTTTTGTCACAAAAAAACGGTAATTGCTTCGAAGATTACCATAATTTATTAGGAATACTTCTTTTATTGGACCGAATGGTAACAACAAATACAAGACCAATTCTGGCCAGACGCTTTGCTCCTTCTAAAGTAGTAAAAAAGTTTTCAGCTACAATTGTGCGGCCAGTATTGCTGTACGGCTTTGCGAGTTTTATCATAACATTTTCACCTTGATTTACTGTATAGGGTTACCTAATTTTGATTCACACAGTTGTCAGAAAAACCATATTTATAAAGTTATATAAAGTTTGTCAAAATGGGGGGGGGGGGCTATAAATCATGCTACATCCATGCAGAGTACATATAAAATCCAGTTTGAGTTGATTTGAGTAAACAAACGCAAAGAAAAATAAAAAAATGCAAATAGAGTATCTGTCCAGGCACATGTGCTACGTATGTGATGTGTAGATGAAAAATCCACATAAATTGTTTTTATTATTTTTTATATTAATGTGTTTTTTCATAAAACGATAAGTAACAATATTTGTAGAGGGTACCTGAAGACTCAAACCCCTAGCTGAATTAGAAATATATTAAAATCATAGTTAAATTCGTAAAATGTCTGCCCAGATACATGTGCATGACGGAAGATTTATTAATTGTTGATTTAATATTATGAATATTTTTAATTTAATAAAAATATAAAACTATAAAACAACTTTCTTACCATTGCCGACCAATTAGACATATATGTCCCATACTGAATTATGCTGCATAATAAACCGATTCCAAATATTTTGGTAAATAAATACTGGTCCATGTTATATCAAAATTTTAATGTTTGCGGTTCACTAACGTCCGAATTAATGACATCCAAATATGGTTGAAAAAACACAATATTCAGACTTTGGGTTCACCGTCTTAGAACCTGAGAATACATGTGGCAACTTTTTTCGTGAAAGTGTTAAGAGTTGCTCTGATTTTTACAAGTGCTTCTTAAATCACAGCTGCAAATTATTTTTTAAACGGAATCATACGTTAGACAACAACAAAATCTATATTGAATAACTCGGTCACAAATGTGTACAAACAAAACGCGAAAGTACTCTTGCTTTGCTCTTTAGTAGTAGTAGTAGTAGTAGTAAGAATTCTTTATTCAATAATGTTTTTTTTTTTAAATTACATTATAAAACTTAAAAGAATGTACGGCGTTGACTATGTCGTTAGCCGGAAAAGAGATTTTATAAACATATATATGTATATAAATATTATGTTTTGTGTTTGTAAAAATTAAGTGTTGTATTCATTAATTAAGGTTTTTCTATTCGCCAAAGCATTGATTAAATATTTAACTAGTTTTTCCCAATTATCTTCACCATTTAAAATTGTAATGAGCTCATTTTCTGATATTGTTATTTTTTGGAACCAATGTTGTCGAATGTTATTTAATATAGGACACCTTCCAATGAAATGATGTAAATCTTCAATCTCCTTTTTATTACACAATGAACAATATTTAACAACTTTCCTCGAAAAATGAGAACCACTTAATTTTATTAGATCACATCGAGCCTTAAATATCCACATGATACTCGACTGATAATTGTTGCAGTGGAAATAAAGGTGTGCCACTGAGGTATCTATTTTCTTGTAAATGGATTCTGTTTGACTTGCTCGAGTTATTCGACTTTGGTGATATTTATTTTCTAAACAATTTAAAAACAGTGCTTGGTTTTCATTCCATTCCCTTAAGGTAATATTTGTTGACCACGATATGTTGAACTCTACACCAATCGTATTTAAACATTTCACCCAGGATATATTATGTTCCAACACAAGTTTACTTAGTTGATAAGGTAGACGAGAGTCTTGATAATGAAAGAGGGTGCGTTTTATGTATTGCATGTGAAGGTTTAGTATAAATAAATGGCCATCGTTCATTCCAGACTCGAGAAGGAGAGCGTAGTTGGGAGCGAATTTCGGTAAATTTAGAATGCGTTTTATGAAATATCTTTGGAGCTTATCCACTTCTTCAAAATGAGAATGCCCCCATACTTGTGCATCGTATGATTATACTGACCTGCAAACAGAATTAAAAAGGTGCACTTTAGTTCCAAATGCGATATCTCTTTTACTTAAAAAGCTACTCCATGTTGAATTGAGGCAGGATTTCGCAACATTGTTCCTCTTTTCTACATGCTTTGTGAAGACACATTTTGGAGTTATAATCATACCAAGGTAACAATATTCCGAGACTATTTCAATTTCTCTTCCAAAGTATATAACCATTTCTCATTGCTGGCCAAACGTCCGCCATTTTTAAATACCATTATTTTTGATTTTGCCAAATTTACTTCTAAATTCCAATAACTTCAGTAAGTTTCTAGGTTGTTTATCATTTTCTGTAGTACTTTAACATCATCTGATATCAACACTACATCATCCGCATATAAAAGCAATCTTACATTCATATTCCCAATGTAAAGTCCACCTCCAAGTTCTTCATGCAAGTCATTTATATACAGGGAGAAAAGCAAAGGGGACAGTAGACACCCTTGCTTAACTCCTGAAACAGTTTCAAATTTGTCACATAATTCTGTTCCATTCCAAACCGCGGAATAAGTGTTTAGGTATAAGTTTTCGATAAAACGAACCATTTTTGTTGATACACCTATAGCATGCAGTTTGAACATTAGGGACTTTCTTACAACTTTATCAAAGGCAGCAGTGAAGTCAACAAAAAACGCGTACACTTTTTTTTTCTTCAAACTTTAAATGAACTATTGTCGTTAGGTTATAAATATTATCTACTGTAGAATAGTCTTTTCTAAATCCCGCTTGGTATTCGGTAATAATATTATGTTGATATACCCAGCTATACATCCTTTCCGTTATTACGCCCATTAAGATTTTTGCAATACAATTCATAATCGAAATGCCTGTATAATTGCATGGCTGGTTTATATCACCTTTTTTAAGATTACGCTGGTTGTAAACGTGTCATCTACTTTCATGTTGTTAAATAGGGTATTGTATGCGTTTGTCATTTCTATAATAAGTTCATTTGGTGCGTTCTTAAAAAACTCGTACGGAATCCTATCTTCACCGGGGGCTTTGTTGAGTTTTGCTTTTGAGAGTACTTGATAAACTTCATTTACTTCTATATTTCGATCCAAAAAGTAATCTGTTTGATACAAGGCTGCATAATGTACATCATTTGCTGTTTGAAGCGGATTTAGTAATGTATCGAAATAGTTTTGAAATTCGAATGTCGATATATTGGGTAGTTCATGAAAGTCTTTATTTCTAGTTTCATTCGCTAATTTCCACCATGCTCTTGCTCTTTAGTATAAGCAAGAAAAAACAGCAAGACGACATCTTACTTGCTTTTATAATAATTCTTATATGAGTGGGGTATATCTTTTATGCCAAATTTTAATTAATTCTAAGGGAGGGCCGGCCAGCACTTAAAGTTAAGCTGCTTAAAGTTACTTTAGAGCAAATGTAAAGAAAGGCAAACATGCTCGTTTTTTCCCCACCTAAAAGTGAGATTGAGCTGACCAACAATAAATTCAGGTCTGATAGGATATCTTTCTTGTTAAAAACTTTGATTTAATTAACCCATTTTATGAAATCATCGATGCATTTCCTATATATTTTTCACCAAAAAGGTGTGAAAATGAGAATTTATATTCCATACATTTTTTTTTCTCTAATTTAGATTTGTCTATAACAAGGCTGACAAACCTTTTTACAGGAAGCTTTAAAAGCACTTAATTAGTTGAATAAAAACACTTTCAACATAGAAGAAAAAGGAACAATTTCATAATTTATGTACAAATGTAAAGCAAATATGTATGTCTAACAAAACATTTGACTAAATCTATTTAAAATGTATCTGCCTATATAAACAAATATATCTTAAGCGATAAATAACTCTATTCACAGAAATCAAAATAACATTTACCAACAAAATCCTGGAAAACATTCCTAATAATCCATGCACAAAAAAAAAAAAAAAAATACATACGGAACATCAGTCACTGAAAATATATCCACAAAACAAATAACAAATCAAAATCTCTTTTCACTCAAACAATCACACACACACACACACACACACACGCACACATACAGTGATACATAAACCAATATATATATATACATAAATGAATGACTGAATGAAATAAAATAAACAACGACATTTTCTTTTTATCAATTTGAATTGTGAGTTGTTGTCAATGTTGTTGCGAGATTTATTTATATTCGAAATGTTTTAGCGTTGCTGGTTTAAATGTTTATAAATGGATTTGTATCACAACGTTACTTAAATGCGTATTGTGTTGTACATAAAGCCTAAGAGAATACTTTAAGCTTTAAGGATTTTCATGGCTCTATAATAAATCAACAAACAAACAAACAAACATACACAGAAGGAGCGTTAACGTTCAAAGAAGTTCTTCTGAACTTTTGTTTTCCTTTTTATTTTTTTTAGATGGGTTGCGTTGGGGGAATTTCGTTTTAAGGAAGAGGTTAAGGTTAGGAAAAAAAAAATTGTCACTTATTCTGACACGTTAGCTTAACGAATTCTAACAATTTTAGGAACATCGGCAATTTTGTCATGCAAAATTGTATTATATTTCATAAGGGTGTGATTTGAAATGTTTTATTTTTTCGTTAATTTGAAGTATTGTCTTTGCTGTTGTAAATGAATTATGCCAAAGAAAAGATGCACAAAAGTAGGGGAATTAAAACTCCAAAATCTATCCCCTTTAAAAGTCGCACACAAAGCAAATTTTAAATCCCCATGTTAGTAGTGAGCTGTGCAAATAATTAATTAATTAAAAAAATTAGGCTGATCGGAGTGTAGCCCCGGGGTCCGTGAAGCTTGAATTAAAAAATAAAATCAAAATTTAAAATTTGCTACAAATTAATAATTGATAAAATAAATAATAGTTGATTAAACTGTAGACGAAATTGATTAAAATACCGTTGCTAGTTTTTTTCGTGATCTTATTTCCTTTCAAAGGTAGTAGAAAGCTCCTTTTCTTTAAAAAATTCCCTTTTTTAAAAAAGTACATTTTATTAAAAAATAATTTTTTTAAAAAATACATTTCTTAAAAAGTGGATTTTCATAAAAAATTACTTTTTCTTAAAAATGTGTCTTTTCTTAAAAAAAAGTACCATTTCTTACAAATTTACGTCTTGAAAAATTAATTTTCTTAGAAAAGTACATTTTCTTTAAAAACTGCATTTTCTTAAAAAATAAACTATAAAAAGAATCCCTTTTTTAAAAAAGTATTTTTTTGAAAAGTAAATTTTCTTAAAAAGTACATTTTTAAAGTCCATTTTCTTTAAAAGGTATTTTTGTTTCTTTATTTATAATAGTTCCTTTGCTTCAAAAAGTAACATTCTTAAAAAAATTCTTTTTTTTTTTTAATAAAATGCATTTTCTAAAAAGTACCCTTTCTTAGAAAAGTAACTTTTCTTAAAAAATTCCTTTTCTTAAAATACATTTTCTTAATAAGGTAAATTTTCTTGGAAAAGTATATTTTTCTTGAAAGAGTACCTTTTCCTTAAAAAGTACATTTTCTTAAAAAAGCATATTTTTGCTAAAAAAGTAAATTAAAAAAAAACAGTGAATTTTTTTTGAAGTACCTTTTCTTAAAAAATAATATTTTTTAAAAGTACGTTTTTTTAAAGTTTCTTTTCCTAAAAAGTTCCTTCTCTTAAAATTTTTTTTCTTAAAAAAGCATCTTTTCTTGAAAAACTAAATTTTCTTAAAAATATACCTTTTCTTATGAATGTACATCTTCTTAAAAATAGATTTTCTTAGGAAAGTAAATTTTCTTAAAAAAGTGTTTGAATTTTGAAAGTATGCTTTCTTAAAAAAATAATTTTTTTTAGAATGCAAGTGCCTCTTCTTAACATAGTAACATTTTTTAAAAAAGTAAAGTTTTAAAAAAAAAGTAGAGTACCTCTTCTTAAAAAGTGCCTTGTCTCCAAAAGGTAAGTTTTCTTAGTAAAGTGCCCCTCCTTAAAAAAAGTAAATTTTCCTAAAAAGGTATCTTTTCTTAAAAATAAATTTTATTAAAAAATTCCATTAAAAAAAAAAAGGAAATTTAAAAATATAAATTTTGAAAAGTAATACCTTTTTAATAGTTTGTTAGACATATTGCAATTAATACTGTTATTAATATGCAAATTTTAATTTTGTTCAATGGTGCGTGGTAGAGAAGAAGAAAACATATATTTCAAAAATTCATAACTACACTATATTCTTAATCGGACCGGTTTCTGGCATTTCAGCCTTCATCAGCGATTTATACATTTTATTAAAAAAGTATGTTTTATTAAAAAGTTATTTCTTTTAAAGTAAGTTTTTTTCCAAGTTATTTTTCCTAAAAAGTTCCTTATCTAAAAAAAGTATATTTTCGTTTCTCTAAAAGTGAGTCTTAAAAAAGTACCTTCCTTTAAATATATTTTCCTATAAAAGTTCCTTTTCTTAAAAAAGTGCCTTGTCTTCAAAAGGTAAGTTTTCTTAGAAATGAAATTTTGTTAAAATGTTCATATTCTTGAAAAGTGCCTCTTCTTAAAAAAGTAAATTTTCTATAAAATTAGTTTTTCTTAAAAAGTACATCTTCTTAGAAAAGTAAATTTTCTAAAAAAAAAAAATTTTCTTAAAAAAATGTTTTTCTTAAAAAAGGAAATTTTCTTTAAAGAAAGTACCTTTGCCTAAAAACCCTTTTCTTAAAAATGTAAATTTTCTTACGAATGTACATTTTCTGAAAAAGTGCTTTTTCTGGAAAAACTATCTCTGCTTAAAACATTACCTTCTCTTGAAAAAGTATTATTTTTAAAAAAAGTGAATTTTCTTCGAAAAGTACATTTTCAAAAAAAAAAAAAAAAAAAAAACTTTTTGTTATAAAGTACCGTTTCTTAAAAAGGTCCGCTTCTTAGAAAAACTGCTCTTCTTAGAAAAGTACCTTTTCTTAAAAAAATAAATTTTCTTAAAAAATGTAAATTTTAAGTAAAAAAGTGCCTTTTTTAAAATAATACCTTTTCTAAAAAAAAGTACGTTTTCTTAAAGAAGCGCCTTTTCTTAAAAAGTACCTTTTCTAAAAAAACTATCTTTTCTTAAAAAAGTACCTTTTCATAAAAAATTACCTTACCGCTTCTTAGAAAAACTGCTCTTCTTAGAAAAGTACCTTTTCTTAAAAAAATTAATATTCTTAAAAAATGTAAATTTTAAGTAAAAAAGTGCCTTATTTAAAATAATACCTTTTCTGAAAAAAGTACATTTTCTTAAAGAAGCGCCTTTTCTTAAAAAGTACCTTTCTTAAAAAAACTACCTTTTCTTAAAAAACTACCTTTTCATAAAAAATTACCTTTTCTTAAAAAACTATCGCTTCTTCAAATGCACCTTTTCTTAAAAAAGTATTTTTCTTGATGTTTTAAATGGGCGAATAATTTTATTGACATCAAAAGTTTTGAATGTAGAATTTTAATATTATCTGGTAAATTAAAAATCAATCAAATGTGATAATTATCTTGTTTTATCGGGAACTAGTATGTCCTGTCGTGCTTCGCTACGACTTACCGAGTCCTATTGACTTTTATGTTTTCGCAATAAATTTTTCCTACGAAGTCTCTATTGCACAATTAAAACTCTTTGTTTTATTTATTTTATATATTTTTTTATTCCAATCCTTGCTTATATACAATATTTTTTATTTTACTATTATCATTTATTTGGTCAATTGTAGTTTTTCTTTGGTTCAATTTTTTTTTTGTAAGCTAAAAAAACCTAATATTCATCGTGTAATTAAAAAAAACATTTTTTATTACATTTTTACCCAACGTTTTGTAAATTTTTAGTCTACTTCCTCAGGGGTTGTCTATTTATTAATATAAAAACAAAAATTTTTATTAATACTATATTTTAACGTCCAACTATTTTTCTTTTTTCATTCGCTGCTAAAATTATCAAATTCTTCGGTGTTCCCACGATTTTTGATTTTTGATTTTGTGCTTACCGATTTTCGATTTGTGAATTTGTCCTTTACGCCCACATTTTTCACGACTACCGATGTTGGTAATTAATGTACTTGTCAAAAGTTCCATGACTGTGGCTTTCACAATAATTCATATTTTTTTTGACCACTCACATTAATATCTGATGAACTCCTACAAAGTGTCAAGGTTTTGCCTTTTAAAGTACTCTTGTTATATGATATTATATATTTACTGTGTATGCCCGCCCACTTCTCCGACCACTCCCATTTTTCTTCCGACTAATCGCATGAATAACTTATTGGGCTTACCCAAAGTCCCAAGGCACTCACTATTACAGTACTCTAATATTTACTTTCTATGGAGGGTGCCATTCCAATAGATCCGATCCCGCCCATTTTTTTTTTTTTTGACTACCCACATTAATAATAGACGACCACAGACAAATCTGAGAGGTGCCACGCCCATTAAAAATATAAAAATTTTTTTAAGCGTTTTAAAAATTTTAGGCAGATTGGTCGCTTTTTGATAGATTCAATATTTAATTATCACATTTGTTTCAACTGATCCATTAGTTGACGTCTTCTTCTTCTTATTAGCTTAGACAAGTTTTTAAAAATTTCTATGGAAGTTTTAAATAAAAAATAATTTCGAAAAAATGCTAATTGCTACAAACAAGTTTAGCGAGTGCTAAATTGGCAACACAGATTATAATGGAAACTATTGTGACAAACAATAGAATTATTCAATAAAATATTTTTTTAACTCGTCTGTCGCAAAACATAAAGTACATAAATTTAATGAAACTGTGAAAAAAAAATCGTAAATTTCAGTGTATAGGCTTTAAGCAGTGGCTCAAAATAGTGAATTCACACACTCTTGAAAATGTCAGTCTTGTTTGTTGCCATCCGATTCGAATAGGTTTAATTATTTTTATTTTTTTTTTTTATTTAGATGGTTGTTTGGTCAATTTTATGTTGTTTCATTTATTTTTATCTAGCTAGTAAGACCTAAAATTTCTTGTTGTAATTAAAACTTCAATTTCATTACAATTTTTCCCGACGTTTCTTCGATTTTTTGTCGATTTCTTCTGGGGATTTTGTCTATTTAATTAGTAAAAACATCATATTATTACACAAATATTTTACCAAAAACATTAAAACTGACAATTTTCAATATTACATTTCAATACAAGATATATTACATTTAACATATAACACTGAACATATAAAACATGAAAATAATAAAAAACACCTCTTAGTTTAAAATCACAGTCTATTTTATTGCAACCATGTAGCTAGCGTTGATGTTGCTAGTATCTTCCTTTAAGTTCATGGTTCTGTTTATTTGCTTTTGGATGTGTAACCTTTCATTAGTAAATCGTTTCCTTTCCATTCTTTCTTTATCTATTATCCTCACTTATTCGAGATCAGCTGTGTGGCCTGTTGAAAGTACATGTTGTGCAAGTGCTGTCGATTCTTTGCCTTTCGCGATATCCATTCTATGTTCTCCCATTCTTGTAGTTAATGCTCTCTTTATCGTTCCTATGTAAATTTGATTACATTGTTGATCATTACTGCCTTTACATGATATTTCATACACAATATTATTTTGTTGTTGTTGGTCAATTGGAGTTTTGACGTTTGTGAATATTGTGTTTAATGTTTTGTTTGCTTTATACGCAAAGTTGATGTTATTTTGTTTTATTGCTGTTCTTATGTTTCTGTTGTCGGTTAATCTTGGGACGTATTGTACACTGTAAAAACGTTTATCATTTATGTTTTCAGTATTGCTAACTTTGTTATTTTTGAATCGTTTATTAATTTCTTCTATTAGGTTACTTATAAGTTTCACCGGAAAACTATTTTCGGTGAATATAGTGTAGATTTTCCGTGTGTTTTTAGTGTGAAATTCTTCATCACTTATCCGCAGAACTCTTTCAATAAAATTTTTTGCAGTATTGATAATTTGGCTTTTGGGTTGGGTGCGTTGAAATTCATAATCCTGCCAGAGGCCGTTTCCTTGAAGTGCCAGTCCATTTTGATTTTATTATCATTTCTAAGAATTTTTGTGTCTAGATACGCAATTTGTTTGTTAACTTCCATTTCGAGCGTAAATTTGATTTTGGGGTGCTGATTGTTGAGGGTTCTATGAATTTTATCCGGATCGTCTATACTAATAATAGCTAAAACATCATCTACATATTTTGCTATGTATTTTATATAGATATGCTCGGCTTTCAATTCTTTTATTGTGTCGTCAAGTAGATTATCGAGAACTATATCTGCTACAGTGGGAGACAGGGGATTGCCCATCGGCATACCGAAAATCTGGTTGTATATTTTGTTCTCGTATACAAAATAGTTATTGTTTGTTAAACAAAACCGAAAAATTTCGAGAAATTTTTGGTTTGGTATGTTGGTAAATTTGTGAATTGTGCACCATTTTTTCATTATATTTTTCATAGCAGTATTGATTGGAATGTTCGTGAATTAAGAAACAACGTCGAATGAAACCAATATTTCCCTGTCATTCAGTTCTATATTAGCTAGCTGTTCTTTAAGTTGTAGTGAATTTTTAATATTATACTCCGTAGAAATTATGTGTTTAAGAGTTTGACATATGTGTTTTGAGAGCTGATAACATGGTATTTGTACTGATGAGAAAATAGGCCTTAAGGGGATTTGTGGTTTTGAATTTTTGGTAGTCCATAAATCCTAGGTGCTACAGCAGCGGAGCAAATTAAATTACGTTTTTGATTTTTATCTATATAACCTTTTTTCTCTTGTTCAGATATGAAATTATTGTTGATTTTTTGAAGTTTTTGTGTCGGATCGGTTCTCAGTGTCCGATAAGTGTTGCGGTCCTCTAATAGGTGTTCCATTTTCTCTTTGTACTCGTTTTTGTACATCGCTACGGTTTTATTTCCCTTATCTGCTGGTATGATGATTATTTCACGATTTTGTCTAAGAAATTTCTTTGTTTTTTCAAAGATAGTCAAAATAAATTTTTCTTTTGGCGTGTTTCTAAAGTTTCTTTTGAAGAACGTTATATTATTAGCAAATTTAGTTCTTGCTATGTCCATTTCCCTATCTTCGTCATCGTGCATCTTTTGTATACACTGCTCAATATCCGCAATTAAATTTATTCCGTTTATTGACAGGTAACGCAAATTTTTTCCCTAAAGAAAGTATCCATTTACATTCCATGGGGATATCTACTGTGCTTTTATTTTCAAACCAGTGGTTGTTAAAAAAGAATCCATATGATTGGAAAAGTTTTTCTTTCAGTGTACTTAATTTGGTCAGTTGTGTTTTCTTTATCTCTTTTCTTATGTGTTTCGTTCGGTCTGTTTGTTTGCTTATGAAAGTTTTGTAATCGTCGTCTGTCAGCATGTTTACGATCCCACCGTTGATGTGGTTAACTTTCTTTTTAATTAACTTTATATTCGTGTTGGTTTGTGATATTTCTAGGTTTAAAATTTTTCTGTGGAAATTGTTCTCTATCTTTTCTAACTGACCCTTTATGGTATGGCATTCAAATAAATTTTTTACCTGTTTATTTTTCGCCAATAAAGATTACATTGATGCAATGTCATTCTTGGAAAATCTAAGACCAGACCCGTGCAAACTAGATTGGTAAATGGGCCTTTCGTCAACTTAAAATTGGGCGCATGAACTGCTATATTTAAAAATAATTTGCTAAAAACTCCCGTAAGCTGTGGAGAAATATTTAAAAAAAAATTCGTACAGTTGAAGTTGTAGAACTTTCCAAATAACTTTCTCATCTCGTCAATAGACATCGTTAGTGTGGGTATTACTACATGAGGTTGAAAAAAAGTTGTTTAACGGGACAAGCTAATTTATATTTTGTCGTCATTTCTCTAAATATTGTTTACGTTCATTTATTTAAAATTAATTTAAATATATGCTGACAAAACGCTAGAAATATTACATTAACCAAAAAGGTAATATAAATATCACATTTATATGCAGAAAATTATATCCCAATCTATTAACTTTTTTAGTATATTTTCTCATGTTTCTAAGGTCTAATGTAATAAACGTTGGAAGTATAACAAGAAACAAAACCAAAGAGAAGTAAACCGGAAAAAAATATATATATAAAAACAAGATTTATTTATTTTTCAGCCATATGTGATTCCAAATATTTGTGTTTTTTTGTGCTATTTTTCTGCAGTAAATTTCTTTTTATACACTAAATGAAATTTTATTATATCAGCAGAACAAAGATTTGGGAAGCCAATTTGGTTAACCACCTTCTGCTAGAAACTGGAAATAGTAAACAAAATGAATTTAAAATAAAATTCATATGTCTCTAGTTGAACGCCTGCAATATTAGAAAGAGTATTACATTTTCCTTAAGGTGGTTTTATGCATGGCATGTGTATATTTAAACTTAACTAAAAGACCTCTGAAATTATAGGCTTTACATCGGGCCAGGGCGTATTCCTTAGACAATTTATACTGTGGCATAGAATTGTGACAATTAAGTGTTTCGACTTTCGTTAAAACCTGCCTTCGATTATCCCAATTTTTTTTTCACATATTCCAGAAGGATTCTTATTTGGAAAGTATTCAAAATAAATAATATAGTTTTTATACCCTCTTCCAACTATGTGGTCAGGGTGTAGCGACTTTGTGCTGATGTTTGCAACTATCAAAAATATTTGACCTAGACCTACCTTTTATTATACTGATCGACTGTGTCTTCATCAAATATTTATAATGAAATATAATGAATTTTATTTAAAACTTCACAATTTAATGAATTTTATTTAACTATTCATAAATTAAAGAAAAAAATTGAATGAAAAAATAAAATTTCATTTCGAGTGTTGAGCTCTGCTAGTGTCAATAAAACCAGCTTCATTATGCGAGTAAAATATGTTACTTAAAACTGTATTTCCGACAAGGTTGTGTTATCGACGCACAGTGGCGCCATTTGAGTTTTTTCGTTGCAAAAATCATATCTCTTGAACCGAATAACATAATTGAACAGTTTAAACAGCATATGATAGATAACTGTTCAGCCTATGAAATGAGCATTTGGAAAGGGGCCTACTTATGGGTTATCAAAGTTAAAATTTATAGAAAAATCAATTTTATGGTAACTAAAAAAATTATTTTTACATTTTTAGATTGTTTTTATTTTTTTTCTTTAGGGTTTTATGTTTTAAATTATTATTATTAATTTATTTTTTCAATTTTCTGTAAAACATTCATCACAATTCGTAAGAGAAGGTATATCTAAAAGACTAATCATTTCTAAACTATAATTATTTTCTAACTCTATTCGTGACTTCACATGCCGCAGGGAAGAAATAAGTGGATCGGAAGATGCTGCCAACATGTTGAAGAGGTCCTTATTTTGCCTTACCCTTGATGCTTTGATTGTGTTCTGCAATCTATATTTTTTTATAAAATTTGTTAAGAGACTCCTGTGCTTCTTCAGAAAGCTCTCCAATTGGCAAAGACTGGTACTCAATTATATCTTTGCCATCCGCCAATATTTTATGGACGGTCGGGGTCAACTTCTTCTGTGGATACATTTCTGCTAAAAGAGATGCAGTTTTCGATGCATATTCTCCATATTTTGTAGAATTGATATTTTCTTTGCAGTTTAAAACATTCAAGATCGTTCCCAATCTTTTCACGATTTGATTGTCAATTCCAGTGATTCTAGTTACTGCCTCATCATTTTCAAAAAATCTCCTAGAAGTATTTCCATCGTTTGAGTTACCGTATCCGTGCTTGGGACAGTCTACTTTTAGTCAAACTTGATCAAAAAAAAGCATCCTGTATTTGCTTCTTTCTGACCTTTTTCTTATCCTTTATTGATGTATTTTCATCGAAGTTTTCCTCCTCTTGTGGTAGGGTATACGCCAGTGACATTCCATATTCGTAATTCTCCTCGTTTGTAGAATCGTTTAAATTACCAAAGTTCTTCTGACTCTTTTTGCAAATCGGGCATGACAATGTTGAGGTTGTTCCTCTCAGTTCGTTTACGACTTTTCCGTCAACCATGGTCAGGTGGAACTCGTAATTGCATTCAATATATTTTCCTTCTCCAATTTGCAGCATTGTAGGCTTAATCTTGCTTATTTGTTCTTCAATGTCCTTCACCGTGGTCCTTATGAGTTCTGCCGATTCCCTTGCAAACTGAAACATTATTGGTCGGCAATAATGCACTAATGACGGACGTGGATTTTTCCAGTGTAGGGAAACATCAGATTTTAGCCGCAAAGGAACAACAAATGCCATAAACATATTTCCGTCCGATATTGTAGCGTCATCGGAAGATATCCTTTGCTTATAAACGTTTTGTCCGGATGATCCATCGCAGCCCCATTTGCTGATCAATGTCAGTTTCTCAGGAAGAATTTTCACCTCATTTTCAGGAAGACTCTCCAACAACCGTTTTGCTGTATGGCCAATGAGATCCTTCAGATTGGCTTTCACAGAGACTTCCGTAAACTCCGTATGGAGTGGTCGTGAATTTATTTTGGCTTGCGTAATATGCTTGTATCCTGGTAAAACGCCAGCCCCGTGTCGCATCAAGGATGCCCGTGTTATCTCATATTTTTCTTTGGAAAGTTGTAAGTCCATAAACAAGGCCAAGACTTCTTCGGAACCATACTTTTTAATGTATGCGTTTGTGGGCGTGGGAATGCTTTCCTTAATCCTTTTAAGTCGCAGTGGGCTTGCATCAGCAACATATTTTGTAATCTGCGACCTAACTCTTTCACTATCCTGTGTAGATTTAATAGACAGCGCGTCCGATAAATGCTTCGTGGTCAAGTCATTGGTGGCATCGGCAAGTTTCCTCGTTCTTGTGAAAATTGAACACTCCTCAATACTTTTTTTTGGCCTTCCTTTTGCTCCTCAGGTTGATGTGGTGGGTTTATCTATTGCCAATATATCCAGTACGGTGTCTTCATTAAGCCAGTCCTCGTATTTGGAGTTGAAGTTCTGAATGGTTCGATTAGATTTCACCCATTTTGCCTTAATATTTGCATATATCAGATAAAAATTATTTTTTATAATTTCGCTTCTCGCAATATTTCCGTATAAGCTATCAAGTTCTTCTAAAGCAGCTTCCGTGAAAAACTTTGGTGTGGTTGACCTTCTAAACAGTTCAAATAATTTTAAATTGTTCAACGCCATGTTTTCAGGACTCAAATTGTTTAACGCCATGGTTTCAGTACTTGTTGCGCCAACTTTCAGTCGTAGACTAATCCAGGCATTATGATTATTTTGCAATATATAGGCTTATGCTAACATGCCTAAAAATTTATCTGTTCCCTGCATACATATGAATTTAGGCTGAATTATGCTCGTGTCTAAATTAGATTTGTGCCTACCTGGAGGGACCATAAGTCAATATTGTTCTTGACCATTTGTACTCCAAAGTAATTTTTAAGTGAGGTGCGTACCTGCGAATTTCAATGAGTAGTTTTTTGTGCATCCTGTGTCTGTAACAGGATATTGGGAGTAGATTTTGGCAGAGGCTCACAGGTAGACAACCGACTTAAAATGCAATTTTCAAACTATTAGATCAAACAACTGTCAGTCAACACATGTAAGGGATTCACGCCATACAATTTCTGCAACCATGTCTTTTTAACCTTTTTTACCTCTAGAAGCCAAACGGGCACGTACGGGCAGATAAAACCTTTTGAATTATGTAAAGAAATAATCAAAAAACATGTTTTGCAAATATGGCAAATATAGAAAAATATAGATTTTTTTATTTTCCGTTAAAGTTGAAAAATAGTGAAAAAACGGATAGTTTTTAAATAGTGATTTACCAGGAGAAACACAAAGCAAACAGTTAATTTTTTTTTTTATCATTATACATTTAATAAATACATCAATCAATACAAACAAAAAATAAGGCAATTCGTTACCTATTTTTTTGTGATATTACACCTGAAATCGCAACAAATTGACTAAAAATTGTGTGTTTTTTTGAAAACCGAAAGTCGGTCAACTTTGAACGGTTATATCTTCTAAACTAAAAATGTGATATTATTAAGAGTAGCATATTTGAAATCGTTGAAAAGTTTCCTATAGCATGGGTTTATTCAAAACTTCGTCGGCGCACATGAAAATTTTGATTTTTGCAACCTCGTTTGCTCTACGGGCGCCACTGTGCGACGTACTCATGCTATTTAGCCAAATAGAAATGCATATTTTAGACTTTGCAAAGCAAACAATTATAATTTTAAGTTAATTAGACCTCAAAGATCTATTAATTCAAAACTGCTACAGAAATTTTTTTAAACAGTTTTTTCATCATCTTCACCATTTCTCCATAATCAATAAGCAATGTGTGTATAATTTAGTCCCAGACTGTAAGTTATCGGAACCATTTTATTAAACATATTTACAATGCCCTGACTACTCACAAGTTTTTTTTAAACAATTTAAAATACTTTTCTATAGAAACTATTTAAATAATCCTTACTTAGATTCTTAAAATATGCAAAACATTAGAATTCATAGAAATATATATCTACAAAAGTCCAATCTGAATTTACTTAACACAAATTACTATTAATATCCAACCATAAAGCTTTTTTGGTCAGGGTTGAAAAATTTAATTTTTTTTCAATTCTTGTGTTTTTACACCCTATACCACTCGGACAGGTTAAAATGAGTTTGTTCTGATGATTGTAACTACAAAAAAATACGTATTATACAGATCGACTCAGCATAAATTTCTGATTCGATTTAGCGATGTTCGTCCGTTTGCCTGTGTCCATATAAACCTTGTTATAGAACTAAAGGTCGCAAATATAAATATATTTTGATAAAATGTGGTACATAAGCCATAGTCGGCCATAGGGCGTTGCAATTGATTTTAGTGAAAATCAGTGAACGTCAGAGATCGACTTATATCGATCAAATTTGTTGTGTGTATGTCTATCACAACCATACATGATTATTCAAAGAATAAACCATGTATGATCATTCCCGATCTTCACTTAAATTTCTCACAACACCAAACAATATTGGATAGTTTTTTCCCAAACTTAGTATACATACGTTTTTCAGAAAAATACACGACTTTACCAAATATGCTCATGCCCGATCCATTTTCAATCTAGTCCCCATATTAAAATAACATCCGTTATTAACTTTTACATATCTGTGGCAACAAATTCATTACAATGCCACACATACTTGGATTATGCTTATTTTCTATATCCAATTAACTGGACCAAGATTCTTACTTTATAGACATATTATAGGCTATAGTATAGTTGCTACAGACCGACCATAATTTTCTTATTTTTTTTTTTTTTTTGATATATTTATTCTTCTTAACTTCAATCTGTTTGTTTGCATACTTTAATCAAAGTTTTATTTTATTAGCAAAGTTTTGCACTTTTATAGCAAAATGACATCTTGTATGGGTTGGAATTAAAATAAATTGTGAACAAGTTACTATTCAAATACATTAAGATTGTTTTTAAAACTCAGCAGAACGATATGAAGACATTATACATTATTACTAGATTGGAAATCCAATTGGGAATTATTCAGTTTACGAAGAGACTTTGTTATAAAATGTTCATTCAGTCGTAATTTATTTGCATGCTAGAGTTATAAAGTAGAAAAAGTTAAAAAAGATAATTAAATAATAAGACTTAGAAAGAACTTAACTTAAGGAGTTTTTTATATAGTATATACTTAACACAAGTCTTATCTTATACGGATGGAAACTGGGAATTTCCATGATATGAGCTATCCATAGAAATGTGTTTTTGAATATATGGCAAATAAATTTTTACAACTTTGAATTCAATTGAAGTTGTATAATGAGCTTGTGCTGATGTTTGCAGCTACCAAAAATATTTGACCTGTTTGTTTGTCTGTGCATCTGTGTGCAATCAAACTACGTGCCTAGAGCCTTTCTCGAAACGCGTGCTTTAGGGTATTCTATAGCATTTTTTATTTTTTTGAATATGTACTAATAGGTGTGTTCTAGCTCTGCAGGAAACGCGCTGCGCTTGGAATTCTGACTCGAACGAATATATTTCGAATTTTCTTATTATTATTTGTGTTTTGTTTAGTCTTTTTATTATTTATTAATTTTTATTAAATTTACTATATTTTTTGCCAATATTTGTTGTTATTGTTTTAACGTTAGTGTTTCTTTGCTGCTTATTTTTTTTTATTTGTTTAATTTGTTTGTACAATATATATTTTTTAGTAAATATTAGTTTAGCATTACAAGTTTATTTAATTTTTTAACAACATATTTATTAGGGTAACAGTTATTTTGCAACTTTTGGTATTCATAGTGATCTTAAGTTGAAATGGTTAAAATTAGAAGACAAATCCAGAGGTTGTATTTTAAGAATTATTGAAGTTTTAATCACAAAGGTTAATTGGAACGATATAGAACGTTATCAGAAAAGCTCTGCAAATTTGTTAAAAGTAAATTATTTATCGGTGAAAAATAGAAAAAAGACTATATAAAACCGTAAATAACATTATTATAAGTGCGGGGAAATAAAGGATTTATACAAATAGTTTGTTTTTTTCCTTTACACAAAAATAATTAAAAACATTTTATGACTACAATGGCTGAATGCCATAAATGTAGAGGTTTAATACGTGGAGAAACAGGTATTAGATGTGAAGGTGTCTGTGGCAAAGTGTATCATTGCACGAATAAATGTTCTGGACTTGACAACTACTCATCCAAAATTCTGGAAACCAATTCTTTGTTGAGATCTATGTGTGAGGACTGCATTCTATATATTCAACAAAAACAAAATTAACTTGGCTGAGTATAAAACGGAATTCGAAGTGACACTTAAAAAAAATGAAATTGAAATTAAACAATTAATGGAAGCCATCGAAAAAAGATATGAAGAAAGACTTAAAAAAGTAAACTTGGTACAAAGAACTTGTGAAAAAAACGTTAGCGAAATTAAGAATCTTTGCGGCATAGTGAATGACTTTGAAAATAAAAATTAAAATTTTTGCAACACTATAGAACAAAACAGTACAACGATGTGCAACGAAATAAAAAAAGTAATAAAGGAAACAAGCGAAAAACAAAACAAACTATCATTTGCAGAAACAGTAAAAAAAATTACAGTGGTGCCAGAGTTGAAAAAACGAGTGCCATTAATAGTTAAGCCAAAGGAGAAACAGAAAATAGAAAAAACAAAAGAAGATTTAAATAATAAGGTGGATCCAGTTAATTTGAAAATTAAAAGTGTTGAGAACAAAAAATATGGAACAATTGTTATTCAAACTGAAAATAATGAGGAAAGACAAAAATTAAAGATGCGATTGAAAATGAAATGAGTGAGACATATGATGTTAAAGTTCCCAATGAAGATGAAATGACAATAGTAGTTACGGATATGACATTTAAATTCAACGAATGTGATAATTACAAAAATAAAGAAACAAAATCAACAACTAGAAAAAAGTGAAATGAAAATAGTAAAATCATATGAATTTAAAAAATATAATAAAGTGATTTACAACGTGAAAATAAAAACTGATAAAGAAACGTATAACAAGATCACGCAAGTGCAAAATTTAAACATAAGATGGGAAAAATATAGAGTGTTTGACGGAACCGATATAATACAATGTTTTAAATGCCAAGGATACAATCACAAATCGGGTGAATATAAAAATGAAGAAATTTGTTTCAATTGTCATGGAAACCACAAATCAAAAGAATGTAATAAAGAAATAATTAACAAATGTATTAATTCCATAAAAGCCAATAAGAAGCTAAATATGGGACTTGATGAAAATCATATAACATCAAATAAAGAATGCCCAGTTTACCAAAATAAACTAAATTATAAAAAGAAAAGGTTAGGACTATCCATGTAACAATTACAGCAGATAAGTTAATTTCGACCAACTGGAAATAATCGCTGATGAACAAGAAGCAGATTTTATAATATTGACGGAGACACACGCAATGAAGGAAATAGACGAGAATGAAATTAGTCTACCGAAATATGATCACTATACTACATATTCAAACTCAAAAAGGACCGGCGGAGTAACTATATATTTTACAAAATTTTGGAATATTTCGAAAATATGCGAGAAGGTTTATGACAACAAGTACTGGATGAGTGTATACTTGGCGAAGTTCTGGAGAACACAAATTATGATAATGGCTGTATACAGATCACCAAGTAGTAGCGAAGCAGAATTTTGCGAAGTATTTGAGCAAGTAATCGAATATTTATGTGAACACAATACGACTTAATTATAGCTGGAGAGTTCAACATCGATTGGAGTAAGGAAGGAACTTACAAAAACACATCAGAAAACATATTTAACGATAATGGACTTAAACAAATTGTAAATGAATATACACGAGTAACACCAAACACAAAAACTATAATAGACTATATAATAACTAATATTGAAAACATATCAGCAAAAAACAATAGTCCGAATAAAATAGGAGATCATGAAGCAATTGACATAAATTTTGAAATTCCATCCGAGAATAAGGAGCCAATAAATAAAAAGGAAATTGAGTTTTTTAAATATAATAAACAATCATAAAACAGAGAGATCAGTGCAATACTTAGATATAATGAAAATGAGGACATAAATACTACAGTGGGTCATTTCGACGACTGTATTGAGAAAACAATAAAGAAATTTACAACCAAAAAAACAGTGATCGAAAAAAGTAAAGTGAACAACTGCTTCAATGCGGAACTGAGGACATTAAAAAGAAAGAAAGTTTTTAAATATCAAAGAGCTATAGTAGAGAACAATGATATAGCCTGGAATAATTATAAAATTATTAGAAATATATTTATTTTGAATTGAAAGCGAGAAAAACAAATTTGTTAATAATAGAATAAATAATGCCATGGACCAGAAAGAAATGTGGAATGAAATAAAAGATTTAATTCTTAAGAAAAATAAAAATGTGATAAATACTGTGATGTTTTATGATAGCCTCACAATTTAACTATTATTTTGTCGATAGCATTAAGTCAATAAATGATACAATAGAAAATGTGCAATACAAAAATGAAATTCCTGTGATAAATAATAGATCTAAATTCCGCGGAATAACAATTCAAGGCCTTAAAATAATATGTAAGATCCTGAAGAACAAACCGAATTTTAATAAAGTCTCAAAGAAAATAATTATGGATAATTGGAATATTGTAGGTAAATATATGCTTTAGATTATTAATAAATCGCTTGAAAGCGGGGTTTTTCCTGACAGTTGGAAATATTCAATGGTAACACCAGTAGAAAAAATTGCGAAAACAAATAGATGCGATGAATTTCGTCCTATAAACACGCTGAAAACATGTGAAAAAATTATTGAGATGATTGCAAAGGAACAACTCGAAAAATACATGGAAGTAAATAAACTTTTTTCGAACTATCAGTCAGGATTTAGAAAAAAATACCCGTGCGAGACAGTCAATTATGTTATAAATAAGTGGAAGTATATAGACAAGAAAAAGAAAATTATGGCTGTATTCCTGGATTTTAAAAGAGCGTTCGAGACCATCGACAGAGAAATATTAATTCAAAAACTTTACATGTACGGTATCAGGGAAAACGAATTAGGGTGGTTTAAATCATATTTGACAAATAGAAAGCAAATAACAAAGATCAATGGCGCCAAATCAGATGAGATTTACAACGAGTATGGTGTACTTCAAGGTTCCATTCTAGGAGCACTACTATTTATAATATACATTAACGACTTACCAAACATCTTAAGCAATTGCGAAATTATCTTGTATGCAGATGAAACATTAATTTATGCGGAAGCAGACACGGAAGAATAATGCACGAATAAACTAATGCGTGAAATAAATAAAATAAATAATTGGCTAAAAATGAATAGACTAAAACTAAATAAAAATAAAACAAAAATGCTAGAAATGAATATGAACAGCGACTCAGTCTTTAAAAAAAATAATGAACCAATAGAAAAGGTAAATGAAATAAAATACCTCGGTTTTATAATCGATAAGGACTTAAAATTAAGACAACACGTTGAATATATATGTAAGAAAATCGGGAAAAAAATCGGATTTTTTAAACGGGTTAGAAATAAGATATCGTTAATAACTGCAATAAACATATATAACGTAATGATAGAACCGCATTTTGAATTTGGCTCTTCAATTTTATATACATGCTGTACAACAAATAGATAGACTACAAAAATTGCAGAATAAAGCTATGCGTTCAATATTGAAATGTAATCGATACACTCCAATACAAACAATGCTCGACACGCTAAAATGGCTTACTATTCAACAAAGGTTGGAGGTAAACACAATCTACTTTGTTCAGAAAATGAAAATTGGAAATGCACCAGAATACCTAATAGATCAGCTTAATTATGTGAGAGAAATACAACCATACAACTTGAGAAATGCAGATGACTTCAGACTTCCCAGTACTACAACAACAGCTATGCAATGATCACTTTTCTTCAGCGGACTAAAGTTATACAATATGCTACCGAATAGTGTAAAAAATGAGAGAAATATTAATATATGTAGAAGAAATATAATACAATTTGTTAGAAATATAGTTCTATAGCTAGAGTTCTATATATAATTGGTAAAATATACATAACATTATCAGATAAATTTAAAAGTATTGCAAATACTCCTAATAATAATAATAATAATAATAATAATAATAATAATAATAATGAATAATTGCGTTGTTTAGAGGTGTAAAATGTTGTAGAAGGTCACGGGTTAAATTTCTAGCCATAATGAAATTTAATCTCAAAGGCTTTCATTACACTAAATTGAAATCGCTGACCAAACTATTAACAAGACTTGACTACCAATTACTACATTTTCGGGGTCATTATCTGGGGGATGAGAAATTTCTTGTCAGAGTGAAAGTACTAGGCCAGTATAGAAAAGCCTCAAATGCGTTTAGCGTTCTCAGCCCTAACTTTTAAGGCTCAAGAACAATTGATGATATCCTATTCATTGATCAGCAAAATTGTAGCGCACGCTTAAATAAATAAGTTTTATTAAAATATATCCATTTTAAAAAACAGGATAAAAAGTTCTGATGTATGTTTGATTTAATATTTACAAGTAAGAAAATTATAGTCGGTCTAGACCGACTATACGATGCCATATACCATGCGTTTAGAGACCCTATCTCTTCGGCCCAACAAATTGGATATAGAAAATAATCATAAACCAAATTTGAGTGCGATTTTCATTAATTTTTTTGGCTGCAGATATGAAAAAGTTCTTATCGGATGCTATATCTATATGGGGACTAGGTCCAAAAATGGACCAATCCTGATCATGTTTGGTAAAGTCTCTTGTATTTTGCAAAAATATATACAAACAAAATTTGAGAAGAATCAGTGCAATATTTTTGTTTTTAATAGATTTAAGGGAAGATCGGGAAGCAGTCTATATGGGGCCAAACGGATCATTTTTGGACTACTAATTAATGGATGTAATGAACGCATACAAACCCAATTTGAGTAAGATCTATATGACAATTTGGATCTTATGGCAATTTATGTCGATTTCATAGGGGTAATTTGTGTGGGGGCTAGGTTTGAACATGAACCGATTCTCACCAATTTCAATAGCGTTCCCATGGCCGATAAAAGCTTATATACCAAATTTCATCAAAATATATTCATATTTGCGACCTGCAGTTTGATTACAAGGTTTACATGGACACACAGACGGACGGACGGACGGACGGACGTTGTTAAATCAACTCAAAAAGTGATTCTGATTCGATCGGTATAATTAAAGATGGGTCCAGGTTGTTACAAACAGCAGCACAAAGTCATTATACCCAAACCACATAGTGGTATAGGGTATAAAAATACACTAACACGTATACATCTTATCTACTCTACTAATAAATAATAATCATACGCCGTCAATACATTATGTTCAAAAAATTTATGAAAACGAAGGGATAAAAAGGATAATTTGTTGAAGATCTCAGTGGATAATATTAGTCCTACTTGATTTGCTGAAGCTATTTGTTGAATAATGAATTGGTTCTTTGCATATGCTGGCCTCGTACTTTCTACCTGACTTGCAACTTCTAACCCCTCTCCCAATAGCAATGCTGTTGCAGTATAATTATAATAACCAAATATAAAAAAAAAACATTTTGTAGCTTTTTATATGCACTTTACTGTATTCTGTAATAGTGTTTGTGTTATTTATGTAAAAATGTGATATGCATACTTTGGGGCATAAAATTGTAATCAATAAATTGTATTTTCAAATATTTATGTATGGCAATGTATCATTTATGTTTAAAGGAATAATAAAACAATGATGTTTATTTATTTTTAAAACCAAAGAAGCTTTATAATGAAAAAATATAAATATTGTTTTATATTTACATAATCATGTTTTATATGTTGTAGTTTTATTTTATTGTTAATTGTTTGTTTGTTTATTGTTGTTTTGTTTTAAAGTATTAAAGCTAGTTATTAAAAATATACATACCTACATATAGTGCTTCCGATTACTCAATAGGCTTGTGATGTTTTCATTTAATTAAATTTTTTTATTTTTTGATAAATCTGATAACTAAACAGATTATTTTGATGTGCGTATCAAAGAAATGAACGAAGAGGGATAAAAAGAAAATAAAGTTTAATTTGATTGACAAACAGTTGCCAGTTATGCGCAATTTCATGAGTTTTCATGATTTCTGATTTTGCTGTCAAGTTCGATTTTTTTTTAATAATTTACAATAAACCATTTCATATTGGTAATCTTTATGTTCGATGCTCTACTGAGCTTCTCAAAGTTTTTTAATTACATACTTATGTCGGAGTAATTCTTGGAAATAAAATCGTGAACCACGTAAGCATATATTGACGGCTGAATGTAAAAACAACGTATCAGAATTTTTTGTTTTTTTTTTTATATGAGAAGAAAAAATTTAAGGGAAATCACAAAAACTTTTAATATAAAAAATTGGTTTATATAATGGAATTTGCAACAAATTCAATGCAGAAGTGTTTGCTTTTTTGTTCAATTGTTAATTATTAAAAACTTATTAAGTTGATCTTCTCAAATAAAGCACAAGTAAAAAAATTATAGTCGGCCTTGCAGGGTTCGCCAAAAAGCGTGAAATATGCGTGAACACGCATTGAAAATCTATTTCACCCCTCAGAATTACCATCATGCGTCAATTTTCACGCATCGGCACATCATGGTTAAATTTAAAAAAGTAAAGAAGAATCAATGAGTTTTTGCTAACAAAAGAGTTCAACATAGTTTTATAAAATTTTTATTCTGCTTTACCTACAAAATATTTGATTGCGATGATTTTAAAAATAGTTTATAATTACTAAATCATTACTATTCATAAAAATACAAAATTGCTCCTTTTGCAAATATAACTAAATTAAAGATAAAAATTTCCATTTTGGAATTAAGGAAATATCATGTCTAAAAATTGAAATTTTGTGTAATGAAGGTTTTCTACTAAAACTTCATCTGCTATGTCAATTTTATGTGATATAAAAATTTTTAAAAAGTGAATAATCGGATTCTTTCAAAATATTAAAAGAGAAGAGTAAATAGTTCTTCTTTCATCTCAAAATTAGAAATAACAAAATGTTATTTTAAATTTTCGGCATATTGGTTCTTCCGTTTGGCATCCCTAATATGAACTAATATTCATAATGACTTTACAGTTTGACCTGATAGCATAAACAGTAATGTATGCATTAAATGTATAGAAGTGTTTTTCTTCGCTTCTATGTATTTGAAAAAAAATCAAACCGAAAAGTCTGAAAATAATTTCCCAGAATTCAGTTTATATATAAATAAATCTTTTAATATAATATACATAGTGTAAAATTACTATGCCATTCGTGATTTTGTTCTTTAAAAAGTTGGCATCACTAATTTTGTTAATATTGCATGTTCTTTAAAAGGTTTTAAATATATGTACGTATGATTTTTGGTGTTACTACAAATTCTAATAGTGGGAAATCCCTTTTAACATGTGAAAAGCTTTAATTCTACATATTTCTCAAATATGGCAATATTTTAGCAGAAAATTGAGAGCGCTTTTAGAACATCTTTTGATGTAACAATAATTAGTTGATAAGCGGACAAAACCAAAAAATGTCTTCAAAGCAACGAAGGTTGAAAAGTTACTTTTCCAAAAAACATAAATGTGCAAGTAGCCCTTCAAATGTTGGCATACATCGAAAAAAAGCCAGAATGGAGTTGGAAGTTCTGGATAATGATTTTAACGCTATCGCTTCGGTCAGTACTCCGATTTTTGCACCCAGTACAAGCTCTCCGGCATCTACCAGCAGTACTACGACTCTGGCATCTTCCAGCAGTACTTCAACTCTGTCATCCAATACCATGGCGAAACATTCTAAGTTCTTGGCCAAATGGTTAAGGGATTTCCCGTGGATAATTTATAATGAACAAGTTGGTAAAGCTTTCTGTAAAACTTGTAAGAAATGCCAGCTTCAAGGCATTATGGCTACCAGAGGTACTGCCAACTTCCAGCGCTCGAATTTTGTTAGACACGAAAGTTCAGATGAGCATAAAGCTGCAATGAATGCTCCTCGTCAAGCTGCTCAGTTAACAAACACTATAGAAAAAATGACTAATCAAGTTTTAGAATCAGATATGATTTTATTTAGAACTGTCTACAGAATAAGCAAGGAAGAAATCGCTCAACGCAAGTTTAAACCATTGATGATGTTACAAATTGCTAATGGGGTGAAATAAAATCCTGAATATGTGAATATGCATCATAGGAAAGTTACTCAAGTTGAATCAGCTCTATCGGACACGCTCTATGACCAGCTATTGCAGGATCTACAGAAAAGCCCAGTAATATCCATTTTGATTGATGAAAGTACTGATATTACTGTGACAAAGAAATTAATTATTTATGTCAAATATATAATGGACTGCCAGCAACAAGTACGATATTGGGCCAACTTGTCAATGGAAGGGATTCCCTGCGCTGCTGATAATATTACGAAAACTTTACTGAAGTTTTTGGAGAAAAACCGTGTTCCTATAACTAAAGTTATGGGTTTGGGAACAGATGGCGCAGCAGCGATGATGGGGTCTAAAACTGGAGTTGGTGTTCAGCTGAAAAATGAAACGCCATTATTGATACACGTCCACTGCATTGCACACAAGCTGGCTCTTGCAGTGAGTCAAGCTGCCGAAGAAGTGCTCAAGATAAGCAAGGTGCAATCAACAATCAACAGCCTTCATACATTCTTCAATTCATCTTGCAAGCATCATGATAAGCTGAAGGAAATGCAGGCCATTCTCCAACAGAAGCAGCTGACACTGAAGTACCACCATATTGTACGTTGGCTGTCGTTTGGCAAAGCTGTTGAAGCAATTCATGAAAGTTATGGCAGCCTAGTTTTAGTGCTCACAGAAGAAGCTGCTACTTCAGACCCTAAAGCTTCTGGATTGCTAAAAGCAATTCAAGCTTTTGACTTTATAAGCACAATATGTTTATTGAGGGACATCTTACAGCTTATTGATCGACTTTCCATGTGTTTTCAAGCAAATAACCTAAGTTTCAGCCTTTTGGTTGATAGATTACAGGTGACAAAAAGTCGTTTAGGGAAAATGGGCAAAGAGCCTGGAAAATATTTAATAGCATTTTTGAATGAGACGAAAGAAAAAAATGGTTACTACAGAGACATAAAAATTTCTTCTAATAACCTATCACAAAATAGTTTCCAGAAAGGAAACGACGTTTTGTTATGCACACTGGTAAATAACCTCCATAAACAGAAACATTTTTAAATTTCCGTCTGCTCCTCCATCAAATAAATCTGTTGATGAAGCCATGGATAGTTTGAAGGAAATATATTGCAATAAAGAACTATACCCTATATATGGTAGCATTCTTCCTAAACAGGATAAGTTGCAGGATGAATGATATGAAGTAAAATTTATGTTAGTAAAATACAAGGCCAAAATGGACATGCAAAAATTTTGCAAGTTGATTTGCATGTCAAATGAGCTAGGATATACTGAGGATGAGGAGTGTATGTATCCAGAGTACATGAAATTGTTAATCATTGCCTTAACTTTACCAATCTCTACTGCAGCTTGCGAAAGAGGATTTTCATTCCAAAACCGCATAAAGAGTGATAAGCGAGCCAGACTTGGTGATAAACATGTGGAAATCCTTTCAAGGGTTTCTTGCGAAGGCCCCGATTTTTATTTGAGTAAAGAAAATGGTGTTGTTCAATGTGTCATGGATTTCGCTACTGCTGTAAAAAAGTGTAAACAAAAAGTAAATGTATCACTGTCTTATTAACGCATAACACTGTTAAATGTATGTACTATACATACATATATAAATATCACTTTGTCATGTTTAAACATAAATACGAGTAGTAATTAAAAAATACCCTTTAGTTTATGAAAATACCCCTTAAAATTTTAGGAGGGGGTGAAAATACCCTTTGATAATTCTGAACTGGCGAACACTGCGGCCTTGTATGACTATACGATATCATGTACCATAAGTTTAATGAAGGGGTCTTAGTTCGAAATAATTTAATATAAAACAAGTAAGAAAATTATAGTCGGTCTAGACCGACTATACGATACCCTATACCATGCGTTTAGAAACCCTATCTCTTAGGCCCAACTAACTGGACATAGAAAATAAGCAAAAACCAAATTTGAGTGGGATTTTTATTAATTTTTTTGGCTGCAGATATAAAAAAGTTCATATCGGATGCTATATCTATAAAGGGGCTAGGTCCAAAAATGGACCGATCCTGTTTGGTAAAGTCTCTTGTATTTTGCAAAAATATGTACAAACAAAATTTGAGAAGAATCAGTGCAATATTTTTGTTTTTTAATAGATTTAACTGAAGATCGGGAAGCAGCTCTATATGGGGTCAAAGGGATCATTTTTGGACTACTCATTAGTGGATGTAATGAACGCATACAAACCCAATTTGAGTAAGAACTATATGACAATTTGGAACTTATGGCAATTTATGTCGATTTCATATGGGTAATTTGTATGGGGGCAAGGTCTGAACATGGACCGATTCTCACCAATTTCAATAGCGTTCATCCCATGGCCGATAAAAGCTTATATACCAAATTTCATCAAAATATATTCATATTTGCGACCTGCAGTTTGATTACAAACTTTACATGGACACACAGACGGACGGACGGATGGACGGACGGACATTGTTAAATCAACTCAGAAAGTGATTCTGATTCGATCGGTATAATTAAAGATGGGTCTAGGTCAAATATTTTTGTTGTTACAAACAGCAGCACAAAGTCATTATACCCAAACCACATAGTGGTATAGGGTATAAAAAAAAACAGCATAAATCTCAAATTTGTATTCCGCCGATATAAAAGAGTTCATATCGAATGCTTGCTCATGATAATATTTTGTAAGTTCACTTATACATATTTCTCAAAATCATATACAAACCAAATTTGAGAAAAACCTATAAAATATTTTCGTTTTTTCATAGATTTAAGTGAAGATCGGAAAGCAGCTTATGTGGGACTATAGCTAAAAATTGTGCTACAGTGTTTATTTGTGGACTACTGATTGCTGGGTACAATACACACACATACACCAAATTTTATCGATACATATATCTATAGTATTATTAGGCTAGGCGATTTCTTGTGAACGATGTTTTGTTCTACCGTTTTATCCCGATTTTTACCAAACATATATTATTTGAAAGGTATTTCTTTTTAGCCGTGTTGCAGATTTACAGATTTTATAATTTTTTCCTTTATTTTGAGTAAATTGCATTTAAAGTTGCTACTAACACATACATAAAATTATAAAATTTGTTATTTATTAAATTTGTTAATTTGTTTGTAATAAAAATGAGTTTATATTTCTGTGTTGATTTGTAAATTGGCTATAATTCATTAGCATAACTTAAGGGTCTTTATTTAATAAAAAAAATAAAATTTTCTAGAATTTGCACTCGAATTTCGAGGACTGGAATCTGCTAGTATGTATAAAGTGGCTGAAAATACATTGAAAACTTACAAAATTCATATATGTCGATTTTGCTTTTGCTAAAATTTTGCTTTTTTCTGCAAAATCACTCTTTGGTGTCTTTATTATGGAAAAATAATAAATTTGTTACAATAACTATAATTAAAAAAAAAAGTAGATACCAGAAAAATTATTTTTGAGTGATGCCAAAACAATAGAAACTTTTAATCTTTTATACCAAAGTTGATTAAAACAATAAAAATGGAATGATTTCTGGTTTTTTTTACACAATTGCATTTTTCAATGTTTCAATCTTATAAATAGTTATTAAACAACAATGGCAAGAGCAAAATTTTGTGTAGAGTTAAAAAACAAAATAGTAGGGGTTTCTACTGCTGGTCTTAAGCAAAAGAAAATTTGTGAGAAATATTTTGTGAATAAGTCTATAATTTAAAAAATTATGAAGAAATATCGTGAAAGAGTTACGGTAAGAACTCAAAATTTTGCCGGCAGTCCCCGCAAAACAAGTCGAAGACAGAATTATGTAATAGCTACAGAGTTCAAAAAATGTAAAAAAAATGCTACCTAAAGAGGTCACTAACAATCTGAAACTAAAGATATGAGGCTAATCTTAGTTGTTATCGTCCTTAACGAAACCACTGATATCCGTTTTGAATTTTTATTAAAAATTATCATTGTTTTTATTCACGTTTTGTTGCATTCACAATCCATTTTAAAGTAAACTAATTATTGAATATTGAAAATATATTTCACTATATTTTGGAAATTTTATAATTTCAATTGAGCAAACTTTTACATATGAAAATTTATGTTATAGTTTTTTTTCAACAAGAACAACTTAAAATTAAAACCAAAAAACTTTACTGGCTTATAGGCCCAAAATCTCAGCTAAGCTTAAATAATAAATTAAGGATATATAAAATTATATTAAAACCTGTGTGGTCATACGGTATACAATTTGGGGTACTGCCAGTAATACGAATATTGACAGATTTGAAAGATTTCAATCAAAACCATTATCACTAACGCTCTTTCTATACCAACAGTTAAAGATGAAATAAGAGCCATAAGTGAAAGATACCTGCAGAGACTAAGCAACAATGTTAATCCAGTGGCAATAGCTTTATTAGATAGCACAGGCGAGATCAAAAGGCTTAAACGCAATCATATACTAGATCTACCATTCCGTAAATAATCATTATTCAATATGTAAAAACAAATGAAAATAACACTGTAAATATTATTAAATTGTAATAATTAATATTCTTGTGTATCTCACTGGAGATACACAATATCTGTGATATATCAATAACTAATCAAATTTGCTTATTATCCTTGGATAGATTGTAAATAAAGAAATATTAATATATAAAAAAAAATAGTTTTTTCGTGCACAATCCTTAATATCTAATATTAATATTGTGATAAAAATATGAATAATATAGACTTAGTAACATATAAGAGTATATTGTGGGTAAACTTTTCTTTAGCCACTCCAAAAGTATCATTATGAACAAATTAAAACTTTGAGAGAGTTACTTAAAACTATTCTTAAATCTACAAATAGTTTTTGTTTTTAAACATGTTCATACAAAAAAAAAAAAAAAAAACTATTAATTTAATTCAAATCATACCAGTTAAATGATCAAAGTTAATTTATATGACATGTCAAAACATTAATTTTTATTACATAATTAAGCTTAATAAGTTATAACAGTGTTATGTTGTTATACAAATCAATACATCAATAATAAACAACAAAAAAAGCCACAATAAATACCATAAATTATTACACAGTTTTTATATAAACTGAATGAGCCAGCAAAATATTTATGTTTATGTCGTGGGTTTAACAATTTATTAAGTTTAGGGCGAAAAAAGAAAAAAACATTTATGAATGTTTTAGTTGGGCCAGAACGATAAACATATGTATATGATACCCTCTAACACGTGGCTAAGAAAATTACCTTAGGTAAAAACGTACTGGAAGAGGCCATATGGATATAAAGAAGCACAACAAAATATATGTGGACTGGGCCCAAAAACGTTCATATGTAGTTAGGCCGCATACAAAACCAAATTTGATGAAAATATTTCATGCTTTTATGTATTGAGATAGTCTTAAGAGAATATCGTAAGGCAATTCAACGAAACTTATTGGCGATTTCTTCTAATAATAATCCACGTACTAAACGCCATTAAACCACAACAAAATGTAAACAATTGCTAGTATCACTTCAAAGCTAGTTTTAATCGATTCATCACATTTTTTCTTAGAATACATGTACGATTCGGGCATTCAACCCTTACAACATTAAAGAGTTGTGAGAGTCAAAAACGTACCCAGGACCTCCTCACAAGCAGAAGAGTTTATTATGTTTTATCATATGTGTCATCATTAAGTCGTAGAAATATAATTAACGTTAAAAATAATTGTTAAATTTTAAAATTAAATATTCCAAATATAATATTCCAAAAAAAATTTAATTATCCATCAATAACTAATTTTTAAATATTTATATTTTTTTTCTGATTTCAATTATCGATATTGTTATTTTTATACCCTATACCACTATGTGGTTTGGGTATAATGACTTTGTGCTGCTGTTTGTAACAACCAAAAATATTTGACCTACACCCATCTTTAATTATACCGATCGAATCAGAATCACTATCTGATTCGATTTAACGATGTCCGTCCGTCCGTCCGTCCGTCTGTGTGTGTCCATGTAAAGCTTGTAATCAAACTGCAGGTCGCAAATATGAATATTTTGATGAAATTTGGTATTTAATCTTTTATCGGCCATGGCATGAACGCTATTGAAATTGGTGAGAATCGGTCCACGTTCAGACCTAGCCCCCATAAAAATGACCCCTATGAAATCAACATATATTGCCATAAGATCCAAATTATCATACAAATCTTAGTCAAATTGGGTTTGTATGTATATATTACATCCATTAATCAGTAGTCCAAAAATGATCCCTATTGGACAACTCTTGGTCATAGGCCCCATATATATAGCTTCTTCCCAATCTTCACTTAAATCTATCAAAAACAAAAATATTGCACTGATTCTTCTCAAATTTTGTTTGTATATATTTTTGCAAAATACAAGAGACTTTACCAAACATAGTCAGGATCGGCCTAGTCCCCATATAGATATAGCATCCGATATGAACTTTTTCATAGCCGCAGCCAAAAAAATTAATAAAAATCCCACTCAAATTTGGTTTATGCTTATTTTCTATGTCCAGTTAGTTGGGCCTATGAGATAGAGTCTCTAAACGCATGGTATAGGGTATCGTATGGTTGGTCTAGACCGACTATAATTTTCTTACTTGTTTTCTTTTGTCTTTTAAAAGTTTATCATGCTATAAATTTCAAGTTAATGATGAAACTTCTATGCTCCGTTTTCACTTCTGTTATTTTGATGATTGGAGATGAAAATTTCAAGGATTTTAATTTTTGTTAGATCAAGTATATTAATGTCTTTTGGAATTCGTTGACCATAGCAGTGTGCCTGACATTTTGATTTCATTGGCCAAAAGTCCAATTTTTTTGTCACCGATTTTTAAAATGTTAACTCCATTTTGTAGCTAATATATCCAAATCAATGCCAGCAAAAAAGTAGTTTAAACTATTGCTAATTGTGGGCGTAGCATGCTGTCAAACTCAACTCTTTTTTTAATTTCAGAAAAAGGTGACTTTTTTGTTTGTTTTTATCAAAAATAAATGGTTACTACTCGCAAATTATCGTCGATTATGACCTGCGGTCCTCTTTACAAGGTTGTTAGGATTGCAGTCGTTAGTTGTTATAAGTGGTCACAACCCTACCGTTTAACGTTAGGGGTGTTCTGAAATATTTATTAAACTACTATATTTGTGTCAAATTTTAAATTTAGTGGATAGAACTTCTAGGGAACAATAGGGAATAAGAAACGTATACCACCCAGAGAAAGGTGAAATTGTCCTCTTTAACCGTATATATACCTTTGCACCCGTGACAATCCGCGGGTAGAACACTTGTTTCATTTTAATGAAATTACTCAAAAAAAGTTCAAATTACCACCACTTGATTCGCTCTCTGAATCATGATTGTGAACCTTGGTGTTCAGACGAGTGTTCTTGTTTCATTTTGACGTTTATATTTTTTGTGCAAATATTTGAAGACATCCTTCTATACTTTACGTTTCACTATTTAATTTTTTCCATTTTTATTTGAATATATATATGTAAATATATGCTTTTTACTTGTTAAATGTCTATTTATTTTATTGCACAAATTAATTTTTTGTTTTTTCTTTGTTTATATATTTTTGACAGCTAGTTCAGATAAACTAGCGATAATTTCTAATCAAACTTGGAGATGACACTCAGTGTTTCCAGGTTCACAACTAGGTTCATTTTGATCCAAGTAGATTCGCTCTCAAAATTTTGTATGGCGAATCATGTAAATTCAATCATGATTCGGGCGCGAACCGTGAATGAGAGGGCGAACCGCGAATCTTGCTGTCCGTGTGAACATACCATTAGTCATAGGCCCCATATAGAGTTGCTTCCCGATCTTCACTTAAATCTATCAAAAAACGAAACATATTGAACAGATGTTTCTCAAATTTGGTTTGGATTTTTTGAAAATATAAGTGACTTTACCAGATATGGTCAGGATTGGTCCATTTTTCTACCTAGTCCCCATAGAAATATAGCATCCGATATGAAGTTTTTCATATCTGCAGCCAAAAAAATTAACAAAAATGCCACTCAAATTTGGTTTAAGCTTATTTTCTATATCCCGTTAGTTGGACCGAAGAGATAAGGTCTCTAAACACATGGTCTGGATCGACTATAATTTTCGTACTTGTTTTTAAAAGTAGTAAAAAATTTTTTGAGTAAAAATTTTGAGTGTAAACATTAAAAAAATTCCATTGTTACAAAAAATGCTTGTAGTTATTATTAAAATTCAAATATGACAATTTTTAATAAATAAAAAAATTAAAAAACCCATATATCACGTTAAAAGTAAAAAAAAAAAAAAATTAAAAGTTCAACTTTGACCTAGAATTTTTTTAAAAGTACTCAATCAATTTTAATAAAATTAAAACAGAAATTAAAAACAGCATTACTAAAATATTTTGGACGGTTCAAATGTTATAGAATTTTGGCCAATGAAAAACAATTTTCAGCCTCTGTGCATCGGCGTTCTCATAAGTTACTAGAATATTCCCATAGACTCCAATGTACCAAACGTACCAAAGTTTGTCACCGAAACAATTTTTTTAATTTTAATAAAACACCTAATTCTTATTAGTATTAATGATATCCTGGTCCATGCAAATTATAAATTCACCCAATCCAGTTGATATGTTAATAGAAACCGTACCACGTTTAATAAAAAAAAAAAAAAAAAAAAACTATTATGCAAAACTTGTTTAATCAAATTAAAAATGTGGAGTAAAAAAATTTTATGAAAATATTGAAACGTAATCGACAAATTTTTCGTGACTGCTTTTTTTTAGTAGTAAAACAAGTAAGGAAATTATATTCGGTCTATACCGACTCTACGATACCCTATACCGAGCGTTTAGAGATCCTATCTCTTAGATCGAAATAATTAGATTTAGAAAAATAAGCATAAACCAAATTTGAGTGACATTTTGTTGTCTTTGGATATGAAAAAGTTCATATCGGATGCTATATTTATATGGCACTAGGTCGAAAAATGGGCCGCTCCTGGCTTTATTTGGTAAGGTCACTTTTTTTTTTTGCAAAAACATATACTATCCAAATTTGAGCGAAATCTGTGCAATAATTTAGTTTTTTTTAGATTTACGTGAAGATGGGGAAACAGGTTCATATAACTAACAATTGTCCTATAGGGTATATTTTTTCACTACTAATTGATGGATGTAATAAACACAGAGTTCAGAAAAAAAAAACACACACTGAATAAAAAACTCTTACATATATGTAAACAAACATAGCTCAGACCACCAAACACATATTTTTATTTTCATATCAATTATGTGTGTTTCTAAATTTTGTACGGTGCCCAACACAATCATGACTGTGTTTCGTTTTAATATTTCGTTATCTACACGAACATTTTTCTATCACGTATTTTTTGTTTCGAACAAACATAAACCACACAGATTCGAGTGTAGCTTTATTTTAAGTTCGTTTTCTTGCATGTGTACTGCTAAAAAACAGAACATGTTCTTCCACGCGTGCATCTAAAAATTAAAACATTATCCACTCGCGGTTGGAAAAATCTGAAACATCCCTATAACAACGACAACAATTGTTTCAACTAAATTTACAAAAAAAAATCTAAAATAATTCATTAGCAGTTATAAAAAAAAAAATAAAAAGACAATAATAAATATATAAAAAAAAGATAGTAATAAAATAGAAAACAAAGAAATTTTATGTGTTGTTTATAAGATGTAAAAAGTGTAACATGTAGTATGTACAAACCGTACATCACATATGGCAACTGTTACGAAACTGCGAATAGTGGAAATTAAAAGTATAAGCAAAAATATTTTTAAAAAAATTAAAAAAAAAAAAAAAATAAATAACGATTGTTTGTTTGGACAAATTTGTATCTTCTGAAATTAATACGAAGTAAAATGTTGTATGGTATGAAAACTGTTCCTAACCACACTGCTCGTAGGCCTGACTTTAGGTGAGTGTGTTAAAGATCTGACCAAAAAGTGCAATTACGAGTGTATGTGAAGGTAGAGGGTTCAAACCTCACGGCCGCTCTTAGTAGAAAAATTTCATAAAGAAACAATCTATTCAATTATAACATAACAATTATCACAATGTTCAATAGGGTTATGACTAATTTTTTGCAAAAACCACGTGATAGGCAATACTAAATTGATAACAATAATCGTGTTAATATTGGCAAAAAAACCTTCCGCACAAAATGCAATTTCAAAAAAACTGTTTTAATTTTTTTTTAAATTTTTAATATATGGGGGATTTCATGTCAAGTGCACCAACTTTTGAAACCGATGTCTTCCGGTCGGGATGAAATTTACACCAAGGTTAGTCCTATTGGATAGTAGTTTCGACACAATTTTTCAACAATATCGGTCCGGAGTTAGAGGGTATCAAAATTTTACATTTTGGCAAACAGGTGTCTATTCTCATCCAAGTAACTTATTACCTATTGTTCTTAGAAAATTTTCTCCCAAAGAGTTTAGATAGCTATTTCTTCAATTTTTCGGAAAAAAATACTAAAAAAAAAAAAAAAATTGTAGACTTTTTTTTTTGCTAAATTAAAGCATTTTTTGCCTTTTTTCCAAAAAGGGCATTTTTTTTTTTTTTCAAAGAAAGCTTAGAATTTTTCCTTTAAGAGCTTTTTGGTCGCTTAGTGGGATGGGAGTGGGATATCTATCAAAATAAATGTTTTGTAACTCAAGACAACGGTTTTTCAATTTTTCACAAATGCACTATTTTGAATTTTTCCTATTTGTGTCTAAAACCTTACAGATATAACTTATACTGAGAAACTAGACAATGTAAACTTTCTGAAGGTATATAACATACCTAACTAAAATTTTATACCCTCAATACTGTAATACCCAGAATATGTTAACCTCAGGAAAAAAATCGCTTTTTTTCTATAGAAATGTTGAAAAATTATTATTTTTTATTTATTTTTAATAATAATTAAATTAATGCATAATAATAATATTAAAAATAAAAAGATAAATAATTTATTAAAATTTAATCTTAATTGCATTAGATCCATTTATATCATAACTATTTTTATACTTAATTTATTGTAGCTGATGAACTATTTAAGTCTTGTAAATTTTTAAATACCCAGTCTTTCATCCAGCTTTTTTGTTGCCTTACTGTTTTTTTTTTTGTCAATCCTTTGTTGGCGTTACTAGGTTCAGCTGTTGATTTCGCTGCTGGTTTATTTGTTGTCTTTGGAAAGAAATCGCATTGAATAAAGGCAGAAAACTTTTTCAACTTGAGTCTTCCATCGACAAGCAGTATAGAAGCATGGTATTGAGCGGTGCCATCGATTGTTACCGCAGCATCGAATCTGCTCTTCAGTGTTTTCAATGTTTCCTGATGATCCTCTTTGCTACTAAAAACTATTTTAGTTTCTTTACAATAACTCTTTGCCTAATGGAATAAAGCAGTCGCATCTAAGATGCGATCTTGATGTTTCCTCCAATACCATCACATGCTCCTTTACCATGAGCAGTAGGATGAAAATGCCACTCAGCTGGCATTCCCAAATCTTTTTCATGGGCATAAGATTTGCCAAGCTACTTTTGTTTTTAAAATGTTGACGAGCTGCGTCCGAAACGAAGTATACCTTCTTTAGTGTACATTTAGATTTCAGAAATTTTAGTATTCTCTTCTGGTACTCATAACCTGCAACGGTATCATGTTTTAAATCGTCGGATATGATTGCCATACTTTTGTGTTCCAGTTTATCATCTTTCATGTAGTAAATAACTACTGTGAATATAGTTGCTTGGTCGTTATTGAAGTGGAATGGTTGTATGACATCCTAAAAAACATATTTATATTTTTCTGCGAAATCATATGAAATAACGAATTCACCAGACTTCAAATGTATCTTCAAATCCTTGAAGAATGACCATTGCTCTTTGACTAAAAAGTCATGGTTTCTCAAGTTTAGCAATCCTGTACACATTTCTTCCACAAAATCATCCACATTTAAAATGATTGTTTTCAATGTGCATCTGTCAGTCTGAATCCAAGAATCAAATTTGACCTCCTCTATATATTCTTGGTCTAAAGAGTTGATTAAATTTTCTTTGATGAATGTGGTTTTCGGGCAATTGGTACATTCACCTAAGTGGCAAGAAGTTGTTACAATAGGACACATAGTCAATCTAAGACAATCGCGGTAATCGTGTAAATCTTCTGCCGAATCATCTGTTAAATACTTTACGTTGATTTCCTTTAACATCAGTTTAACATTTTCATGGTAAATGCCAACGCGTACTGTGTGTGCTCCGCTGCTTTCTGCCAAAACGCAATGTTTTGGCCTCATTTGGGTTAATTTCGTGAAGCCAATTCTAACATCCTCGTGTTCAGATTGAAATATTGCAAATAACTCCATCAGGTTACAGAGAACCATTTTCTTCTGTTATGTTATGAAGGTATGTTACATACCTTCGGAAAGGTTACTTTGTCTAGTTTCTCAGTATAAGTTTTATTTGTAAGGTTTTACACACAAATAGGAAAAAATTCAAAATAGTGCATTTGTGAAAAAGCCGTTGTCTTGAGTTACAAAACATTTATTTTGATGGATATCCCACTCCCACTAAGCGACCAAAAAGCTCTTAAAGGAAAAATTCTAAGCTTTCTTTGAAAAAAAAAAAAAAAAAAAAAATGCCCTTTTTTAAAAAAAAAGGCGAAAAATGCTTTAATTTAGCAAAAAAAAAGTCTAAAATTTTTTATTTTTTTTTGTATCTTTTTCCGAAATATTGAAGAAATAGCTATCTAAACTATTTGGGAGAAAATTTTCTAAGAACAATAGGTAATAAGTTACATGGATGAGAAAAAACACCTGTTTGGCCAAAATGGCAAATTTTGATCCCCTCTAACTCAGAGAGATCTGGACCGATCTTATTGAAAAATTGTGTCTAAACTACTATCCAATAGGACTAGCCTTGATGCAAATTTCATCCCGATCGGAAGACATCGGTTTCAAAAGTTGGTGCACTTGACATGAAACCCCCCATATACATAGTAAAAAATTATTTAAACAATGTAAATTTTGATACGAGGTATGATTATTTATTTATTTGATTATTGTTTGGTTATTGTTATTTAATTATTGTTATTTGATTATTGTTATTTGATTATTGTTATTTATGATATAAATTTAAGACTTAAAGTAAGACTATTTTTGCATAAAGGAAAAATGTCCTGAACAACTCTTATAGCACGTTCTGCGCAAATGTAACTACGCTGCTGATTTACTATTTGCGACTCCACTCTTTAGCTTTTTTGAATTGGGACAAAGATAGATTTAATAATTCAAAATTGGGTTCGCGGAAACAATGGTCTGAAAACCATATGTCGTACCATGCTCCACATATAAATTGACATATTTTATATAGTTCTGCTCGGTATTTTAGAATTAGGATAAATGATAATATTGCCAGAATTGCTCTAGAATTCCACCGAGCATTGCTTATTGGTGGTATAGTTTGAAATTTATGAAGGGAAATTTTTATGTTTTTCGTAGAATCTGGAAGCTTTTCTAAGCTCATATAGGAACTACATATCATCTCTCCATTTAATATTTACAGCTTTAATGCTTTCTTGGTTTTGTTTATAGTTGCTTTTTAGATGTTCATAATTAATGATTAGTTCTGATACAAAACTATAATATATATTTGGCGATGATGATATTCCATCCAACATATCGTCCATAACATATCTTAAAAGCAAGTCTAAAATGTGATGCTGGCAACCAATATACTGTCGAGGAACAAGTGACATTGTCCTATAATGGTTCTTTAGCAAAGCAACAACTCCATTTGTTTTGCCTTTTTTAAAGTTAGTTGTATCAGAAATGATCATTTTAATTGATTTCCACAAATCATAATTGTCTAAAGTTTCCTTTATACCATTATATATATTCAAAGCTTTACCATTTTCAAGAATAAGAACACATAACTTAACTTCCTTTGTATCATTTTTCAGTACGATTACCTGTATTTCTTTATTGATGATGATTTTCTTTCCTTCAAAATGAAGGCGCCACTTCTCATTTTTCGATGATTTTTTATATCTAATTTCTATTTCTTCAGCAGATTTTATAACCGCTCTGTAAATACTCGTTTGTGATGGCGTTGAAATGTTAATGTCGGTCTTAGCCAATTGTTTGCAGATTTTAGATGCTTTTGAAGTGATTACATTTAAATTTGCAACCAATGACGCAGCTGCCTTAACAGAAACTTTCAGCATTTCAGGAGATTTATAATCTTTTTCATCTAGAACCTTTTCGCCAGTCAAAGATTTTTCATTTTCATCGTCGAATACATCATCCATTTCAATATTGTCATCTTGATCGTAATCGGATAGTGGAACTGAATCAGAGTCGCGCATTACATCTCCAACGCTACTTGTTCCGGACTGCCAATTTAAATTTTTATTGGTTATATCAAAATCTCTGTTGAAACTGTAAGCTTTAGGTCTTTTTAAACACTTTTGATAACTTTCAGTTAAGAGTTTTACTTTTCGTTCTATATGTTATCGCTATTTTCGGAACTTTGAGCTCATTCCACAAATCTAATAATTCTTTTGAAATGGTTTTATATCTTCACTTTTTAGACTTGTCTGATGCTGCTAATCCTACAAATGTGCCAATAATAAATATTTGCTTGGGGATTTTGTGTAAGTTAAATAATGAATCTTTTATATTTGGTGTGGCTTTCAACGTTGATTTCCTGTTTTCAAAACAATTTAAATTTTTGCCTCAGAGCGTGGAATTTTTCTGCACAGCTTTATAACTTTTTTTGTCTGACATTATATTGAATTCGTGTGATTCAAACAAAATTAAAAAACAATAAGAGTTTATTACAAGATTTATCTTACACGGCAAAAAATGCATGTGCTTTTTTAAATAATTTATTTGTTTAAAAAGGAACAAGTGTAGTTTAGGGCCGATACCCTGATTTTATTTTTTTTAGGGGTTTTTCGGGTGATTCTAGCAAAATATTTTTTTTTCTGCGGTCGAGCCGATGTATATTTTGATCACTTGACCCTTTCAAGGCTGATATATCTGGGAATTTACCTAAAATTTTACCCCTTTAATGCCCGATGTTGCCTTAGGAGAGGTCAAAATATGCATCGAAATGAAGCTAGTGGATCTACTAGCTTTTGTTCAGTTGTTGTAAATACCAACATTGTAGAGATCGTTTTATGAGATAGTGCCATGTTTTACAAAAAAAAAAAAAGTAAATATGTTTAAATAGGTTCATAATGGGTTAATGGATTTCAAATTTAAAAATATCAAATAAAAGGCACTCCTGTGAGCTTCAAAATGATGTGTATATATTGGTCAATTTCGATACTAAATAACAAAAATATGTACACGTCAATGTTCAGACTTTGGTGGTCCATAACTCGGAAAATATCTCGACCGTCGAAAAAAAAAAATATTTTGCTAGAATCGCAACAAAATGTGTTATGAGTGGTGAAAATTTGCAACCGATCGGGGCATTGCACCTAAAATACACAAAAGTCTTCTATTTTAAATCAACTAAAAAAATATAGACCAAATTTCAACGCGTTTGGTGCGGAAACTTTTTTGACAGCAGCGAAGAAGTAAGATTGCGTTTCTTAACATTTTTTAATAGCCGTTTTGGCTAGGGCATGTAAAATTTGATATTTGCAAAAAAAAAAAAAAAAATCAAAAAGTCATAACCCTAATGTTCAATAAACCGCTGAAATGCCAGAAACCGGTCCGATTTAGAATGCAGTGTAGTTATGAATTTTTGAAATATATGCTTTCTTCTTCTTTACCACGTAACATTGAAACAAAATTAAAATTTGCATATTAATTACAGTATTAATTACAATATGTCTGAAAAATGACTACAAATCTAACACAGATTTTTAAATTTATAACAGAAGCCATTTGAAAAGTGTAGATTCTTAATATGTTTAGGAAGGTATATAGACAGAAGGACGGACGGTCGAATAGACATAAAGGGACTTGCAGTCGATCAGTGTAACATGAGATAGGGCCTAGATTAAATATCAAACAGCAGGACATACTCGTTGTATGCTGACTACAGAGTCTTATAGGGTATAACAACATACAGAAAACAGATTCATTGTGATTATGGAATTTTTTGCCAACCCAATAGCGATGAAGTTAATAACTGAATTTCGAGCTAATTAAGATTCCAATTGTGTTGCCTTAACCGTAAATATTTTACCATTGCTTAACTTTACAATAATTTGGTTGCCATAGCTTTTTTTTATCTGTGTGTATACAAAATATAAGCAGTATATTGTTGATTGTTACAAACATCAGCACAAACTCAGTGTATATTTACCCAATCGCAGAGCGGTGTAGTATATAAATATTAGCCTGCATGTGTTTGACCACAATAAACAGTAAAATTTCAAAAATCACAAAACAATTCTATTTTTTTTTTATAGATTTTATCTTGAAAATTAAATTCTCATTTTTTGGGGGCATGTAAATAGTTTCTCTTTTTTTTAATTTATTCTAAACGATAAGCCTAAGGTATATCATTTACAATATATTGTTTAGAAGACACAAAGTGCTCGTCCCAAAATAACATTACATATTTATTGTTTTCGAGTTAGTATCCTTTTTCTTTTCTTGGAATTTTCTTAATATTGCCCTTTTTTAAGGAGGTTTTAATTTTGTGTATTCTTAGGAAAAAGGTTTAAAAACAAATTATAAAGAAACAAAAGAACATAGATTGTGATTATTGGCAATATGTACTTGAAATTGTTTTAGAAAATCCCAGCGAAAGAAAGCAAGGCATAGTAGGCAGAGAGAAATTTATACAACGTAGTGAGTTAGTGATAAGCGTAAGTAATTGAATGCATGATTTTTTTTTTATTATTTAGAAGTAATACGTATATATTTTATTTGCTGGGATATTAAAGAAATATTTTTACTGTACTTTCTAATAAATAATATTTTAATCTTGAAAATTCAATTATAAATTCATGTATGTTTATTTAAGTTTAAGAAAGGACAATTGGCCAAACAGATTGTCTGAGGAATTTATGAATATTTTAAAATTAGAATTTTTATATCTTCTATACCACTATGAAGAGGGGGTATATCAGTTTATTATTCCGTTTGTAACAAATCGAAATATTCTTATAGCAACTCGAGTCGATACAGCGATGTCCGTCTGTCGGTCTGTTGAAATAAAGCTCGTTCAACAAACAAATCATTTACCCGGTAAACTTAGGTTAATATTGTTTGCAATTATTTCAAGCAGGTTGGTAATAACAAGTAAGAGTGTTAAATTCGGCTGTGCCGAATCTTTGATACCCTCCACCTCGGTTTGAGTATTGATAATAAATGTAAACAAAATATTGGAAAAATATGCATGCGTTTCCGGTTATATGACATAACTTCTCGTTTAATTTAGTTTTTGCTAATTAAATAGCTCGCCCTAACCTCCATTGCAAAGGTAATGGTTGTGTAGGGTGGCTATATGCATTAAATCGTGCTAATTGGAGATGGCTGTAAAGTTTCTTTTAACTGGCGAAATATTTTTTCATAACAAAATAAGAACCAAAAAAAAGCTCTCTCAAGTTTTTTATTAAAATATTGCCATATTTGGAAAACATAGAGAATAAATTTATAATAATAAATAATCAAGTTAGGGATGCCAAACGCAAAAAACCAAATGTCCCAAACATTTCAAATAAAATAATTTGTTCTCTTTATTTTCTGAAAAACTTCAAATATTCATCAAAAAAAAAAAAATTGTGAAAAATAATATATGTATAAATAACATTCTCATCAAATTGCGTTTATTTATGTAACAATTTTTATGTTCGCAATTCTTAAGTATCATTTGAGGTTTTCTAAATTTCATTGAATTTAAATTACTGTTTTCTGTAGTGCGAATTCAACGATCCGACAGAATTTCAACGATCCGACAATCGCAAAATATATCGACAGCTATTGTTGTTTGCACTGAGGATTAAGTGATTCACTAAGTACACACATCTTAACGACAGTCGACAAATCTATTTTTATATTTGTTTAAATTGTAAACGAGTGGCATCTCTGTTAAAATAAGCGAAAAACACAAAGAAGAATAGAAAAAAAACAAATTACTTCGTGTTTGACAGGATGATTTTATGTTTATGTTTAATATCTCTATTTTTTTTTACTAATATTTCTGTTTATTTATTTGAAAATGAAATAATGAATTGAATATGCTATTTAATTTTTTTATTTATATAAAAAAGTTTTTTAATAGAAGCAAAATATTTTCACTATTTTATGATATTTATTTATGTACGACGACATTTCAACCTAAAAATTTAAGTTTTTATCGATTGAATAAACAACACAAAAATGGTTGTCGTTTAGATAACAACAACAGCTGACTTTAACAATAGCGAATATCGTTTAAAAATTTTACTGATAATTTTGCTTTTCTTTTTTAACGATTCGACAATCGTTAAAAGAAGTTACTGAAAAGCTATTAATTTCTCCTGAATGCCAATATTTTTTCTTAATGTAAACATTTTTTAAATGTAAACATATTTGGTGTTTTTTTGGAATTTCAATTTGTGTTTAACGAATAAAATTTATATATTAAAGATGCAATTGATGTCTTCTAAATTTAAAATTATTATTTCCGACGTTTTGATATGATTTTCTGAATGTGAATAATAATGCTTTAGTAATTATAAACAATTTTTAAAAATTAGATGTAATCGCAATCAGATATATAGAATAACGAAAAAACGTATGAAATTAAAGACCAGCCCGTGTATACTTTTAACATTGTTCTGTATGATATGTACGAAAATATTGACATGTATGTACGAAAATATTGACTTCATGTTAAAATAGAAATAACTGTTGCAAATTGCAAAGCTAATTAGAACAAGAATTGTGGCGCCATCTACTGTGGCATAGTCACGCTGAGCAAAATGAAGTGACACTCTGTTAATGCAAAAGAAATGTATTTTCACCACAACAAAATATTGCAGAATTTTATGTAAATAAAATAATATACCGATTTATTTCTAACATGCAGTTATTATGGATATAAATATATAGAATATACATATGTATTTATATTATTTGTATTATTTAATATGTGTATGTATGTATATGTAAATATTACACACAAAAAATACAACATCAAACGTTATTTTTGTGTTTTTCTCTTTAAATAAATTAATACATAAAAATTTTGTTTAGCTCAATTTACATTGTTTTCTTTTTATTAACAACTAGGTATTTTAGCATTATTTGCTTTAGATGCTGGTGAACTTTTATTCCCTTTATATTAACACGTAGTGTCTGCTTGTCGAATCGACCGTGACCCAATCGATCTGAAACTTTGCAGGCAGGCTCGTGGCAATGACAGAAATGATCTAGGAAATTTTTTTTAGTGATGCCAAAACAATGGAAACTTTTAAATTTTTCTACCAGAGTTGATAAAAAAATGTACAAAGGGTTAGTTTTTATTATATTATTACCACAACGACTACAAAAACAACAAGTCCAGCTATGACAACAATATAACATTTAGAATAACAACAAGAACACTATAGAAACATCATATTTTCATTTTTTTTAATTTTTCAGAGATTTCCCTGGACCTGTTCCACCGATTTTAATGATTTTTTAAATAGAAACCATCCCATGAATTTGGAGAATCATTCTCACTAAAAATGATCACCTTAGCTATCCTATTGAGGGCGTGATCGTGACAAGAACAACATAGAAAATTATTTTTTTTCAAGACTTTTTTTTAGTTCTTCATTCAAATATCGGGCCCTAATCGACCGATTTAGACGATTTTAAATAGCAAACTTTTCAGGATGTTAGTGAATCATTTTTTATGTCAGCGAGCACCCTAGCTGCCCGATTGATGCCGCCATCGTGATTTCCACAGACGGACAGACGGACATCGCTATATCAACTCCGGTTGTTATAAGGATCACAAATATATATATTTTATGGGGTCCAAATTTTTTATTCTAATTATTACAAACGGAATGACAAACTTATATATACCCTCTGCACACTGGAGTGGAGGGTATAAAAATGGGGTATATGGGGCAAAGTTGTGCCAAAATATGACATTAAATATGGAGACAACTGTAAACAATTTTTGAAAATTCAGTGGTAATAATTTAGTTTTTAGTTTATTACAATTTTATATTTTTTGAATTATTTTATTTTCAGTTTTTATAAATTGAGAAATAGGTACCGTTATTAATGTAAACGTAACAACCTTACTTGATTTTTTAAAGAAACTTAGCTTATAGCGTAGTTAATATCTCACCGAAATCTGTTTATATTTTTGAAATCTTTATAAAATATAAAATTATTTCCAATCAAATTTATTTATCTTTAGCATATCTCCAATGGCAAAAATTTCTAGTTAATGGAAAATTGTTTTATAACAATTTCTTCTTGATGATGTTTTGAATGTTATTGAAATTTAGTTGAATGGGAAAACGTATTGTAATAATATATTTTAATATCCTGTATCACACACTGATTAGTTAATTATTATTTTGTACTTAAAATACTTGAAATATACCAAATACACAATAACTGAGATTCAGTGTACAACTTTTTGTCTGCTCAGCTGTGTGCCCATACAAAATAAGCCCCCACCCTACATTCCCTCACATTTATACGAGGCATTCCATGATTCTTTATACCCTACACCACTATGTGGTTTGGGTATAATGACCTTGTGCTGCTGTTTGTAACTACCAAAAATAATTGATCTAGACCCATCTTTTATTATACCGATAGACTCAGAATCACTTTCTGAGTCGATTTAGCGATGTCCATCCGTCCGTCCGTCTGTGTGTCCATGTAAACCTTGTAATCAAACTACAGGTCGCAAATATGAATATATTTTGATGAAATTTGGTATATAAGCTTTTATCGGCCATGTGATGAACGCTATTGAAATTCGGTCCATGGTCAGACTTAGTCCCCATACAAATGACCCTTATGAAATCGATATAAATTGCCATAAGATCCAAATTATCATATAGATCACAGTCATATTGGGTTTGTATGTATTTATTATATCCATTACTCAGTAGTCCAAAAATAATCCGTATAGGACAATTCTTAGTCATAGGCCCCATATAGAGCTGCTTCCCGATCTTCACTTAAATCTATCAAGAAACAAAAATATTGTACAAATTTTTCTCAAACATCGAATATAATTTAAGTATTTCATTCTTTGATTTTGGACCAGTTGTAGGCGGTAGATTCAAGGCATTTCTCATATTTAAAAGTTCTTCTTTGATACCAACACTTTTCAATATTACATAACAAAAGATTATTATGTAATTCAATTATATTTTCTATTTGATCAAAAATATTAAAGTGCATACAGTACATTACTATTAAAGTTTCCAATATATTAACAATTCATTTAATTTTCTCAAATTATATGGAAATATATTAAAAACTTCAGAAGTTCTTGTTAAATTAATCAAATTTTTTTCCTTAAGATGCGAAAGCTAGTTAATTTTGATTTGTATATATTTCAATTCAAGATATAAGTGCCTTTACCAAATATGGTCAGGATTGGGCCATTTTCGACCTAGTCCCCATATAAACATAGCACCCGATATGAACTTTTTCATATCTGCAGCCAAAAAAATTAATAACAGTGGCACTCAAATTTGGTTTATGCTTATTTTCTATATCCAATTGGTTCGACCGAAGAGATAGGGTCCATAAACCATGGTATAGGGTATCGTATAGTCGGGCTAGATCGACTATAATTTTCTTACTTGTTTTTTTTTTATTTTATTTTTTTGTATACAACTTGCCACAATAATATTTTGTAGGCTCTTTGTTTGCTGTACCATTTGTGCACCATAACGAGTATAATACAGAATAATCCTCCAAATAAAATTGTTTGTAATTAATTTAGTTTAATTGAATTTCTAAAATTTTACTGATTTTGATACTAAAAGTTGTGGATAAAATTGAAAAAAGGTCGTATCTTAAGTAATGAAACTATGTGTTATTATATTTTTTTATATTAATAGGAACTCGATTAAAGTATATTCAATTAAGTATGATTTCATATAAATAATATAAAAATACAACTCAAATAAGAAAACAATTTGTAGTAGGTCTGCACCGACTAGCTCTCATCGTAGTGGTAGAGGCCTTTAATGGATATAAAAATAAGCATAAATCAAAGTTAAATGAGATTGTTCGATATTTTTGATAGAAAATATTTCAAATTTCATATCTGATCCGATCTAGACCATATTTTATGAGGTGACTTGTGTCTTCTAACTAATATATAAATAAAATTGGAGTGAAATTAATCTCACTTGTAAGTCTTTAAATCAGTGGTCGGCAGATACATACCATCAAATTTTGCTCTGTGTGAGTGAGGTGTAATCTCTCTCTTACACAATGCACTTAGAGAAAGTTATAGTTAAAATGAGAAAAAGTAAGTAAATAAAAAAAAATTAAGTTAAGGATGCCAAAGAATTTAAATCTAGAATCAATAATACGCACATAGAAAACGACCAAATACTCATATCTTTTGACGTAGTTTCGTTTTTTCCCAGTATACCGGTTAACTTAGCCTTAAGGACGATTGAACGAAAATATGATATATTGGAAAAACATACAATCATACCTAAACAGTTATTTATTGAAATACTGAGTTTTTGCATAAAAGACACCAGATATTTTAAATTTGAGGATAAGTTTTATGAACAATTGAAAGGAATGCCAATGGGATCACCTGCATCACCAGTGATTGCAGATATAGTTATGGAGGAGCTATTGGACACGGCTATAGAGCAGATGGAAGAAAAACCCAGAATTCTCACCAAATATGTTGAAGATTTGTTTGGAATCATAAAAAAGGACAAAGTTGATGAAACACTAAAAATCTTAAACTCTTTTAACCGGCAAATTCAATTTACCATGGAAAAAGAAAATGATAGTAAACTACCGTACTTGGACTCAATAATAATAAGACAAGGAAATCTGCTTAAACTGGATTGGTACCAGAAGCCATCTTCTTCGGGTAGATTAATAAACTTCTACTCGAAACATCCTAAACGAATAACTATAAATACGGCAACCAATTTCATCAGCAGGGTGTTAGATATAAGTGACAATCAGTTTCATAGAGAAAATTTACATAAAATCCAAAATACTTTAAAAATGAATGACTTCCCAAAAAAGACCATAAATGATTTGATAAAACGTGAAAGAAATAAAGGTCCCATAGCTAATACTGTAGAATCAGAGGAGAAAATCTTTAAATCAATCAGTTATATATCGAATTTTTCTGAAAGGATGAAAAACTCTAATATTTATAATAAAGACAAATTCCAGTTAGCCTTTAAATGCAACAACACTGTTAATAAGTTATTCAGCAAGACAAAATCAAAACTTAAAACTGAGGAAAAACCAAATGTTGTGTACAAGATCGATTGTAAAGGTGACGATACCAACATATGCCAAAAGATATATGTTGGCACAACTAAAACAAAATTAAAAACCAGACTTTCATCACATAAGTCTGATATAAAAGCAACTGACAAACCACTGGAGCAAAAAACAGCACTCACAGCCCACTGTGCAATCACTGGACATCAACCAAACTTTGACGATGTTAAAATATTAGTAGAGGAGAATAACTATGCTAGAAGATTTACGTTGGAGATGTTACACACACTTAATTTAGACACAAAAGATAGATTAAACTACAAACTAGACACAGAAAACATCTCAGCTCACACATACAAACACACGATACACAAAAACAGAAAAAGACCAAAATAAAATTAAAATAGAAAAAGGAAAAAATACATCAGTTGACAAAAGCTTACAGCTGAACAACAGCTCAGAAAGTGATTTTTATTTTCGTTTATTTATATTTTTTAAATGTAATTATATTTTTCGTGTTTAAATGTTTTGTGTAATTTTTGCAATAATTTGTGTGATATTTTTGTATTTTTATATAGAACCCCTGAAGATGGTCAACAACGTTGACTGAAATATTGGGATAATAAAAAAGAAAAAATTTTTAAAAACAAATATATGTTTATATTTTTTATTTAAAAATTTTTTAACTCATGACCTACTGCCGAACAAAATCAACAAATTAAAAAATTAATTATGTAACCTATTTTAAGGTTCATGTTGTATAGCACGATCAATATCAATATCATATGGACAACATATTATGCGAACAATATCCTCAATCTGTTAGGCTTTATTTTTAATAAATTTTAACGAGGAAAATGAAGACTCACATATATATATGTTGCAAAACATCTAATATAATTTAAGTATTTCATTCTTTGATTTTGGACCAGTTGTAAGCGGTAGATTCAAGGCATTTCTCATAATTAAAAGTTCTTCTTTGATATCAACACTTTGCTTTTCAATATTACATAACAAAAGACTATTATGTAATTCAATTATCATTTCTATTTGATAAAAAATATTAAAACGCATACTGTACTTAACTAGTAAAGTTTCCAACATATTAACAAATTCATTTAATTTTCTTAAATTGTATGGAAATATATTAAAAACTTCAGAAGTTCTTGATAAATTAATCAAATTTTTTTCCTTAAGATGAGAAAGCTAGTTAAATAATAGTTTTTTTTTTTATTAAACAAAAATTCACATTCAAAATTTACATTTATTCTCTCAGTGCATCTCAAACAAAAAGCGTCGAATCAACGTCTTCATTCGAATGCTCATGCGAGACTGATTGATTTTTAATTTTGTTTAATATGTGAGCGCATGTAGGTGTGAGAGCAAAAATGCCGCGTAGTGGTTTTGCCGACCACTGCTTTAAATAGATCTAAGTGAATATCAGGGTTTATATGAGGACTGTGACTAAAACTGGCCCTACAGTTTTAAATTTGAGAGCGACGATTTATGTAATACGAATTGATTTCCTCCAAATTTTTGCTGATGCGAAATTATATGCATATCAAATTTTATCCAGATATGGTCGCAAGTTTAGTCGATCTCATAAGGGTCATTTGTATTGGGACTACGTCTAAACATGCACCGATTTCAACAGCGATCATTCTGTGGTCCATAGCTGCTTCTATACAAAATTTCATGAAAATATATTTGTAGTTTCGACCTGTAGTTTGACAACATGGTTAATAGGGACACACAGAAAGGCAGACGGACGGATACTGCGAAATCAACTTTGAAACTGATTCTGAGTCAATCGGTATCTGACAGGTCAAATGGTTTTAGTAGTTACGTCAATAATGATTCATTATAAAGAATGGCCCACGTATAATAAAGCCGCACAAAATTGGTTATAACTTTTTAGTAAAACTACACATACTAATAGATTATGTATCAAATAAAAGCCTTTTTATTCAGTTTTAAGGTAGGAGTAGGGTTTTAAAACCTTTCGTTTTGCATTTCTTTTTCTGCACGACATGTCGAGAGTGTTGTATCACTGTATCAAGTAAATCGAAGCAAAACTAAAGAAGATACAGCTTTTCCACCGACCGGCCTCATACGGTATATCGCATAAAAAACTTTAAATCGATTTTCTCGCAAATAAATGCTTGAAGTCCGTGAACATCATAACTCAAAATGTACTTGACCTATTCTTTTGAATTTTAACACATTATTTCCACACATAAATCAATAGGTAACACCAAAGAGTTTTTTTTATTTTCCATTTTCTTCCCCATTTTTTGACAGCAATTTCCAGAAATTTTATAGCAAAAATCGTGTTTTTCACTTCAAAATGCTGAAAAAAAATAATAATGAAAAAAATTTTCGGCGTTATCTTGGGAAACATATCACCTTTTAAACACATTTAGATTTTTTTATTTCACATGATCCCGTAACAAGTTATGATGTTCACCGCAAAAAACAACGCCTCCGGAGATTCGTGCCACGGACTTCTTTATTCAAATTTTTAAATGAAAATTTTTTCTAAGATTCTTCAAATGTTATGCTATAACGTGGATATGAAACGAGTAATCCAACATTATTCGTATCTTAAAAAAAAAAAAAAATTAATTATGAAAATACGTTTGTTTTCGCCTTTAAAACCATATAGAAAAGTTTTAATTATCGATATCATGAGTAAATGACACTGATTCCATTTTTGCTTATTCTTTACTCTTCTATAATTTTTTTTACATTTGCCCAATATATTTCGATTGGTCGAAATTGTGGGCAATTGGGAGGATTTATATATTTGGATATTTCATATATTTTTCCTATTTTTCTATACGGTTTGGGTGTTTAATTGCTCGGTATGACTTTTGTCCTCCATCTGAGCGTATGCGCTGCACAATACTTCCATTTTTTTTTATTAACTTTTTGGCTCTATCTGTTGGATATTCCAAAAAAGTGGGCAACATTTTTTCACGTCTCTTTTGTTCCATGGGGTCTGTACAAAATAATATCTGTGGTCACAAGCGCTAACCGCCTAAGTCGTTATGGTTTATGTTTGCTATCATATTATACTAACAACGCTTTATATTTACATGAAATCACAATTTCTCTAACAATGTTTTTTAAAAAGATATTAGTAAAAACATACTGACCTAAAGTTGGAAACACAACTAGGACGAACGATGAATTTTTCGTTCCGAATATTCGATCAGTGCGTCGAACGAAATACGTAGTGCGTAACGAACTCTGCCATAGGTTTATTTATATTTCTTATGCTGACGAACGACGAATAAATTGGTGTATAGTGGCCGTATTTTATTTTAGTTTTTCAAATGTTTTAGTAAATAAAGTTATTTTGGTCTCTTAGAATTGCTTTGTATTTTATTTATAACCTATAAGTTCAATAAAATCTATTTTTAATTATATAACTTTTTTTTTTGCAGTTTTTTGTTAATATTTATTCATTTTCATTTAATGCTTCTTTTTTTTAAATACGGTCACACTATCAGCAGCAACATGTAAACAAAAATGACACGAAATTAATTTATTAATGAAAATTTATGTAATTTTTTCAGAATTAAAAAAAACTAAATGCCGCCGTATAAAATAAAGGATTTTACCATCATGAACATGATGTTTACAATTGTACTAACTCGTACAAAGTTAAAAATTCTTTCATTCATAATATTTTTCCAATATTTAATTATATAAATTACGAACAATTTCAAATGACGTTACAGATGTTATGTGAATTCGTCGTACTTTACGCAACGAATTGTTGCCGCCAAATTCGTCGAGCTGTGTGAAATTCGTCATTCGTCCCAGTTGTGTTTCCACCTTAAGTCGTAATGAAGCCCCATTACATTTATATAAAAAGTTATTTTTTTCGAAAGCATGATTTTGGACTTAGGCGATTAATGCTTAAGATCACAGATATTAAGTTGAAAAACTTAAAACGTGTTAAGAGTAACGGTATATGTCTTGCCAATAACATATCTAAAGAGTTAAAAATTTGATACCCCAGAGGCGGTGTAATCACGTTTTGAATGTTGCCAGATTTTGAGCGGGCCATTCTTTACCCTGATCACAGAGTGGTATTTATTTTTTTTTTATAACCTTCTACATTTTTTTCTTATCTTGACGCAAACCAATTGGACTAATTATATCGAATGATATCTTAGAAAAATATTAATTTCCCCCCCCTTTGTTTAATGTTTTTTAAAGCATAACATATTCAGGGCGTAGAGTAGACGAGAGTATACGTATGAGTCATATTTTTAATATTAAATCTAACATACATCAGTCTTACTTTTCTATTTATACCCTATACCACTATGTGGTTTGGGTATAATGACTTTGTGCTGCTGTTTGTAACAACCAACAATATTTGACCTAGACCCATCTTTAATTATACCGATCGAATCAGAATCACTTTTTGAGTTGATTTAACAATGTCCGTCCGTCCGTCCGTCTGTGTGTCCATGTAAAGCTTGTAATCAAACTGCAGGTCGCAAATATGAATATATTTTGATGAAATTTGGTATGTAAGCTTTCATCGGCCATGGGATGAACGCTATTGAAATTGGTGAGAATCGGTCCATGTTTAGACCTAGCCCCCATACAAATTACCCCTATGAAATCGACATAAATTGCCATAAGATCCAAATTGTCATATAGATCTTACTCAAATTGGGCTTCTATGCGTTCATTACATCCACTAATGAGTAGTCCAAAAATGATCCCTTTGGCCCCATATAGAGCTGCTTCCCGATCTTCACTTAAATCTATTAAAAAACAAAAATATTGCACTAATTCTTCTCAAATTTTGTTTATATATATATTTTTTCAAAATACGAAAGACTTTACCAAACATGATCAAGATCGGTCCTAGTACCCTTATAGATATAGAATCCGATATGAACTTTTTCATATCTGCAGCCAAAAAAATTAATAAAAATCCCACTCAAATTTGGTTTTTGCTTATTTTCTATGTCCAGTTAGTTGGAGAGATAGGGTTTCTAAACGCATGGTATATGGTATCGTATAGTCGGTCTAGACCGACTATAATTTTCTTACTTGTTTTTTAGCTACAATTTTGCTGAATTTTGGTGCTTGAGATATACTGTCTGATTTCGTAGGGTCGTATGACTTATATTCAATTTAATAAAATTATTACACATACGTCTAAGTACTTATTACCAATTTTAAATGGACATCTAATAAAGAGGTGACTTTTTGCTGATGTTTGTAACTGCCAAAAATATTTGACCTAGACCAACATTTTATTATACTGATCGACATCTTCTATTATACCGATCGACGGGCAGGCGGACATCTTCCATCCGTAATCAAACTACAGGTCGTAAATATGAATATCTTTTGATGAAATTTGGATTATTAGCTTCTATCGGCCATAGCATGAACGCTATTGGTAAAAATTGGTGCATGTTCAGACGTGGTCCCTATACAAATGACCCCTGTGAAATCGACTTAAACTGGCATTTCATTGGGCAAAAGTCCATTTTTTTGTCACCGATTTTTAAAATTTTGTAGCTAATATATCCAAATTAATGTAAGCAAAAAAGTAGGTTAAACTATTGCTAATTGTGTCCTGAAATGTTTATTAAACTACTATATTTGTGTCAAATTTCAACTTTAGTGGAATAGAACTTCTAGGGAGCAAAAGGGAACAAGAAACGTATACCACCCAGAGAAAGGTGAAGGTGTTTCTTTAACCCTATGTATACTTTTGCACCCGTGACGATCCGCGGTAATTTAAACAGCCCTATGTATACTTATATACAAGTATACTGCTCGACTCAGAATCACTTTTTGAGTTGATATAGCAGTGTCCGTCCGTCCGTCCGTCCGTCTGTGTGTCTGTGTAAACCTTGTAGTCAAACTATAGGTCGCAATTATTAATATACTTTGATGAAATTTGGTATATAAGCCTTTATGGTACCATAGGATGAACCCTACTGACATTGGTGAGAAACGGTCCATGTTCAGACCTAGTTTCCATACAAATGACCCCTAATACATCGACATATATTGCCATAAGATCCAAATTAGCATATAGATCTCAGTCAAATTGGATTTGTATGTGTTTATTACATCAATTAATCGGCAGTCCAAAAATAAGCCCTATAGGACAATTCTTAGTCATAGTCCCCATAAAAACCTGCTTCCCGATCTTAAAACTATAAAAAAAAAAAAAACGAAAATATTGCACAGATTTTTCTCACGTTTGGTATATACAATATATTTTTTCAAAAATAAGTGACCTTACCAAATATGGTCAGGATCGGCCCATTTTTCGACCACATATAAATATAGCATCCGATATGAACTTTTTCGTATCCGAAAGCAAAAAAAAAATAAGAACAATGCCACTAAAATTTGGTTTAGTTTTATGTTCTATATCCGATTAGTTGGGCATGAGATATAGGGTCTATACGCATGGTATATGGTATCATGTAGTCGGTCTCGACCTGTAATGATATTCTAGCTTGTTTTTAAATAGTATATTTTCATTGCTGGCAAAGCATGGCACGCGAGTAGACATATCACATTTTTGCTGCTCTAATTGAAACAATTTTTATAAGTATTAATGTTTAATTAAAGTTCTTTATTGAATTTAATAAGTTCGACAAGTGCTTAAGAAGATTTTAATAAGCTGTGTTGCACATTTTCGTGTGTTTTGTTTTAATAAACAGAAAAATTGTAAACGAATCTAAACTATGATCGAAAACTAAGAAGTATAATAAAAAACAAAGAGAGTAAAAAAACTTGGGCAAAAACAATACCTCTTTCTCAAATCGCGATTATTATGATTTATCTAGCAGAAAAATAAATAATATGAATTGTAAATAAACTTTAATAATACTTTGCAATATAATTAAGTATTGCACAAAAAAAATTTTTAGGCCTTAATGTGAGCTGAACTTATCTAAATAAACGGTTTAAAAGTAAAAAAGAAAAAGGACAACAACAGTAAATTTTTTGGGCATATACATATAGTTGCTTATTTTTGTAAACGTAAAAATTACTAAATACAGCTAGCATTAAAAAATTAAAAGAATAAAGATAGAAAAGAAAGGTACAAAAACATGGATTGCTCCTCGTGTGGACAAAATTGTAATCGTAGGAACATAAAATGTGCAATGTGTGAAAAATCTTTCCATGTGAAGTGTGCAGCAGAGGCTGTACCTAGCATGACAGTAGCTATGGTTGAAACCATTAAAAAAAGTAATGGACTGCTTATATATCGATGCGGACAGTGTATAAATGTTTCCCTGTGCAATAGTCTTAGCATGAGTTCAATTGATGGTCAACAATTTAGTGCAAAAATAGAGAACTTGGGGATAAAGTTGCACGAAATTGCAAACATTCTATCGAACAACGTTATGTCTGAATTGGGGACTATTAAAGCTGACCTTCAAAACTGTATGGATCGTGTTAAGAAGTTTGAAGAGTCTACTCACATAAAGGTTGAAAAAATTATGATAGAGAACAACTTTTTGCATAAACAACTTAATCGTGTAAATATTGTTATCAGTGGGCTGCCTTCAAGCTTAAAAATGGCGAACTATGTTCAACAGTACAGAAAATGGCAGAAGATTTAGGCGTAGAGCTACAGGAGTACGACATTAATTTATGTACCTATACTCGCAACAAGAAAGTAGTACTTGTAAAGTTCAATTCAGTCCGAAAGCGGGATGAAATTGCAGCAATGTATTTGCGAACAAAAGACTTAAAAGTGAGTCAACTTCTGGCGATAGAGGCAAGGGTGTATATAAATGATCATGCAACGCCAATGGTGGCAAACCTTCAATATATATGTAGAAAGTTAAAAGGTAAAGAAAAAATAAAAAGTTTTCGAATCAGAAACACAGGTGTTCCAGAGGTAAAAATTATCTTACCAGATGATTCGGAAAAGGTAGTAAGATGTGAAGAACTACAAAGAATGATCCAGTAAATATAAACTGAAAAGCAATTAAGCTCAACTATGTATTTGAAATTTCATTTTATTATTTTTATTTTTTTTTATTTTTTTCCTTCTTCACAATATTTTTTACCTTGTTTCATATTAAACAAATGTAATATAAGTATACTCACTTTTTGTTTATTTCTGTATATCTATTTGTTTACATTTTTACTTTTATAAGGAAAAACCATACGCAATTTAACTTATACTATGATTTAATTTGTTTTATCTTACTATGTTACTCTCAATCACTCAAGTTACTCTTAAATATTAATTAAAATTGGCATAATACTTATTTGTTTTTTTTTTCTTCTCTTATTCTAAAGTGGAACATTTCTGTATTCAAAACAAGCTATTATTTTCTAGTAAAACAAAATTACAAAATAAAAACTTTGTTTATTAAATTGTAATTATCTTATTTTTTTTTAAGAACATGGGTTAACACTCCTTCGTAAAAAAGAGGATTTATTAAATCGAAAAGATGGAGTTAATTAAATATACATCTTTTTCTATCCTTTTTGTAACAATTGATGCTACTTCAAAAATTTATTATCAAATAAGATAATAGTGAACTTTCTATGTAAATTTATAATTTTATATAAAAATCTCAATTGAAGCAAATAATTGTTGGTATAATAAATCCATGTAATTAAAAAAATGTATCTTGTAAACTTAGAATATACATATACATATATGTATATATATATATATATATATATTTTTTTTTTTATTATTACAGTTAAAAATTGTTTTTTTTTTTTTGGGGTAGCTTATATCCTTGCAATGTGGGTGAAATTTTATAACATTGCAATTTATCTTAGTTTTAAGTTTATCAGTAAAATTAGTTATAGTTACTTAATTAGATCATGGATATGGGTTGTTTCTCTGTACATCAATTATGAATAGTAATAGTGGAACCACTATCACCATAAATGAGATTCAAAACTTAAATTTGAATGCCAACAACCTTAACGTTGCACATATAAACGCTCAAAGTATTGCGCCGAGGCCAAATTCGTTAAGTTGGAGGAAATCAGAGCTATGTTTGAAGATCGACACTTTGATATAATTGGAGTTTCGGAATCATGGTTGAGGGAGTGTATAGGTAATGATGCAGTATCCTTAAGTGGATATCATATATATAGAAGTGATAGATCTGTTAGAAGAGGTGGCGGTGTCTGCATGTATGTAAGTAATAGATTAAGATCTAAGTGTGTGGGTAAAATTATGGATGAGGGAATAGCTGAAAGTATTTTTGTTGAAGTTGAAATAGAAGGGAGTGAAAATTGTCTATTGGAAGTAGTATATTTACCTTATGGAATTATTTCTAGCTGTGAGGAGATACTTTCAGAATATTGCGGGCGGTATAATAGAATAGTTCTTATGGGAGATTATAACATAGACTTATTTGAAAATGGGAGGAACGTATGTGGGAGAATAGGATTGGAGATTCTGCATAATAATCTACCAGAGTTCAGAAAAAAACACACACTGAATAAAAAACTCGTACATATATGTAAACAAACATAACTTAGACCAACACACACATATTTTTTATTTTCATACCAATTATGTTTGTTTTTAAATTTTCTTCGGTGCCCAACACAACCATGACTGTGTTCGTTTTAATATTTCGTTATTTACACGAACATTTTTGTATCACATACTTTTTGTTTCAATCACACATAAAGCACACATTTTTGAGTGTTGCTTTATTTGAAGTTAATGTTCTGGTACGCGTACTGAAAAAAAAAAACACAGAACATGTACAATAACCAGGTTCGAGTTCAGTTATATTTTAAGTCGTGTTGTGGCTCGTGTAGTAAGAAAAAACACAACATGTACAATAAACAGGTTCGAGTTCAGCTATATTTTAAGTCGTGTTTAAAATATAACTGAACTCGTGTTTAAAATATAACTGAACTCGAACCTGTTTATTCTACATGTTGTGTTTTTTCTTACTACACGAGCCACAACACAACTTAAAATATAACTGAACTCGAACCTGTTTATTGTACATTATCTGTGTTTTTTTTCAGTACACGTACCAGAACATGAACTTCAAATAAAGCAACACTCAAAAATGTGTGCTTTATGTGTGATTGAAACAAAAAGTATGTGATACAAAAATGTTCGTGTAAATAACGAAATATTAAAACGAAACAGTCATGGTTGTGTTGGGCACCGTAGAAAATTTAGAAACGCACATAATTGATATAAAAATAAAGATATGTGTTGGCTGCTTTTGAACAGAACATTGTGTGTTTCATGTGTGTATTTTCTGAACCTTGTAATCTACCCACACATTTTGCTATTGGATCTTCAAGATCTAAGTTGATTGACTATTTTCTTGTATCGAATTATAATTTGGTTGAAAGAAGTGGTCAGTTTCAGTTTCCTGCATTGAACTCGCATCATGCTCTAATATTTTTTTATCGGTTAATATCAAAACTGATATAATGACTGAGGTAAAACTTGTAAGATATTTTAATGAATTTTATTTTGAAGCATGCGAAGCTGATGTTAATTCCATTGAATTAAGTGAGATATATAATAATTTTGATGTTAACAGACAAGTTGATTTTTTGGAAAGGATGCTCTTAAAAATATATGAGAAGCATATTCCGGTTAAAGCTATAAAACTTAGAAAATTTTCGGACTGGATGTTATAACACGGGCTCAAGTTATAATACGGGCTCAGGAACGGAGGGACATGGCGTACAGGGCATATTTGGAGAGTAGAGCTAGTGAAAGGTGGAGAATATATTGTAAATACAGGAACAGGGCAAAATCAATAATCAGAAAGAGGAAGATATATTATTTTCAGAACCTGTTTTAAAATTGTTCTCAGAAGCAACTGTGGGGACAAATAAGGCAATTAGGAATTGGTGGTAATGAAAATGGATTGGTGGGTAGTATTGATGTTGAGAGGTGTAACGACCATTTTGTTATGCCACCCATTACTAATTCGACAGATATTATCTATAATTCTCAGGTTTTTGATGAAGATTTGAATCGTTTTTCTTTTCAGATTATAATGAAGTTGACATATGGGATGCGATGAGTAGAATAAAATCAGGGGCTGTAGGGCCAGACGGTTTGCCACTTAAATTTGTAAAAATTATTTTTTCGTTAGTATCAAGACTCCTGGTATATGTGTACAATAATACCATAATTTCAGTAAAATATCCTGATTGTTGGAAAGTTGCAAGAGTAGTACCGGTACCGAAGATAAAAAATCCTCAAAATCATACTGATTTTAGGCCAGTTAGTATTTTGCCAGTTTGTTCAAAAATTTTAGAAATATTTATCAACGACCAAATCGTGGGTAGTTTAAATTATAAACGTTGTATATCTGATTTTCAATCAGGGTTTAGGAGACACCACAATACGACGACACTTATGACAAACTTAATTGACGAAATCAGAACAAAGGTAGATAGTAAATATGTCTCCGTTCTTGTCAGTTTAGATCTAAGTAGAGCTTTTGAGTCAATCTGTCATGAGGTTTTGTTAAATAAGTTATTAACTCAATTCTCCTTTTCCAAAAATGCTTGTGCATTAATGGCATCATTCTTATTCGTCCGAAGGCAGTTTGTTCAGTATGGCAGATGTGTGTCGACAACGAGAGGAGTGGTTAGAGGTTTCGCACAGAGGTCAATATTAGGTCCATTGCTTTTTAGTGCGTATGTTAATGATATTTATAACTGTATACCTGGAACTTCTAGCCATTTATATGCTGATGACCTTCAAATACTGTTTTCATGTGAGAAGGACAATGTTCATGGCCTTATGACTAGTATTCGGGAAAATTTAATTGGAGTTGAAAAATGGTGCAATGAAAATTTTATTGTGCTTAATGTCGTGAAGTCTAAAGCAATGGCATTTAATGCAATTGGTGTTAATATTCCGCGAATTACTTTTAGAATATTGAATTTGTCTATATTAATTACATTCGAACTCTTGGTATTTGTGTCGATAACAAACTAAGTTTTGAACGTCGTATAAACTTTGATTTGTCCCGATTGACAATGGGGTTACGCAAACTTTACAACATAAACTGTTCTTTGCCACTACATGTTAGGAAAATAGTGGCCCATGCTACCCTAATGCCTATTTTGCTATATGGACTAGAAGCATATTCAGGAATGTCGTGTACTAATCTGGATCGATTGAGAAGATAATTTAACAGGATCATACGGTATGTATATAGACTTCATGCAAGGGAACATATCTCTGCCCATGTGATTAATTTTTTAGGTTGCTCATTTGAAGATTATGTGAATGTCAGGCTTATGACGTTATTTTATAAAGTTTTTAAATGTGGATTACCAAACTACATCGTAACGGGATTTCAATTTGGAATTTCGTCAAGGTCGCAATCCTTAATATGTCCACGCTTCAATTCACTAATAATGCAGCGCTCTTTTAGGGTAAGAGTTTGTCGAACATGGAACTCTATTTTTCCGTATGGAGACAGACACTTTGCGTATTCAGTTACACAATTCAGAAATAACCTCGTCTCTTTACTTTTAAATAGTTTTTAAATATTTATGCGTTCATATATGTTTATGTGGGGATATTACTGATATATTATTTCATGTATCTATTTTTGTAATTTTTCTATTTCTCTTTGAGAAAAATTCATATCCATGGGAGGTTAAGTGAGTAAAGTTTTTTTTTTAGAAATACATATAAGAAATTATGTGTCATGAAATTACTATGTATTTGGCCTTATTTGGCCTAAAGATTATGAATAAAGATGAAATTAAATTAAATTAAATTAAATTAAATTAAATCAAAGTTCCTTTTCTTAAAGAAGTACTTTATAGTAAAAAGTACCTTTTTGTCTTGAAAATTTACCTTTTCTTGAAAAAGTACAGTTTCTTGAAAAAGTGACTTAACCTAAAAAGGTACTTCTTCCTTAAAAAGCAAATTTTTTTGGAAAAAGAAAAATTACATTTTCTTTAAAAACAATTTATCTTAAAAAAAGTTCCTTCTTTTAAAGAGGCAACTTTTTTTAAAAGTACCTTGTCTTAAAAATTATTATGCTTAAACAATCACATTTTCTTAAAAAATTAGCTTTTCATAAAAGAAAAAGTAGCTTGCTGAAAAAGTACCTCCTCCTCAAAAGGGTAGTTTTTCTTAAAAAATTAAATTTTCCTAAAAAAGTCCTCTTTTAAAAGGAGTACCTTTTCTTAAACAGTTTCCTTATCTTGAAGAAGTACGATTTCTGAAAATAGTATCTCTGTTGAAAAAGTCACTTTCTTAAAAACTACCTTTTCTTAAAAAAAAAATAAATTTTCTGAAAAAGTAACGTTTCCTCAAAAATTACCTTTTCTTAAACAAGTTCTTTTTTCGTAAATAGGTACCATTTCCTTGAAAAGTATATTTTCTGAAAAAGTATCTATTCTTAAATAAGTACTATTTCTTAAAAATTACATTTTCTTTAAAAAGTACATTTTCTTAAAAAAGTTACGTCTATAAATAAAGTACATTTTCTTAAAAAGTACATTTGCTTCAATAGTACCTTTTTCCAATAAAGCGCCTTTTCTTAAATAAAGTACCTTTTCCTAAAATGTATTTTCATCATTTATTGAACTGGCCACTTAGTCACCTTTCAACTAATTAGAATCAAATATCGTACTAATATGTCTCCCATTTCGCAAATAAAATTTGATAAATACTTTTCTACTCGGGCTGTCTTGCGGTGTTGAATTTAAGCAACATTTATTGGTTATTATATGTTTTTTAAAACTTTGCGCGAATCGTTACGACGACAGTTATGAAATATAAATTTAAGTATTAAATTACTAAACCGTCTGTATTTTATAGCTTTTCAAATCCAAATAAAACAATAATTTACATAACTTGTACGCACGACTGCAGTAACATAATGGCAAAATACCCAATTGGAAATGGCGAAAGTTGAGATGTATGTTTAAAACCGCTTTTGAGGGAATTATAGGACTTTTTCTTTTTGTGTTTGTTTTATTTTAATAATTTTTTAATTCTATTTTTAAAAAAAATATAAATAAGCAAATTGGAAAACCAAATCTAAGAATGCAACCAAAACTCAAAAATCTGGTAGCGTCCAAAGAAGTCGATACTAACTTTTGTTATTTATTTTAAGGAAAAGTTTGTAACATCACAAATTATAAAACTTTTTTTATTACACAGTTTTATGCTTTCTCATTTGAGCATTTCGAACATTGCTTTGTAACTGAATACAAATTTGGTGCCAATGCAATAAAATAATATTTGTTTTTTTATTAATTTATAAACGTAACAGTATTTATGGTTGTTAACATAATTTACAGACTTAGCAATAATGGTCTGGCGTATTCAATGCACTTAACATATTTTAAGGAACTGAAAAATGTAATTTAAAATATAAAAATATCCACAGATGATACCATAAATAATAATATGTTGATAAAAGCTGAAGACCTTCAGCAACAGAAGTATATAAAAAAAAATAATAATAATAAAAAAAGAAATCGGCAAATTATTTTAACACAGATTGATTTGATTTAAACTCAATGGTTCCTATGTAATATCGATTTATGTTATTATTTATACTGGTATAGCCCAGCACTCGAAATTCGAGTGCAAATTCTAGGAAATATTACTTTTTCATTCAATTTTTGTCTTCCAATGTTTTTTTAATCTATATATATATATTTATAGAAAACTTATGAACATTTAAATAAGCCTAAAGGTACGTTAATCAATTTTAGCAATTCACAATTCAACACAGAGCATCTGATATATAATCTTTCGCATTTACAGGGTGTAACGAGTTATTATAAATATTTTATTTAATTTAATTTAGTATATTTTTAAGACAGATTAAACATAAATTTTAACATTCTCATCTTCTCCTCCTTATGAACTATAACTATGCCAATTTTCACACTCCTCCCTACCCGCATATTGCTTAAAAGGGGAACTTAAAATTTAACTTCACGTATTAATATATAGATTTATTAAAAGGTAGGCGCCTAAAACGCTGACTGACTAAAATGTGCTGAAAATACATGTTAGAAAAAGTGCTTTCTAGGAAAAGGCATTTTTAAATGCACTTTTTAAGAAAAGGTACCTAAGAAAATGTACTTTTTTTTGGGAAAATATAATTTTTTTTGGAAAATGTAAAATTTTTAGGAAATATAATTTTTAAGGAAAGATAACTTCTTAATAAAGAATACCCTTTCTTAAAAAGTTACATTACCTTTTCTTTTTTTAAAAAGGTACTTTCTTTTACAAAATTAATTTTTTTATAGTAAAAGATAGTTTTTAAAAATGTATAAAAATAATCTTTTTTTTTGATATAGTAACTTTTTTTTTTTAGAAAAGGTACTGTTTATGTGTTTGGATTTTTGGAATTTCAAGTCCAGAGGGCGCTTTAGTTTTTAAGAAATTTCTTTTGTGTAATATTTAGTTTGAATTTTTTGTAAAATGTAATATTTTCACCGCGGTTTTTGTTTACTCGTAAAACTGTTGAAATAAAACTAAATTGTAAAGCCGCCATTTTTTGGACAAAAAAAAAATGAAAAGAAAGTAAAAATGAACTTACTTTGAATAATTTATTTATAGAAACCTTAACCTTGCTTGTGTTCTATTTTGTTTTTCTCTTGGTAGCTGTATCTCGGGTTCCACTGCATTTGAAAAACAAACAACCTATTTCTACGTGAAATATTTGAGTACTTTTTTAAAAAAGGTAAATTTTTTAGAAAGTACTTTTAGAACGTACTTTTAGAAAGTACTTGTTAGAAAATACATTTTCTAAAAAAGCACCTTTCTTAAAAAGGTAAATTTTTCATAAAAGGAACTTTTTTTAGAAAATGTTTTTTCTAAAGTACCTTTAGAAAGTACTTTTTCAAAAAAAAAACCTTTTATGAAAAATCTTCCTTTTATAAAAAATGTTTCTTTCTTAAAAAAGTACCCTTTCTAAAAAAGTTGCTTAACATAAAGCTTCTTTTTATACTTTTTTAAAAAGAGAAACTGTTTAAGAAACGGTACATTTTTTAAAAAAAATTTAATTTATTAAAAGGGTACTTTTTACAAAATTTTAGTTCTTTAAGAAAAGTACTTATTTAAAGCAGGTACTTTTTTAATAGGAAGTTCTGTTTTGAGAAATTATACTTTTTGAAAAAAAGTTACTTTACTAAAATGCCATTTTATTTTTAAATGTGGATTTTTTAAAACAATTTTTTTTTTTAAAATAAAAATACTTTTTTAAAAAAATACGCTCTTAAAGAGAATGAACTTTTTTAAAAAAAAAAAGGCACTTAACAAAATGTATCTATTTTGCAAAATGTAACTTTTTTAAAAAACGCACATTTTACGAAAAGTGTACTTTTTTAAAAAATTCATTTTTTAAGTAAAGAAAGTTTCAAAATAAGTGGTAATTTCTGAAGGAAAATTAACTCTTTTCAGAAATCTACAGTTTTAAGAATATATATATATATATATATTTTTAAAGATAAGTCACTTTTTAAGAAAAAAAAAAAACTGTTTTTTAAGAAAGTGTTCTTTCTAGAACAAAGTACTTTTTTTAAGAGATAGTACTTTAAAAATATATGTTTTTAAAAGTTGCTTAAAAATATACTCTTTTAAGAAATTTTCTTAAGAAAATCTATTTATTTAAGAAAATGTAACATTTTAGAACAAGGTACCTTTTTAGGAAAGATATTTTTTTAAAAAAGGGAACTTTTCTGACAAAAGGTCTGTTTTAAGAAATGGTACTTTTTGAAAAAAATACACTTTAAAAAAATTTACTTAGGTACTTTTTTTTTAAAACAAAGCTTCTTTTTGAAGAAAATATACCTTTTAACCAAGATTCAGAAAATACACACATGAAACACACAATGTTCTGTTCAAAAGCAGCCAACACATATCTTTATTTTCATATCAATTATGTGCGTTTCTAAATTTTCTACGGTGCCCAACACAACCATGACTGTGTTCGTTTTAATATTTCGTTATTTAGTTTCGTTATTTATTCAGTTATATTTTAAACACGACTTATGTTATATTTTAAACACGACTTAAAATATAACTGAATATAAAAACAAACATAATTGATATGAAAATAAAAATATGTGTGTGTTGGTCTAAGTTATGTTTGTTTACATATATGTACGAGTTTTTTATTCAGTGTGTGTTTTTTTCTGAACTCTGCTTTTAACAAACGTACTCTTTACAAAAAGCTGCTTTTATGAAAATTTAATTTTTGAAAAAAAGGTACTTAAATTTATTTATTTAAGAAAAATAACTTTTGATGTGTAAACATCTATACGCGCAGGGGGGTAAATTTCTATTTCATAATAAAATCACAAAAATAGCGTAACATGTGAGTTTACATGTTACTCTGTGAGCCGTAAGACAAATCTGTGTTAATTATGATTATAAAATTGTTTCAGCTAATTCAGCAACCCTTTACTGTAAAATGTTAAAAATTTCACAATATAAACGTATAACATATACATAATTCTACAACCCCATATATTTACTATAAGTGATATATAGATGACTCTCTCTGATTCTCTTCAATTTATATATAATGGATCTTTTGTCCGAAATAGATAATATAATCTCATTTGCAGATGATATTATTATATATCACGCTGATGATAAAATCCAAAGTATTAATGAAAATCTCCAAAAACAATACAATAAAGTTGAAAGTTACGCAACTAATTGGAATATGAGAATTAACGCTCAAAAATGTGAAACAATACTCTTCAGACCACCAGTTAATAAATGCAACCATAACATTAGAAAAAACTGGAAATAATTTCAATTCAAGTCAAACACGTTCAGTTGTAACATTCCTAATAGAGAAATAGTTAAATACTTAAATAGGTGTCTATTTAGACAAGTTTTTGTATTTTAATCAACACGTTAAGGAAATAATTAAAAAAGCAAGAAATGCCTTCTTTATATATAGATCACTATTTTATTCTAAATATGTGAGTTCTAAAATTAAAATATTAATGTATCAGTCCTTAATAAGACCCATAATAACATATGGCTGTCCAATATGGTTTAACACATCACCATCAATCATGGAAAAAAATTAGACTTTTTGAAAGGAAATGTTTAAGAACATGTACATCGCTTTATAGATCTCCAGAAAGCAATTATATTAAATATGTATCTAATAAAAAATTGTACAATCAGGCTAATATTATAAGAATTGATAATTTTATAATTACCCTTATTAGAAATAATATAATAAGATGTACACAATGTACTTATAATAATCGTATAATGGCTCCTTATTACACACATGAAGGATATATTATTAGCAGTTTACAGAAGGGATTTGTTCCTCCTGAAGCCTTTATTTTCCTTGACAAAAAATATTTAATACAAAATGAACATGGCATACCCATCTTTTACCATAATTATAGACGGGCAAATATAAAAGCAGTGGACTGCAACTTAACAAATTTGAATATTAAATATGATACAAATATATCAAGAGATTTAAATTCCTTAAAAGAATCAAAAACGAAAAAGTTTTGGTGGTTATCAGAATAAAAAAATAAATTTTCCGTTTTTAACTCTTGACCCATTTTAACCCTTCTTACAAAAGTAATGTTTTTTTAAACTTTTCATTGCAATTTAAAAATATAATTTAATGATATATGCTTCATATGTAATAAGAAATACCAATATTTATTTGTTAAAATCATTTATTATCATATTTATAATACTGGAGTACTCTATCAAGGGTCATTGTATATACCAAAAAATATATTTTGTTAACTATTGTTTATTATAGTGTATTATATTTCATTAGTAATCAATAAACGAAAAAAAAAATAAAATAATGACTCTTTCTGTTTGATATAAAAAAATCTTTAATTACTAGATGTTTACACATCTCCCCTGTGTTCGGACTCACATGTTTTTTTTTTATTAAAATAAGTTTCTCAAGAAAATTCTTTTTTTTATTAGACGTACTTTCTTTTTAAACGGTACTTTTGCAAAAAGCTACTTTTTGAGAAATATGCTATTTAAAGAATTTCACTTAAAATAGAAGTATTTTTTTTAAATGTGTTTTTTTTTAAATTTACTTTTTAGCAAAAGGTAATAATTTAAGAAAATGTAGTTTTTTAGAAAAGGTAAAGGTACCTTTTTAAGAAATGTACTTTTTAAGAAATTGCACTTTTATTAGAAAATTTACTGTTTTAAGAAATGGTCATTTTTTTAAAAAGGTCACTTTTTAAAAGAAGTTACTTGAAAAAATGCATTTGTAAAAGACATACTTTTTTAAGAAAGGTACCTACTTTAAAAAAAATGTATTTGTTTCAGAAAGAGGTACGTTATTTTATAAAAAGTACTTTTTTAATTATGCATATTTGAAAGAAGTACCTTTTTTAAAATAAGCACTTTCTTAAAAAAGGTACCTTTTAAAGACAAATTTACTTTTACACATCAGTCTTTTTCTTTAAAAAAAATATTTTTTAAGGAGAATGTACGTTTTAAAAAGACACAATTTTTAGAAAAGGTACTTTTTTTTAGGAAAATGGTCGTTTTTAAAAATGCACTTTTTACGAAGAGGTCTTTTTTTGGATAATGTATTTTTGAAAAAATTTATTTTTTAATAAAGTACCAATCTTGAAATTGGCTTTAATTGCTTTTGTGCGTTATTCAGATTCGTTCATCTGATACAGGTATTTCTTTGGTATTTACTATAGCAAATTCGGCGAATTGTACTCTTTGGCTACAAGAACCCTTGTGTCTTTTTCGCACAATTCAACGAAGCGATATGTCATCGATGTATTGTTTTCTAATAAAGAATAATATTTTTTATATTTATTCCTTTAATTTTTCTGAGTGATAACTAAACTAAATTCCTTGAAATTTAGTTTTGAAATGCTTTTCTTAGATCTCAAAATAACCAGTAGCCTTTAACTTTTAATAGCTCTTTCAGTAGTTAAAATTTGTGTTTTTTTTTGCCTAGTTGATATATTGACAACATTCTATTGCAGTTTACTGTACTGGTGAAAATGTAGTGCCTAATCACTTTATTTGGAACAGTTTAAATTTTAATTCTAATGACATCCGATTACCAGTATTAGAAGTTTTTTTTTAAAGAACATCTTATAACGGGTGATTTTTTAAGAGCTTGATAACTTTTTTTTAAAAAAAGCGCATAAAATTTGCAAAATCTCATCGGTTCTTTATTTGAAACGTTAGATTGGTCCATGACATTTACTTTTTGAAGATAATTTCATTTAAATGTTGACCGCGGCTGCGTCTTAGGTGGTCCATTCGGAAAGTCCAATTTTGGGCAACTTTTTCGAGCATTTCGGCCGGAATAGCCCGAATTTCTTCGGAAATGTTGTCTTCCAAAGCTGGAATAGTTGCTGGCTTATTTCTGTAGACTTTAGACTTGACGTAGCCCCACAAAAAATAGTCTAAAGGCGTCAAATCGCATGATCTTGGTGGCCAACTTACCGGTCCATTTCTTGAGATGAATTGTTCTCCGAAGTTTTCCCTCAAAATGGCCATAGAATCGCGAGCTGTGTGGCATGTAGCGCCATCTTGTTGAAACCACATGTCAACCAAGTTCAGTTCTTCCATTTTTGGCAACAAAAAGTTTGTTGGCATCGAACGATAGCGATCGCCATTCACCGTAACGTTGCGTCCAACAGCATCTTTGAAAAAATACGGTCCAATGATTCCACCAGCGTACAAACCACACCAAACAGTGCATTTTTCGGGATGCATGGGCAGTTCTTGAACGGCTTCTGGTTGCTCTTCACTCCAAATACGGCAATTTTGCTTATTTACGAAGCCATTCAACCAGAAATGAGCCTCATCGCTGAACAAAATTTGTCGATAAAAAAGCGGATTTTCTGCCAACTTTTCTAGGGCCCATTCACTGAAAATTAGACGTTGTGGCAGATCGTTCGGCTTCAGTTCTTGCACGAGCTGTATTTTATACGGTTTTACACCAAGATCTTTGCGTAAAATCTTCCATGTGGTCGAATAACACAAACCCAATTGCTGCGAACGGCGACGAATCGACATTTCACGGTCTTCAGTAACACTCTCAGAAACAGACGCAATATTCTCTTCTGTACGCACTGTACGCATTCGTGTGGTTGGTTTAATGTCCAATAAAGTAAACTGAGTGCGAAACTTGGTCACAATCGCATTAATTGTTTGCTCACTTGGTCGATTATGTAGACCATAAATCGGACGTAAAGCGCGAAACACATTTCGAACCGAACACTGATTTTGGTAATAAAATTCAATGATTTGCAAGCGTTGCTCGTTAGTAAGTCTATTCATGATGAAATGTCAAAGCATACTGAGCATCTTTCTCTTTGATACCATGTCTGAAATCCCACGTGATCTGTCAAATACTAATGCATGAAAATCCTAACCTCAAAAAAATCACCCGTTAGAAGCTTGAGATCATAGCAGAATTTTGTTATAAGAAATAAAAATTATTTAACTTGAAGAAATCCTCTCTCTCTCTCAAATGTTGCTGGGTTGTCATACAAAATCTGCCATTGTTCATTTAAGCTATAATTTAGATTTGGTGCAAAAGTTTCGAATTTAACTGCGGTTGTAAAACAAACTTATTATAATATTCAACATTGTTAACAAGATAAACAGTATAATTCCTGTGTTGTTGTATTGATTTGGAATTTTAGATGTACAACTAAGTGTTGAAACGTATGTACATGAGAAAACCTACAATTATAAATTAATGATAAATATTTAGTTCATTTAGCTACGCAAAAACAAAACAAAACAAAAACGAAAAAAAAAATAAAATAAATTATTACGCATAAACATCAGAGAATGGGAAACGGATACATGTATGAATGAATGAGTGAACATACTTAGTATATATTCATATTTGTATTTATTTATTTATACTCGCATGTCTGCAGAATGTGTAAATGCAACTAATGTGTTCATTCCACGCATAATGTTAACTACAGTCTGTATAACTACGAGTACGTATAAAAATAAAAATATATTTTTATATGATTTATATCTCGGTATTTATATTTTAATGAGTCCCTCTTGTGTTTAGATTGACACGCGTATACAAAAATTATTATAAAATACGAATATTGTGAAGTCAGTAGAGTGTGACGATTTAATGGAGTAATAGAGTATAATTCGACATTTCGACAATGGCATATAAATTTGGGTTTTTGAAGGGAAATTGAAGCTTTGAATTGATTTTAATGAAGAAGGCAGTGATAGATTTAGTTGATAACAAAATTCCCTAATAGTATTAATTAATACAGAATAATGTTAACAATATCATATTGAAACGTATGTCATCAGCTACAAAAGTTTACCAATTCTTAGCAAATTAGCATTGAATTCAAATTTCATTAATTAACATTTCCTTCAATTTTATCTTTCTATCACCACCGCACCCAGTTTATGAGTCAGTGAATAATTTTGCGTTTGTTCGATGTTGATTGAAGAATAATATTATATCACAAGTTAGTTGTAACGCCTTAGGCGCTCGTTGTAAAATTTAAATAAATATAAATTAATTTCTTTTAATTTCGTTAAATATTGTAAATGTATTATTATATATAAAATTTTACGGATTTTGTTCTGGAAACCTTAAAAATATTTGGACAGCCTTATACAGTCAGTCAAATAAGTTTGTATGCAAGCGGGTAGCTTATCCTTATAACATCAAAAAATATATATTCTCTGTACAGCGATGAAAGAAAATCTAATTTTTGAAAAGAAAATATTGGAAATTTTATTTCGAAACAAAAAAAAAAAAAAAAAAAAAAAAATCAAAGAGAACTTAAAGTCTTCAAATAACTACAACTTAAGTGAAAATATCCTCAAAAATATGTCAAACAATTAAGAAAATTATAGTCGGTCTAGACCGACTATACGATACCCTATACCATGCGTTTAGAGACCCTATCTCTTAGGCCAAACTAACTGGACATAGAAAATAAGCATAAACCAAATTTGAGTGGGATTTTTATAAATTTTTTTGTCTGCAGATATGAAAAAGTTCATATCAGATGCTATATCTATATGGGGACTAGGCCCAAAAATGTACCGATCCTGACCATGTTTGGTAAGGTCTCTTGTATTTTGCAAAAATATATACAAACAAAATTTGAGAAGAATCAGTGCAATATTTTTGTTTTTTGATAGATTTAAGTGAAGATCGGGAAGCAGCTCTATATGGGGCCTATGACTAAGACTTGTTCCATAGGGATCATTTTTGGACTACTGATTAGTGGATGTAAGAAACACATACAAACCCAATTTGACTAAGATTCATATGATAATTTGGATCTTCTGGCAACTTAAGTCGATTTCATAGGGGTCATTTGTATGGGAGCTAGGTCTGAACATGGACCGATTCTCACCAATGTCAATAGCGTTCATCCTATGGCCGATAAAAGCTTATATACCAAATGTCATCAAAATATATTCATAATTGCGACCTGCAGTTTGATTACAAGCTTTACATGGACACACAGACGGACGGACGGGCGGACATCGTTAAATCGAATCAGATAGTGATGCTGATTCGATCGGTATAATTAAAGATGGGTCTAGGTCAAATATTTTTGGTAGTTACAAACAGCAGCACAAAGTCATTATACCCAAACCACATAGTGGTATAGGGTATAAAAATGAAACACACAAACTTTTTGCTTACGTTAAGGTAGAAAACAAAACTATAGTAAAGGAATAAGGCTCATTTCAGTTCACAGTTACTTATGCAAAAATTTACCGTTAGAAATGGCAAATGTGCTCTGCAAAAGTGTTGTTGTACATATACAACAAATGCATGAGAGGGTTAAAGATTGGAACCAGTAATGATTTTGTATATTGGCGTATCCTATGCAAAATTTAGTTGTCTTATATGGCTGCTCTTCGCTTAATACGAGCTTAATAGACTACTTAGGTGGAAAATGTTAATTTCATATTTATTAAAAATTCTTTCTTTCTTTCTTTGTTTCATACAATAGAACAATGTTCCTTATAGCCTAATAATATATCAGCTTAAATTTAATTAAATTGTTATTGATGAACTAAATTCCACCATATAATTATTATTCAACGAATTATATTCATTGAATGTTCATTATTGGAGTAAAACATAATTTGTATGATGACAATTGACATAGAAAATGTTATTACGACACTAAGTTATATATAAGATACATTTAAAGGAATTTTCGCAAATATAGTAGGGCATTCATAGTTCCCGTTAATTAGATCAAAAAGACTGAATTGTAGGCCTTCTTTAAAAACTATTCTTTCCTAGATGAAGGCATTTATAACATATGACGTTTGTGAATTAAAAAAAATGAGGTTTTCTCTATATGAGCAATGCGAGCTTTTCAGTGAGGACTAAAAAGTTCAGCACCATTCTCCAAAAAAGTTCAGCACCATTCTCCAATTGGATCTCTTAAATGATGAATACAATAATTTTAATGTATAAAGATCTGAAAAATTATTGGGATTTATTTTTATAAAAGCAAGTATAGAGTAAGCATTAAGTATAACTTATCTAAGTGAAAATAAAATTGTAACTTCGAATCAAACAAAATTCCTAGATCTTCGACTTCAGTTACAGTCAGCCAGTTTTATTTGATACCTGCAACGAATTTTGGGCACGTGATTAAGATACATGGACACATTTTTTCATATTTATTATACCCTATACCTAATGTGACCATGCGTCCCGTTTTAAACGGGACCGTCCCGTTTTCAGCTGCTTTGTCTCGTTGTCCCCGACAACAACTCGGGGACGCAAAAATGTGCCGTTTTCAGAAATTCGAAAAAATATATGTAATTTATTTGTTCAAAAATGTAAGGACAAATCTTCAAATTCGTCAAAGAAAGTTTTTTTAATATATGTATGTTAAAATATATCACAAGTCTAGCTGAAAAATAATGAAATGCAGAAATACAAAAATCATCTTCTCTAGGCGATTTCTTGTGACCGATGTTTTGTTCTACCGTTTTATCCCGATTTTGACTAAACGTATATTATTTGAAAGGTATTTCTTTTTAGCCATTTTGCAGATTTACAGATTTTTAAATTTTTTCCTTTATTTTGAGTAAATTGAATTTAAAGTTGCTACTAACACATACATAAAATTATACAATGCTATGCATCTGTTTAATAAATTTGTTAATGTGTTTGTAATAAAAATGAGTTTGTTTTTTGTGTTGATTTGTGAATTGGCTATAATTGATTAACATAAATAACATTTCATAGAATTTGCACTCGAATTTCGAGGGCTGGAATCTGCTAGTATGAATATATATATTACGAAACACAAGAGACAAAAAGAGAGTAATTCTTTTTGTTTTTTTTATAATGATTATTTTGTACTTAATCAAAGAGTTTAACATAGAAGAGGCCAAAGTGCAGAACAGAACAGAAACTAACCCATACAGGGATGGAAAATATGTTTTCTGTTATTGTACCAATCGGACAAACAAATTGTACTTTTCAATCCTCACGGTACCAAATTTTTTCCGCTTTTTTTTTTTTAACAATTTATCGTATTGAGTCAGATTTGCTTAGACACTAAAAAGACTTAAAAAATTTAAATTGGTGGTGAAACAAAATTTATCGTTAATTGTAGTCGTATAATTACCAAAAAAGTTTGTAAAATTTTACTCTAATTTTTATAAATGTCACATCTTTTTTTTCTGTGTGTCCGCCTCCCTTGGATTCTTCAGTTGCTGTAGAAACTTGTTATGTATAAAATGCCAAAAAATTAATAATTGTACTGCAATTTAACATTTTCAGGATTTGCTATTAAAAAATTTAAAGGCATTTAATAGCTTTTTAACAATAATACACTTTTTTTCTTATTATTTTTTTGTATTGAGAGGTAATTTAAAATCAGCTGTTCAATTTTGCCACTTCCGTATATTTTAGTACAAAGTGTATGGAAACGTTTTGTACATTTGATGTTCAAAAAGTTCTAGATATATTGATCGATATAGAACATATCGATTGCAATAAAGATACGGAAGTATTCGATGAATATTCACTCGTATCTAAATACGTAACATCGCAGAAAATTTATGAATGGAATCAACAAAATATTTCTACGGAAAATCGTTGGGTGGAAGTACTTAAACATTTTAAAAGCAATTACCTAAACCATGCAAATTTTAAAATTTCAGTTGAATATATTTTATGTTTGCCTGGTACAAATGCGTCAGTTGAACGTGTATTTTCTTTGATACAAAAGTTGTGGACCGAAGAAAAAACTCAATTAAGGGTATCAGTGCTTAAGGCTATGTTAATTATTAGAGTTAATATAAAAATATCCTGCCAAGAGTTCCACACATATTTGAAATCGTCACCTACAATTTTGAAACAAATTTGTGCCTGTGAAAATTATAACAATGTATAAACAATTGTTTTTAGAGTACCGTAAAATAAATAATGCCATTTACTATGGACAAATAAAATATTATTATATTATCTATGCATTTCCATTTCATATAACCGAACCCATCAGAATTATTCGATGTCCCGTTTTCAGGTAAAAACAAGTAAGAAAATTATAGTCGGTCTAGACCAACTATACGATACCCTATACGATGCGCTTAGAGACCCTATCTCTTAGGCCCAACTAACTGGACATAGAAAATAAGCAAAAACCAAATTTGGGTGGGATTTTTATTAATTTTTTTGGCTGCAGATATGAAAAAGTTCATATCGGATGCTATATCTATATGGGGACTAGGTCCAAAAATGGACCGATCCTGATCATGTTTGGTAAAGTCTCTTGTATTTTGCAAAAATATATACAAACAAAATTTGAGAAGAATCAGTGCAATATTTTTGTTTTTTAATAGATTTAAGTGAAGATCGGGAAGCAGCTCTATGTGGGGCCAAAGGGATCATTATTGGACTACTCATTAATAGATGTAATGAACGCATACAAACACAATTTGAGTAACAATTCGGATCTTATGGCAATTTATGTCGATTTCATAGGGGTAATTTGTATGGGGGCTAGGTCTGAACATGGACCGATTCTCACCAATTTCAATAGCGTTCATCCTGTGGCCAATAAAAGTTTATGTACCAAATTTCATCAAAATATATTCATATTTGCAGTTTGATTACAAGGTTTACATGGACACACAGACGGACGGACGGACGGACGGACGGACATCAATCAACTCAAACAGCAGCACAAAGTCATTATACCCAAACCACATTGTGGTATAGGGTATAAAAATATGGCCACTTAACCTATACCACTATGTGGTTTGGGTATAATGACTTTGTGCTGCTGTTTGTAACTACCTAAAATATTTGACCTAAACCCATCTTTTATTATACCAATCGAATTGGAATCACTATCTGATTCGATTTAACGATGTCCGTCCGTGTGTCCGTCCGTCTGTGTGGCCATGTAAACCTTGTAATCAAACTGCAGGTCGCAAGTATGAATATATTTTGATGAAATATGGTATATAAGCTTTTATCGGCCACGGGATGAACGCTATTGAAACTGGTGGGAATCGGTCCATGTTCAGACCTAGCCCCCATACAAATGACCCCTATGAAATCGACTTAAATTGCCATAAGATACAAATTATCATATAAATCTTATTCAAATTGGGTTTGTATATGTTTACTATATCCATTAATCAGTAGTCCAAAAATGATGTCTATGGGACAACTCTTAGTCATAGGCCCCATATAGAGCTGCTTCCCGATCTTCACTTAAATCTATCAAAAAACAAAAATATTGCACTGATTTTTCTCAAATTTTGTTTGTATATATTTTTGCAAAATACAGTAGACCTTACCAAACATGGTCAGGATAGGTCCATTTTTGTGCCTAGTCCCCATATAGATATAGCATCCGATATGAAATTTTTCATATCTGCAGCCAAAAAAATTAATAAAAATCCCACTCAAATTTGGTTTATGCTTATTTTCTATATCCAGTTAGTTGGGCCTGAGAGATAGGGTCTCTAAACGCATGGTATGGGGTCTACACCGACTATAATTTTCTTACTTGTTTTAACTAATTTTTTGTTCACCAAGTGTTCAAGAAAAAAATAAAGTAGTAAAAGAACTACAGAATATCCGTATATTTTTTATATATTTTTTGTTTTGATGACTCAGTTCGGTGTGAGGTCCAGAAAGATGTAAATTTCTATTATTCGCAGTTTTTTGCTGCCAAATCCATGCGTATTATGATGTAGTTATACCATATACCACTATGTGGTCAGGGTATAATGACTTTGTGCTGATGTTTGTAACCACCAAAAATATTTGACCTAGAACCATCTTTTATTGTACCGAATCACTTTCTGAGTCGATTTAGCGATGTCCGTCCATCCGTCTGTCCATCTGTGTGGCCATGTAAACCTTGTAATAAAACTACAGGTCGCAAATATGAACATATTTTGCTGGAATTTGGTATGTAACCTTCTATCAGCCATGGCATGAAAGCTATTGAAAATCGGTGCATGTTCAGACATATTCCCCATACAAATGACACCTATGAAATCGACTTAAATTGCCATATGATTCGAATTATCATATAGATCTCGGTCAAATTGGGTTTGTGTTTGTTTATTACACCCACTAATCAGTAGTCCAAAAATGAGCTCATTTTTAGACCTAGTCCCCATATAACTATATCATTCTATATGACCTTTTCATATTCAAAGGCAAAAGAATTAATAACAATGCCACTTAAATTTGGGTTATGCTTATTTGCGATATCCAATTAGTTGGGCGCAAGAGATAGGATCTCTAAACTCATGGTATAGGGTATCGTATAGTCGGTCTAGACCGACTTGTTTCTTTTCTTATGTGATGCAATATGGATATGGACTTAGGGAATTTTCAGTATCAAATTTTAATATTGTAACTCTAATGGCATCTGTATATATAAAAATGGATGAACGGATAAAATGAAATTTTTAGGGAATGTTGAGAATAGCCTGGCGGGTGTGAGGTGTGATATTTGATTTTTGGTCTATGGGCGAAGGGGCGTGGCAAAATAAAATTTGAATATTGTACATATCGCACCTGTCCTCTAAAGTGAGTCAACTCAAAATTTTTCAATTTCCACTTTTTGCAAGAAAACGATACACAGTGGTCATACCTATCCACTGTAAAAATTTTACATCGGTTTCTCTAGTCTTTCGCAAAAAATAAATACGGTTGTAATCCTATTTGTTTTATAAGAGTAGCTTCTTTGGAATCCATTAAAAAGATATATTTTGAGTTGCACCCAAAAAACTTGTTATTTTTGATGATCACTGAAAAAATCGCTAAAACGACTACTGTTGTATACTTATTATTCGCAATTCTTTACAATGAATCAACTGTTTTTAAATGTTATAGTAAATTAAAAAAAAAAACCGTTTTTTGCCTCTACTAAAAATTTGTAAATTTTGAGTTGACTCACTTTAGATGTACAGGTGCGATATTTACAAAAATGGAATGACTTGTTTTAATGAAATTTACAGTGAATCTTCAGAATAGCCTGTCGGGTGACATTTTGAAGTTTTATATATTATTTTTTGGTCTGTGGGCGGAGGGGCGTAGCACTGTATCTATATATATAGCTTTACTTTTGTGCGCTTTACTTTTGTTTGCTTTACGCGGACCGGGGCCCAGCTTGTTTTTTATAATGAAGAATATGTAAGCCATTAAAAGGAAAGAATTAAAAAAAAAACTTTTGTTTTATAAAATTCATATAATATTTCTACAGTAAAATAGTATAATTCAATTATAAATTAGAGTTTTACATTAAGCTATGACGAATCTTTGATACCCTCCAGCTGGGTTTTTCATTAACATTAGCATCTGGACTTATTGCACAATATATAACAAATATAAACAAAGTATTTGAAAAAGTAAATAAACTGATAAACTTAACACTAAATTGTTGCAACAAACACGCTGAATTTTTAAAATTTTTTAGAGGTGTCTTCATATCTTGGCACAATGATGACCAATTTACTCAAACAATATTATCCTAAGTTTACCCAGGTAAATAGAGTATTTTAAATGTGCTTGCTGAAGTCCGATAATAAGTAACAAGGTTATGTACACCTCAATGCAAAGCTTTGTCGGTCCATAACTCCGAAAATATGCTCGACCGCTTTAAAAAAATTATATCTCCAAAATCACCCCAAAAGCCCCTAACCCCTCAAAAAAAAAAATTAAAAAAATCGGGGTGTGGCCACTAAAAATTAACGCGTAAAAATATCGATTTTTGCACAAAAACTCGTCCAAAACCTCAAGAAAAACATTTTTTTGGAAAAATTGTTATCGCCATCGTTTTTAGCATACAATTTTAGCTTGGAAAGGTAATATTAAAACAAGTAAGAAAATTATAGTCGGTCTAGACCGACGATACCCTATACCATGCGTTTAGAGACCCAAACCGACAAAAAAGCTTAAAAATAAAAGTTGAGATATAGTAAAAAAAATTGACATTTGGACGCCTGGAAAATGACAAATCTTTGTCATAACAAATCGGCCCACCCTAGAGCTTATATTAAAAAAAAAAAAAAAAAAAAAATAGTTTTGCCTCTGCGATTTAACGTTTTTCCAATTCGTTTTTGCGTTTTTGCGATTTTTCCAATTTTGTTTCTTGTGATTTTGCGTTTTAGCGTTTTTGCGGTTTTATGTTTTACCATTTTTTGTTATTTTATGTTTTTGCGATTTTAAGTTTTGGAGATTTTTCCATTTTGCTACTTTGTTTTTTAGCGTTGTTTGATTTTATGTTCCTGTGATTTAGGAATTTTTCGGTTTGCGATTTTCTGCTTAGCGATTTATATGTTTTGCGTTTATCTGTTTAAGCGTGTTTGCGATTTTAAAATTTTGAAATTTTTGTTTTTTCATTTTCATTTTTGCGAATATGATTTTGTGCGATTTTACATATTTGCGATTGTACTTGAGTTGTTTAGATTATTTGATTTTTTGTTTTAGCGTGTTTGCGATTTTGCGGTTTAGTGGTTTAACGTTGGATCAGTTTTTTTTATTTTACGTTTTTGCGATTTTGTATTTTAGCGTTTTTGCGTTTTTTGATATTGTGTTTTTGCGATTGTCTGTTTCAGCGCTATTGCCGTTTTGCTTTTTTGGATTTTATATTTTAGCGTTTTGTTTTTGTTATTCAACGTAATTGCGATTTTGGGTTTTTGCGATTTTTCCATTTTAAGTTTTTGCGATTCTGTGTTTTAGCGTTTTTCCGTTTTTTCGATTTCTGTTTCTGTGATCAGGATTTGACCTCTTTCGATCTACAGCGAGTTTTCTCGAAGCAAATACGTGTTGTTATTGATGGGGTCTCATCTATTGAGTTTCAGCTTAATTCAGGGGTACCCCAAGGTTCTTTCCTTTCTCCCTCTCTTTTTCCTATCTTTCTAAGTGAACTTCTTAGCCAAATCTTCAATCCTATCTACTCTTTCTTTCAATCCTATTCTGCTCTTTCGTTGTCATTTATTTACTTTCAATTGTAGGCTAAGCCTTTTTGTGGTTGGAGAGCAAGAAGCTGACAATGAATGACACACTCAATCAAGACCTATTAACAGTCTCTGGGGCAATTTATCATCTATATATATTGACGGTATATGCATTGAGTAACCGTATACTCTTGCTATTTTGGGCACGAGAACTCAATGCTATGTTCGTTGAAACGAACGTATTTTTGAAGTTGTCGAAAGAAGCATACAAATCTCTTGGTTTTCTAAAACGGAGTAAAAATTGCTTCGCACCTTCTGTTCTCCTTAAAATCTATACCACTTACATCCGATCGAAAAAAAATCTGCCCAGGAGCCCAAGGTCTATTTTGAAGCTACTGGAATGTGTATAAGGTATCGAACTCTATTGACCATAGGGTATTTTCGGCTAAGATTAGATTATTCCTAATGGCCGAGTTTCGTACTACCGTCTCTCTTGTCGATCACATTTTTTTGTTCTGTATTGTCGAGTTGACTGTTCAATGCATTTCATATATGCACAAACACTCTTTCTTCCTTCTCATAACCTATTTTCCTGAGATCAACACAATTCACCGCAGTTATAGGGGGTATCCCCTGACAATTGGTTTATAATAAAATAGAAAAAGAGATATTAACATGAAATTTGGTACAGATGTCAAAAATAGTACTATCTACATAAACAACAATATGTGTGTCCAAATTTAAGCATAGAAATAACGTTTCCAAGCAGTTTCATTCATTGAAAATTAAATTTTTTATAGTTGATTGGAATGACCCATTTTCTTTGATTTTTCTTTTGTGATTTTCAGCTGCTCTTAAGTGCCAATACGAGTATGTACAATCGATATCTTTTCAAAGGCTTTACCTGTAAAGCAATGTATTGAAGTATTTTTATAATTCATACACCCTTCATGTTGTTATGTGCACGTGTGAAAATATCTCATTATGTTTTATTCTGTGGTGTATAATTTTACAACCTGAAACATTAACTTAAAACAATGGAATGCCATTACACATCATATTATATGCGTGTGCATGTACAATGTACGAAAACATACTCGCATATCACACGCATATTTGAGCATCTCTATACGTCTATAATACTCGTGTGTGGGCAAAATGGGAAATGTGAAACAATTTAGTTATCAGGTTTAATTATTTAATTAGCACTTAAAACATGAGGTTTAAAACATGGAAGCTATCACCGCTAGGACTCACCTTTACACTGAGGTAGCTAATAGTATTAGATATTAATAAGGCGGTAACTGTACTATAGAATTAAAATGTTTAAAATCTGCTCTAAAGTGGGCAATTCGACAATTTGTTAGTGGAATCATATACGAAGGTTTCATGAACAGATTTTATGGTACCCTTCGATTAAAAGCTGTAATGTAGATTTAGTTATGGTGTCCTGTGTTTTATCGGTCTGTCTGTAACATGTTGACGTCCTAGTGGAGTTTGTGAAAATCGAGTAAAGGGCCAAACCTAGAGTTTAACTTTAATTTTAAACTATGACTTAAGATCCCCTAAATAATAAAATTGTTTATCTTTGAATATATAATATTCCCCAACAATAATATATCTTTAAAAAAAACCAACCCATAAAAATCTGGTTTTTATTATACTCGCTTTATTTGTAAATTAATTAAATAATTGATTGACTGAAAATATCTATCTAATTTTTATCATCGCCACGGGTCTGCCTACCAAGTTTCAGCTGGATTGGATCACAGGAAAAGGGTTGAAAATCAATCCAAAATTTTGACACTATGAGCTAATATAAAGGGAGTAATAAACAACCAAGCATCCTTTTTAGTCATAGTCCCTATGTAAAGAAAACTTCCGATATTCACTTAACTATAGCTGACTTGGAATATATAAAACAAGCATTAACCAAATTTCACTGGCATTGTTATTAATTTTTATTCCGCATATATGAAAAAGTTCATATCGGATGATATATGTATATATATAGGGACTTCGTCGAAAAATGGACAAATCATGACCGAACTTGGCAAATGCACTTATTTTTCGAAAAAAAAAAAAAAAAAAAATATATACAAACAAAATTTGAGAAAAATCTTTGGAATATTTTTGTTTTTGGAGGCTGTTTGTATGGAGACTATGACTAAACATGGTCCTATAGGGTATATATTTGGAGTACATATTAGTGGGTGTAATAAGCACACGGAAACCAAGCATCGGTTTTTTCTGCTGGGAAAAATCAAAATCGAAAAATAACTTTTATTTCTGCTCGAAGAAAGTTTATCAAAATATGTTTATATTTGTGATCTCCACTTAGAGTCTTGGTCAGATATTTTTGATAGTTACAAACATCAGCGGGGGTTAGGGCTGATTATCGCAAGGCAACGTGACGCTTGCTTTAACTTGGTAAAGCCTCTCATTATCCCTGTCAATGTTAGTTCAAGTCGGCTCACTTTGTCATTACTTGTGATGACACTGCCACTGAAATAACAGTGGTGGCCTCCACGCGGTAACCCCTGGTAACGGTAATCAGCACCCGATGGTTGACGGCTAAGGTGAGAGGCTGCCTGTTCCTCTATTTTTCCCTGAGGCTTTGCGTTGGCCTTGTAAGCCGCCACGTATGAATAATATTACAATTAAAAGAAGGAAAATAAGAAAAAATTATGGAACCCCCTAGATGACGAACCCCGCAAATGAATTAAGAATCACGATTTAAGGATTTGTACCTGGAATGTTCGAACCCTTTACCGGGCAGGTGCAACTATCCAGCTGGCAAATGTTCTCGAAACCTGTAAAGCTGACCTGATTGCGATCCAGGAAATATGGTGGTTAGGACAAGGATGTGCTAAGAGGACAACTTGCGATATTTATTATAGCTGCAGTTTTGAAAAGCACGAGTTTGGTTGCGGTTTGTAGTCGGCAACGACTACGTAACCTTGTCATCGGTTTTACAGCTGTCGATGAAAGACTCGCCGCAATCCGTATCGAAGCTAATTTCTTTTAGCCTAATTTGTACACATGCTCCGACTGAAGACAAAGATGATGGTGCCAATGACCGCTTCTACGATCGCCTTGACGAATTATATGATCGCTGCCGGAAATACAACATTAAAATTGTCCTTGGCGAAAATTGGGACAGAAACCGTATTTGGCCCTACTGTAGGGAGGTTTAGTCCCCATAATGACACCTCCGACAATGGAATGAGACTAATCGACTTCGCTGCGGCTCGCAATTTGGTGACAAGTAGTACAAGATTCCAACGCCGTAACATACACAGGGCGACTTGGCTATCTAAAGATCAAACGCCAAAAAATCGAATTGATCATGTTGTGATAGATGGAAGACATGCATTTAGTGTAGTAGACGTGTGGACGATACGAGGTGCAAACACCGATTCGGATCACTATCTTGTTGCAGCAAAAGTCCGAACTCGCATCAGTAAACCAAAGGCTGACCGCCCACACGCAAAAAGGCAACTAGGTGTTACAACGCTGCAATCACAACAGATAGCTAAGAACTATTCCATTCGGCTCTCCGAAATGTTAGAACAAAATGCTCAACTCCCTACTATAGGCGAACAATAGACGCATATGGCTCAAGCAGTCCGCACTGCTACCAAAAAGGTGGTCGGTTACGAACGACCTCAAAGGAACCAGTGGTATGACCAGGAGTGCCGTAACGCCACAGGAGAAAATATTGCTGCATACCGAGCAACCCTGCATCCATTTGATACCGAAGATGAAAAAAATGCTGCGAACCTTTTGTATAGGGACAGGAGAAACGATGATAGACGCCCTTTCAGACGAAAAAAACAGGAACAAGAAAGGCGTGAGTGAGTGTGATGAAATTCAAATAGGAATGAAACCAGAAAATTCTTTAAAAAAATCAAGCGTCAAGCGGAAGGATCTAAATGTGGAGCATCTTCTTGTAGGAATAGCGATGGCAATGTGGTAACCGATGCGCAAAGCACATTGAGGTTGTGGAAGGAGCATTTCTCCAATCTTCTTACAGGCGATGACGATAATAACTCCGCAATTGTAGTTCATACGCCTGAAAGGGTAATCAACGACGAAGGCACCGACATACCGCCCCCCCGAGTATATGGAGGTACAAATAGCTACAGCCCGGATAAAAAACAACAAAGCCGCAGGCTCCGATGTCTGAGCTATTTAAAACTGGTGGCGAAGAGTTTGTAAGGTGCATGCACCAACTCGTATGCAAAATATGGTCAGAAGAAAGCATGCCTGATGATTGGAGTCTCAGTGTCCTTTGCCCTATCCACAAGAAAGGAGACCCTACGATTTGCACCAACTACCGGGGTATAAGACTCCTTTCCGTTGCATATAAGATATTTGCCTCCTTAACATGTGAACGTTTTAAGCCGTACATCAACAACCTTATAGGAAAGTACCAGTGTGAATTTCAACCTGGCAACTCCACCATGGACCAGATATTCACATTGCGCCCAATCCTGGAAAAGATCCAAGAAAAACAAATCGACACCCATCATCTATTCGTCGACTATAAAGCTGCGTTCGATAGCCCGATAAGGAAAAAATTTTATGTTGCCATGTCTGAGCTTGGAACTCCAGCAAAGATCGTTCGACTTTGTATAATGACACTGCAAAACACAAAAAGTGCCGTCAAAATTGGAACAAACCTCTCCGACCCTTTTTGTACCAAGTGTGGTTTTAGGCAACGCGATGCCTTATCATGTGACTTCTTCAACTTTCTAATGGAGAAGATTTTACAAGAGACTAAACTCAAAACCACTGACAAAAATATCATGCTGCTTGCTTATGCTGACGACATTAATATCATTGGTTGCGACACACGATCAGTAAGTGGAGCTTGTGCAAACTTGAAAAGCAGTCAAAGATCATGGGCCTAAAGTGAACGAGGACTAGACGAAGTATTTTATTTCCAGTGGTAGAGCATCTTACAGTTTTCAAGATGTAAAAGACTTCTTCTGCTTAGGCGCCAGTGTTAGTAATAGCAACGACGTCAGCTTTGAAATTTAGTGGAGAGTAGCCCGGCCAACAGATGCTACTTTGGGGTTGGTAAGCAACTAAGAAATAAAGCCATCACTCGACCAACAAAAATAACACTACAAATCGCTCATCCTGCCCGTCCTACTATATGGTGGTGAAACATGGACAATGAAAAGATCATATGAGTCATTGCTCGCAGTGTTCGAGAGAAAAATCCTCCGCAAGATCTACGGCCCTCTACGCGTTGATGATGGATTCTGAATTCGAATGAATCACGAGCTGTATAAGCTATAAGGCGACGTGGATATAGTCAAGCGTATTAAAATACAACGACTCCGGTGGCTTGGACACACTTGGCACATGGGAAATGATGCTCCGGCTCGTAAGGCGTACAAGGTAGAACCCATCGGTGGGCAACGTAGAAAAGGGCGACCCAATCTCCGTTGGAACGACCAAGTGCAACAAAACAACAAAACCTAATATCACTTGGCGTTACCAATTGACGCCAGCATGCAGAAGACAAAAATAACTGGCGTTCTATTTTGCTTCAGGCTGAAACCGACTTCCGGTTGTAATAGCCATCAAAAGTAAAAAAAGTACAGTGTAAACATCAGCATAAACTCATTATTCCCTCCCCACAGAATGATATTGGGTATAATATCATTTTCATGACAGCGAACGTTCTGAACGGTCACTACTCCCGAAACTGTCGAATAAAATTCATTGTATAATGTTGACCGATCGTTGTCAGATTCTTGATGCATTCACATGACTTTGTGATTTCGAATTTTTCAACACTGGGAATCAAGTAGCGGTCTAAAGAACGGGTTTTTCGGGCTAACCCGCGCCGAAAAAGTCCGAGGTGGGTTTGTTAGCCACCAATGTCATAGCGACAGTATTTTGGGATGTGCGCGGCATAATCGGCATTAATTATCTTCAATAAGAAAATAAAACCGAATAATATGCCAACTGATTAAACTGATTTAACGAATATTTAAATTTACTGCATTTGGCCAAAAACAAATTGAGTTTTTGTCAAGAAAATCCACAAATGTACATGTGAGTAGGAGCCATGGCGAAATTCTATGAGCATAACCCAGCACTCGAAATTCGAGTGCAAATTCTAGGAAATTTTATTTATTCTTCAATTTATATATATAAAAATTTATGATAATAAATAATCTTATAAGAGCTTAAAGGTATGCTAATCAATTTTAGGCAATTGACAATTCAACACAAGGCGTGTAAAATGCAACTATTACACAGTACAACATTTTTAAGCTTATTGATTCGGGACTCAATTTTGATAATTTTATGTGAAAGTAGCCTAAAAAATAAGAACTTCTGTATCATTCGTTTGGTCATGTTACATCAACAAATAATTTTAATATTTTTTTGAAGTTAGTAAGTATCGTATAGGGGAATTTGTCACGTTTTAGGCTCTTTTGTTTGGCATAACTCGAGAACCACTGCTCGGATTTCGCTGAAACAATTTTTGAAAAATCAAGAATTACAATTACTTTCATCTGTTTATATAACGTTTCGCTACATAAGCAACAGTTTCGCAGTTATAAATAAATGTAGGAAGAAAAAAAAAATATTTTTTGCCTAAAAATTTTTTTTTTTTTTTTTTGTAAACTTTATTTTGCATGAAAAAACATTCCGATTCATATTACAGCTATTCTTACACAGAAAATATGTGATTTTTATATGTTATCTGTGCATGGAAACAAAATTTAGAACATTTTCAATTATTGTCACTATCCATCCTCGTTGAAGTTGACGCTTGTGGTTCTGATGACCTTGGTTTCTTCGTAGGTTGTTCATATTCGTGTTCTGAGTCTGCATCATCATCCGAGTTAGACATAATATTCAAGGGCATGTTTTGTTCAGTGTGTCCACCAATTTCAGTGTCATCTTCATCTTCGGTGCTTTCATCTTCAAACTGCATAATTTTAGAACTCCACCAACAAACCTCCGCAAGCAATGCATCCAATTTTTTGCCTTTGAATCGCTTTTCCATTGGCATGGTCACCTAGTGGAACCTCTCTCCTTGTTCGTCCGATTCCTGAGGTAATTGTGCCAAAAATGTATCAAGGTGGAAATGCATGAAATGTTATTTTAACGTCATGGATGCATTGATTTTCTCAAAATAAATCAGCAAGTTGTCCACTCGTGTCTGTATGTCATCTCGCTGTACACGGTTCTTTCCTAAAACGCCTTCGATGACTTGTTTCAATGCGTCCCATGCACATAGGTGGTTATAATGGTTCGAAAGCATATTTGTGAGAGATTCGCTTTTCATTAACTTTCGTATATCCGGTCCATTGAGAGTACCTGTTTGAAATATAAAAAAAAAACATTTTCGAAAAAATTATTGGTAATGCGAATTTATCGAAGGGAACAAATTTAGATATGATAATATTTAAATACAGACAACGATACGTACCTTTTCTAATTTTAGCTTCACTGAGTTTTGGAAAGATGGATTTCAAACAGTCATAGGCGTCATAAATATCTTTGACTACCACTTCGACGAATTTCCCAGCTATTCCTAATTTCATGTGGAGCGATGGCAACAAAATATCAGCTAGATCCTTTATCAAAGGTTCATTACGTAATTTTAATTGTTTCTCCTGCTCGGGAGTTCTTGCTTCCCAATCTTTACATTGATATTGATTCTCTGCATATCGCGAATCCCAATTACAAAGGAAGCAGAAGTATTTTGGAAAACCGCCCTTTAATATAATGCCTTGTATTATGTTGACAACCTTTAGATCACAACAAATCTTCCATTTGTGTACATTGTATTTGATTTTCTCCAAAATTTCGCCCAATGTTTCATACGTTTCCTTGATAGTTGTGCTGAATCCCAATGGAATGGACGGTTTTTTGTTTGTTTTGTGCAACAGCACAGCCTTCAAACTTGAAACTGAACCATCGATGAATAAACGCCAGTCGGCAGCAATATAATCCATTCCCAATTTTTTCACTAAACCTGGGATATCATGGCAGTAAGTGAACGTATTTGCTTCGTCAAGGGAATAAAATTTCTGAAATTCAGCTTGGCGTTTTCGGTATGATGTTGCGCTGACATTTTGCTGTGTGAGTTTTCTGCTCTTCAAAAATGATGTCAACATTTGGGATTTTTGTTGTGATAGTCTCATCTTGGCAACAATGTAATCCATTTGTGTTAGCGGTTGTGGTGCATTTTTTTCAATATCGGGTGTCCAATCTGCATCATTTACATTGGTCGGATTGGTGAAAACGGTTTCGGCTGGCAGGGACACAGTATCCAGACTCGGAGGTTTAGGTGTATCGATATCAGCAGCGCGTTTAACTGGAAGTGTGGCAGTAAAAGCAGCAATGTATACTTTTGTTTTCAATTGTTTTCTGTTTAATCCATGACGAGAATTTATGCATGCGTAGCACCTGGATTTATTATGTCCACCTAGGTCTTCCACCCAAATTACTGGCTTCATAAAAGAAAACTCTCCACCTTTTCCATGTATCCACATTATAAGGGTATTATAACAATTTTTGCACACTGTGTTCGGCGTAAAATTTGCACCACTTAAATCTGCTTCATCAAAATAATGACAATACGCTGTTTTGAATTCCTCACTAAACAAGTTTTTTCGACCCTTTTGGTCTATTTTTAGGACGATATGACCACAAACGTAACAAAAATCATCCAATTTTGGGCAATTGTTATTTTCCATATTGAAATATATTATATGTTTTGTTGTTATTCACTTTTAAAAAACCGGAAAAAAATAGCTTGTTATTTGTTCGTGTTCGTCGGCAATTGTTGAATGACAAAAACCGATCAATGAACACCTATAAATACTACGTATATTTCAATATTTTACTGACAGGTACTTATGAATGGGCGCAAATTTCCGTAATTTCCGTAAAAAAATTATTCAGGTAACTAACGGAAAACCCCAATTAATTTAAAAAGTGCACTTTCCTTTTTTCATTTTTGTCCACGCACATTTATTAGCGTTTATTACTTTCCTACCGCAATCATAAAAATCAAATAACCTTTTGTTTATTACATTTTTTTTTTAATTCTGAAAATCATAAAAAAAGTCATCAATGTTTATTCCAAAGAATTTTGTGCATATCTCGAGCAATTTTTTGAAATTCATACCTTCACTTAATTGTGAATAAAAGCGAAACGCGTTCATCGATTTTCATGATTTATGTCTCCTTTTGTTCATAGGTTATGTGACTTTACGCAAAAGTAATAGGACTTGGCACTTTTGACCGTTTTGGATTTTTTATGAATTAAAAAAAAAAAAAAAAGTTTTAGGCAAAAAATATTTTTTTTTTCTTCATACATTTATTTATAACTGCGAAACTGTTGCTTATGTAGCGAAACGTTATATAAACAGATGAAAGTAATTGTAATTCTTGATTTTTCAAAAATTGTTTCAGCGAAATCCGAGTAGTGGTTCTCGAGTTATGCCAAACAAAAGAGCCTAAAACGTGACAAATTCCCCTATAGGATACTTACTAACTTCAAAAAAATATTAAAATTATTTGTTGATGTAACATGACCAAACGAATGATACAGAAGTTCTTATTTTTTAGGCTAAGAAGAAAATAAAACCGAATAATATGCCAACTGATTAAACTGATTTAACGAATATTTAAATTTACTGCATTTGGCCAAAAATAAATTGAGTTTTTGTCAAGAAAATCCACAAATGTACATGTGAGTAGGAGCCATGGCGAAATTCTATGAGCATAACCCAGCACTCGAAATTCGAGTGCAAATTCTAGGAAATTTTATTTATTCTTCAATTTATATATATAAAAATTTATGATAATAAATAATCTTATAAGAGCTTAAAGGTATGCTAATCAATTTTAGGCAATTGACAATTCAACACAAGGCGTGTAAAATGCAACTATTACACAGTACAACATTTTTAAGCTTATTGATTCGGGACTCAATTTTGATAATTTTATGTGAAAGTAGCCTAAAAAATAAGAACTTCTGTATCATTCGTTTGGTCATGTTACATCAACAAATAATTTTAATATTTTTTTGAAGTTAGTAAGTATCGTATAGGGGAATTTGTCACGTTTTAGGCTCTTTTGTTTGGCATAACTCGAGAACCACTGCTCGGATTTCGCTGAAACAATTTTTGAAAAATCAAGAATTACAATTACTTTCATCTGTTTATATAACGTTTCGCTACATAAGCAACAGTTTCGCAGTTATAAATAAATGTATGAAGAAAAAAAAAATATTTTTTGCCTAAAAATTTATTTTTTTTTTTTTTGTAAACTTTATTTTGCATGAAAAAACATTCCGATTCATATTACAGCTATTCTTACACAGAAAATATGTGATTTTTATATGTTATCTGTGCATGGAAACAAAATTTAGAACATTTTCAATTATTGTCACTATCCATCCTCGTTGAAGTTGACGCTTGTGGTTCTGATGACCTTGGTTTCTTCGTAGGTTGTTCATATTCGTGTTCTGAGTCTGCATCATCATCCGAGTTAGACATAATATTCAAGGGCATGTTTTGTTCAGTGTGTCCACCAATTTCAGTGTCATCTTCATCTTCGGTGCTTTCATCTTCAAACTGCATAATTTTAGAACTCCACCAACAAACCTCCGCAAGCAATGCATCCAATTTTTTGCCTTTGAATCGCTTTTCCATTGGCATGGTCACCTAGTGGAACCTCTCTCCTTGTTCGTCCGATTCCTGAGGTAATTGTGCCAAAAATGTATCAAGGTGGAAATGCATGAAATGTTATTTTAACGTCATGGATGCATTGATTTTCTCAAAATAAATCAGCAAGTTGTCCACTCGTGTCTGTATGTCATCTCGCTGTACACGGTTCTTTCCTAAAACGCCTTCGATGACTTGTTTCAATGCGTCCCATGCACATAGGTGGTTATAATGGTTCGAAAGCATATTTGTGAGAGATTCGCTTTTCATTAACTTTCGTATATCCGGTCCATTGAGAGTACCTGTTTGAAATATAAAAAAAAAACATTTTCGAAAAAATTATTGGTAATGCGAATTTATCGAAGGGAACAAATTTAGATATGATAATATTTAAATACAGACAACGATACGTACCTTTTCTAATTTTAGCTTCACTGAGTTTTGGAAAGATGGATTTCAAACAGTCATAGGCGTCATAAATATCTTTGACTACCACTTCGACGAATTTCCCAGCTATTCCTAATTTCATGTGGAGCGATGGCAACAAAATATCAGCTAGATCCTTTATCAAAGGTTCATTACGTAATTTTAATTGTTTCTCCAGCTCGGGAGTTCTTGCTTCCCAATCTTTACATTGATATTGATTCTCTGCATATCGCGAATCCCAATTACAAAGGAAGCAGAAGTATTTTGGAAAACCGCCCTTTAATATAATGCCTTGTATTATGTTGACAACCTTTAGATCACAACAAATCTTCCATTTGTGTACATTGTATTTGATTTTCTCCAAAATTTCGCCCAATGTTTCATACGTTTCCTTGATAGTTGTGCTGAATCCCAATGGAATGGACGGTTTTTTGTTTGTTTTGTGCAACAGCACAGCCTTCAAACTTGAAACTGAACCATCGATGAATAAACACCAGTCGGCAGCAATATAATCCATTCCCAATTTTTTCACTAAACCTGGGATATCATGGCAGTAAGTGAACGTATTTGCTTCGTCAAGGGAATAAAATTTCTGAAATTCAGCTTGGCGTTTTCGGTATGATGTTGCGCTGACATTTTGCTGTGTGAGTTTTCTGCTCTTCAAAAATGATGTCAACATTTGGGATTTTTGTTGTGATAGTCTCATCTTGGCAACAATGTAATCCATTTGTGTTAGCGGTTGTGGTGCATTTTTTTCAATATCGGGTGTCCAATCTGCATCATTTACATTGGTCGGATTGGTGAAAACGGTTTCGGCTGGCAGGGACACAGTATCCAGACTCGGAGGTTTAGGTGTATCGATATCAGCAGCGCGTTTAACTGGAAGTGTGGCAGTAAAAGCAGCAATGTATACTTTTGTTTTCAATTGTTTTCTGTTTAATCCATGACGAGAATTTATGCATGCGTAGCACCTGGATTTATTATGTCCACCTAGGTCTTCCACCCAAATTACTGGCTTCATAAAAGAAAACTCTCCACCTTTTCCATGTATCCACATTATAAGGGTATTATAACAATTTTTGCACACTGTGTTCGGCGTAAAATTTGCACCACTTAAATCTGCTTCATCAAAATAATGACAATACGCTGTTTTGAATTCCTCACTAAACAAGTTTTTTCGACCCTTTTGGTCTATTTTTAGGACGATATGACCACAAACGTAACAAAAATCATCCAATTTTGGGCAATTGTTATTTTCCATATTGAAATATATTATATGTTTTGTTGTTATTCACTTTTAAAAAACCGGAAAAAAATAGCTTGTTATTTGTTCGTGTTCGTCGGCAATTGTTGAATGACAAAAACCGATCAATGAACACCTATAAATACTACGTATATTTCAATATTTTACTGACAGGTACTTATGAATGGGCGCAAATTTCCGTAATTTCCGTAAAAAAATTATTCAGGTAACTAACGGAAAACCCCAATTAATTTAAAAAGTGCACTTTCCTTTTTTCATTTTTGTCCACGCACATTTATTAGCGTTTATTACTTTCCTACCGCAATCATAAAAATCAAATAACCTTTTGTTTATTACATTTTTTTTTTAATTCTGAAAATCATAAAAAAAGTCATCAATGTTTATTCCAAAGAATTTTGTGCATATCTCGAGCAATTTTTTGAAATTCATACCTTCACTTAATTGTGAATAAAAGCGAAACGCGTTCATCGATTTTCATGATTTATGTCTCCTTTTGTTCATAGGTTATGTGACTTTACGCAAAAGTAATAGGACTTGGCACTTTTGACCGTTTTGGATTTTTTATGAATTAAAAAAAAAAAAAAAAAGTTTTAGGCAAAAAATATTTTTTTTTTCTTCATACATTTATTTATAACTGCGAAACTGTTGCTTATGTAGCGAAACGTTATATAAACAGATGAAAGTAATTGTAATTCTTGATTTTTCAAAAATTGTTTCAGCGAAATCCGAGTAGTGGTTCTCGAGTTATGCCAAACAAAAGAGCCTAAAACGTGACAAATTCCCCTATAGGATACTTACTAACTTCAAAAAAATATTAAAATTATTTGTTGATGTAACATGACCAAACGAATGATACAGAAGTTCTTATTTTTTAGGCTACTTTCACACAAAATTATCAAAATTGAGTCCCGAAATCATGCGTTGTACTGCGTTATGAAATTCGATGAATTGTGAATTGCCTTAAATTGATTAGCATACCTTTAGGCTCTTATAAAATATTTATTATTAATATTTTATTTTATTTAAATTAATACGTATATTTTTAACACATATTATACATAAATTTTAAAATTCTTCACCTCTCCTCTATATGAACTATAACTATAGCAATTTTAACAATCCTCCGTGCCCGCATTATGCTCAAAAATGGATGAAAAAACTAACTAATTTTTATTTGCCAACCTACGGAAATGGCTTCGCGGAAACAGTTTGTTGATATAATTGATCAAACATATACCTATTTTGAGGATCTTTAGAATCATACTATTTGTATGGAAATTGTATTGAACCTCTTTTGACATATAAATTTTTTTTACTAACAAAACTGTATATCATGCAAAAAGTCTGGATTTATTGATCGGCCCTAGTAATCGGAATATTTTTATAGCAAGTCCTATAGAAAAATTATATGGTGATCGTAAATAACTGTATTTTCGGGCAAGGCATATGACGGTCTCAATTTAACGTTTTAAGCTTAATTTCTGTTTATATTTATAACTTTGCTCTGTTAAGTTTCGATCGAAACGTTTTTTTTTCTGAGGCCCTTTCCCTGAGCTTAAGGGAAAAACTTTCTTTGAAAATTTAAACACAATAATTTACAAGTTTCAGTTCTGTTGTTTATATATCCGTTTGGTAAACGATATAACTAGATTAAATAATCCCTACAAATAAGTGCCATCCTAGTGAACACATTGTACCATTTGTCGTGATGTGTGAATATGTATGTGCCATATGTTTTGTAAACAGTTGACCTTTTAGTGGCTTTTATTTATTAAACCAAACAAACAAACCCTCGTACAGCCGCATTTGTTATTACATAATTACATTTGTTTATTAATTTAAACAGACATTTATTTTTTTTTTTGCACGGATGTTTTTATTTTAGCTATTTAACCGTAGGTTTTTATGATTGCACTTAGGGATGAAAATGGAGCTTATTGTTACTAAAGAGGAAGCAGCATTGGGGTAGCAAGTGGTGGTTAAACACAGTAACGAAGACTCAGATGTCGTTTTATCCCATCACAACCCTAAGTAATCTGTCCAAATACTTAAAATTCACAAATAATAAACAAATTCATTGTCCGCTCCCCAAATTTGGTCGTTTGTGTATCCATTACAATAACACGACCCCACTTTAAATAATTTTGTTAAAAATTTCTTTAGATTGATGAGCAAAAGGTTCGTTCCTTTAATTCTGTTATAAAATGTAGTACAATGGGAAATTATGGAAAGTGTTTGTACCGAAAAATGTTTAATTGGATATTTTTTCATATACGGAAGGCTTGTTCATTTTTAAAAACCTTAATTTAACTGGAATTCGTGGAAACATGGCTGCATTTAGCTAAAAATTTTGTGCATTAGAAAAAATTTTATTAAATCATTGGAAATACACCATGAAGTTATTATTCATTCGATAACGGCGTCCTACAGGGATCAGTGCTTAGTATTGCTCGCATTTTAAACAATTGTTATATGCCTACGATCTTATTATACAAAGAAAACGGATTCATTATGCTAACCGAATTTGTTGTCTACTGAATTTATGTAGTCCTATTTTGACGTACGCAACTGCCATTTTTTCTTGTCCAGTTCGTTTGATTGCATAAACTAACGGTACACGGGTTATGTTCAAAATAAAGTGCATATTTATAGCTATACGCGTGCCCAATATTTTGTCGTTTACGCTCTGCATTCTCTTTCTTCTGATAAGAAAACAAGCAGACAGCGAATTTTTTCGTGGCATAAGTATTTTGACAAAATCTTTGTGGCAGTGTTCGCCCTTGGCTTAGCAAGTGACAATCAAATAACTTTGGTATTTAAATTTTGTTGACATTTTGTTATAATATTCAAATAAAATATTGAATAAAAGTTATTAGAGACCATGGGAAAAAACGGCTGACTTAAGCTGTCTTGCTAGAACTTCAATATTGGCAATTTTAATACTGGCATCGCACAATGGCTGAAAATCGTTTTTCATTGCCCAAAATTCTTTGACTTTTGAACCGATCAAAATATATTAGTAATTCTTTTTCTTGTGGGTAGATATATAGTAGAACATAAGTCTGTTTTAATTTCATTAAAATTGAGTACTTTTTAAGAAATTCTAGGTCAAAGTTGAACTTTTTTTCAACGTTTGGCGTGAAATATGGGTTTTTATTTTTTTTATTTACTAAAAAATGTCATATTTGGATTTTAACAATAATTAGAAGCATTTTTTGTAATAATGGGATTTTTTTTAATGTTTACACTTAAAAGAATTTTTACACTAAAAAAAAAGTTAAATCAACTGGAAATTTTGCTATTACTACTGAAAAATTAAATTTTTTTTGCTATCAAATTTGCAAATTTGCTTACACTCATATAATATTTCCACTTAAAAAACATTAGTAATGTATAATATTAATAGGCTAGGCGATTTTTTTTTGTTCTACCGTTTTATCCCGATTTTGACCAAACGTACATTATTTGAAAGCCATTTTGCAGATTTACAGATTTTTAAAATTTTTCCTTTATTTTGAGTAAATTGCATTTAAAATTGCTACTAACACATACATAAAATTATACAATGCTATGTGTGTGTTTATAAAATTTGTTAATGTGTTTGTAATAAAAATGAGTGTTGATTTGTGAATTGGCTATAATTGATTAGCATACATTTAGGGTCTTTATTTAATGAAAAAATAAAATTTTCTAGAATTTGCACTCGAATTTCGAGGGCTGGAATCTGCTGGTATTATCTAATAGTCTTGTTATTACTATAGAAAAATTTGAAATTTCTTGCTGCCAAATTTGTTAACTTTAGCAAAATAAATCTGCTGAACATTAGCGCAATGAGGGTTTTTAGTTTTTGAATCTTTCTTATTTATTAAAAAATTTCATTCATATGTGAGTAAATAAACCTTTTGGAAACAAGTAAGACCGACTGTACGATCCCCTATACCATGCGTTTAGGTCCAACTAATTGGATATAGAAAATAAGCATGAACCAAATTTGAGTGACATTTCTATTATTTTTTTGGCTGCAGATATGAAAAACTGCATGTCGGATGTCGAAAAATGGACCGATCCTGATCATATTTGGTAAAGTCACTTATATTTTCAAGAAATATATACAAACCAAATGTGAGAATCTGTGGAATATTTTTTTTTGTTATAGATGTAAGTGAAGATCGGGAAGCAACTCTATATGGGACCTTTAATTGTCCTACAGGGATTATTTTTGGACTACTGATGTCTGGATGTCATAAACACATACAAACCCAATTCGACTGAGATCTATATTATAATTTGGATCCTAAAGCAATTTATGTCGATTTCATAGGGGTCATTTTTATAGGGACTAGGTCTGAACATGGACCGATTCTCACCAATTTTAATAGCGTTCATGGGGACTAGGTCTGAACATGAGATCGGGAAGCAGCTCTATATGGGACTTATAATTGTCCTATAGGGATTATTTTTGATTACTGGATATCGTAAACACATACAAACCCAATTTGACTGAGATCTATTTCTTAATTTGGTTCTTATGGCAATTTATGTCGATTTCATAGGGGTCATTTGTATAGGGACTAGGTCTGAACATGGACCGATTCTCATCAATTTTAATAGCGTTCATCCTATGGCCGATAAAGGCTTATATACCAAATTTCACAAAAATATTTTCATATTTGCAACATGTAGTTTGATTACAAAGTTTACATCGACACACAGACGGTCGGACGGACGGACTTTGCTAAATCGACTCAAAAAGTGATTCTGAGTCGATCAGTATACTTGTATTGTATACTTATGGGGCTGTTTAAATTACCGTAAAATGAAATTTTTTTGAGTAATTTCATTAAAATGAAAAAAGTGTTCTACCTGTGCATCGTCACGGGTGCAAAGGTATACATAGGGTTAAAGAGGACACTTTCACCTTTCTCTGGGTGGTATACGTTTCTAATTCCCTTTTGTTCCCTACATGTTCTATTCCACTAAATTTGAAATTTGACACAAATATAGTAGTTTAATAAATATTTCAGAACACCGCTAGTATTAAACGGTAGGGTTGTGGCCACTTACAACGACTAAAGACTGTAAACCTTTCAACCTTGTAAAGAAGACCGCAGATCATTATCGACGATAACTTGCGAGTAGTAGACATTTATTTTTGATAAAAAAAAAAGAAAAAAATCACCTTTTTCTGAAATTAAAAAACAGTTGAGTTTGACAGCATGCCACGCCCACAATTAGCAATAGTTGAAACTAATTGTTTGGCATCAAAATGGCGTTAAAATCTAAAAAACGGTGACAAAAAAAATGGACTTTTGGCCAATGAAATCAAAATTTCAGCCACAGTGCGCCGCAGTAAACTCAATTAAATTCGTCGCGCGAAACAGTGCACTATCAAATTAGCAAATTAAGAAATGTAATGACATCAGAAACTTTCCCAGATCAAGTGTTAAACGCAAAACAACGCTAATTGAAGACCGAATCCTTCTGCGGTAATATCACAAAAATATTCATCTAAAGCTTCAATGTGCTGCAAATCAATGAAATCAGTAAGCCAAGAATCCAATCAGTGAGCGTAGTGTTCGGCGACATTTAAAAGACGGAGAGTTTTAAACATACAAAGCAAGAACATGCCTCTATATCAGATGTGAACAAGCTGAAAAGATTGGCCTTCCCAGAGGAGCATCTTTAGTAGCGAAAGAGTTTTGGAGAAGCGTTCTATGGACAGATCAAAGCTCCTTTGATTTCAATTCATCAAAACAAAAGATTTTTGTAAGGCTGCCACAAGTACGAAGGTCAAAAAGTGAGCCATGGTGGAGGTTCTGTCACGTTCTGGGCGTACATTGCGAACAATGGGTTGGGTGACTTGGTTCCCATCGCCGGGTCGATGAACCAAGGCCAATATTTGAGTACCCTAAATGACAGCGATTTGCCTTTCGGTGGCAGGTTGATCGAAGATTATTTATCCTGCAGCAGAACAATGCCCCATGCCACAAAGCAGGATGATATCCAAATATTTGAAGGATATTGGTGCCACTACTCTGGACTGGCCACCCCAAAGTGCAGGTTTGAATACCATTGAAAATGTGTGGTCTCTTCTCAAACGTAAAAGAATTGGTTATTTACATAAAATCAAAGAAGAGACAATTTCCGAGGTCACTTCGCTTTGGAATGAAATATCCTCTGGGGTCCTTCAAAATTTACTGGACTCAGCTCCAAGCCGCTTTCAAAAAGTTACTGAAGCCAATGGGGCTATACATTTTCTTAACTCATAATCAAATTTCTATACATATGTTACATATGAAGCTTCTTTTTTTAATAATAATAACTTGTCAAACTACTTATGCCAAGACCTCAAAATTACTTTCATTCATATTTTTTTAATTTTTTATGAAAGAAACTTTATTGAGATAATTTTAAGTTTATATTAGCAATATCTAAACAAACAAAAAAAAATAATATTATGAGTATTTTTATTTGACCTTTGCGTTTTAATTTTAAAAAAATTATTATTTCAAGCTCGAGGTCTGTATTTTAAATTATATTTATTTATTTTATTTTCGATATTTCGCCAACCTCCGGTTGTCATCTTCAGGAAATCTTAAATTATAAGATATAAACACAAATAGTAAACATTAACAAAAACTGTAATTAATAAACATTAACTTTACACACAATTCATAACAAAAATGAACTTACAAAAAGCGAGTGACAATAGTCAAAATACCAATGCGTATGGACTAATTAACATTTTATATTGCACTAAATAATCTTATTTTATTTTACTAATTATATGCCTATAACTATGAGCACAGTTTTCTGTGTCTGTTTTGTAATTTATTCTCCTTTGTTTTGGTACGTCAATAATGTGTAACATTTCTAATGTAAAGCGTCTCTTGTAGTTGTTCTCAGTTTGTAAAATTTTAACTTTCTCAAAGTTTGGTTTGTGGTGTTTCTCCGCACAGTGGGCCGCAAGTGCCGTTTTTTGGGTTAAATTATTTTTAAGATCTGATTTATGTCCTGCTATTCTAGTTTTTAGCTTGTTTTTGGTTGTACCAACATATACCTGATCGCATTTATTGTTATCGTCCCCTTCACATTCTATTCTATAAATTAGATTGGATTTGTCTAATTTGTTGACTTTGCTCTTCGTGTTGGAGAAAAGTTGTCGAAGTGTGTTGCCAGCTTTAGGTGCTATTTTATATCTTTCTTTGTTGTATATTTCAGATTTTACTATTCTTTCAGATATTTTTGGCACGTATGTTAAAGATTTGTATGTTTTTGTGGTTTCTTCTCTTACATTGTTCATCTTGTTATTCGTGTTATTATTTATAAGTTTCGTAATAATGTTATCCGGGAATGAGTTCTTCTTTAAAATGTCTCTTATCTTCTTTTTGTTGTCCGTATGAAACTGCTTGTCACTAATCGTTAGCACTCTTCGTATAAAATTATTTGCAGTATTTATGATAATATTTTTGGGTTGGCAAGAGTAATAATTTATAATTCTCCCCGATGACGTGGGTTTTTGGTACCAATCTATTTTTATTTTGTTTCCTCTCCTTATAACCAATGTGTCCAAATAAGGCAATCTACTGTTTTCTTCTTCTTCAATGGTAAATTTAATTTTATGGTGAAAGTCGTTTAGTTGTTTTAGAATATGATCTATTTCATTTGTTTTTATTACACAAAACAAGTCGTCCACGTATTTGGTAAGAAGTCTAGGCTTCTTGTCTAGTTTTTCCATTGTTTTGCGTAACAACTCCTCCATCACTATATCGGCTACTATAGGCGAAGCTGATGACCCCATGGGTAGCCCACTACTTTGAGTGTAGATTTTATCGTTATATGTGAAATAACGGTTGTCTTTTATACAAAATTGTAATATTTTTGTAAATAATATTTTCGGCATTGTCGTATACTTCTCAATTTTACTCCACTTGTCCTTGATAACGTCTATCGCATAATCTACTGGTATGCTTGGGAATAATGAAACTACATCAAAGGAAACTAATTTCTCGTCATTATAAATTATAGTGTTGTTTATTTTATTTTTGAATTCAACCGCATCCTTCACATTAAATTCTGAATCTACTGTAAGGTGTTTTAAAATGTTCGTCAGAAATTTACAAAGTTCATTTGATGGTGAATTTATTGATGAACATATTGGCCTTAATGGAAGATTGTCTTTATGGATTTTAGGTAGTCCATAAATTCTTGGCGCTAATGCCGCGTCTTTTTTCATTTTTCGCTTTTCTATAGTAGATATTATATTACATTTATGTAGATCTTCTACTAGTTCATTGTTCTTCTTTTGTAATGCTGATGTGGGATCCTTGTTTAATCTCCTATATGTCATCATATCACTCAAAATTTCTTGCATCCTGTTCTCATAGTCCTTTTTCTCCATGGCCACTGTTACATTTCCCTTATCTGCGTTTAAAATTAAAATATTTTTATTTCTCTTCAAAAATTTTTTGGTTTGTTCCACTGTACTAAGCACAAAACGATCTCTTCCACTTAAGCTTTGTTTGTTTGTATGATTTTCAAGCATTGTTGTAAATTTTGTTCTTGCACTCTCTTGTTCCTCTTTATTTACCAATGTTTGTATGCAGTCCTCTCCATCTGCAATATACTTGAACATAGGAAATTTTTCTTTTGTTGTAGGTATAGCATGTTTTTGTCCTAGTGAGAGAATCCACTGCATATCGTCAGGAATGTTAATGCTAGTCTTATTAATAAACCATTTTTCGTTTTTTTTTTTTCAATTCCTAGTTCCTTTCGCTGTTCATCTCTTAGTTTATTAAATTTTCTCTTATGTCGGTTCTTAATTTCAGTGTTTTTGATTTTTAAAATAGTTTTTTCGCTGTCCCAAAATTGTTCCCGTTCATCCTTACTTAATTGCTTATCTATATTAATTTCCACTTCTTTAATAAGTTTGCCATTTAATTTTGTAATTTCGTGTTTTTGTTTTATAAGTAGATTCAAAATTTTTTTATGAAAATTTTGCAATATGGTGTTAAGTGACGAGTTAATATCTGTAGGAAGAATTTCTGTATTTTTGAATATTTTGGTTATGTTTTTTGTTGCACTGCTGATAAAGTTGGGCATTATGCCATTGTTTCTGCATTTAATTAGAAAAGTAATTGTTGATTTTGTGTTTACTATTTGTGTTTATATCTTATAATTTAAGATTTCCTGAAGATGACAACCGGAGGTGGGCGAAATATCGAAAATAAAATAAATAAATATAATTTAAAATACAGACCTCGAGCTTGAAATAATAATTTTTTTAAAATTAAAACGCAAAGGTCAAATAAAAATACTCATAATAGAATTAATACGGAAAGCACGCCGTTTAATAAACGAAAATGGTTTATAATAAAATTAAACATAAACACCATAACATCAAAGGTTATATTAATAAACATAAAGCTTTGAAATTACGACTCCTGAACACAAAATCAACAATTACTTTTCTAATTAAATGCAGAAACAATGGCATAATGCCCAACTTTATCAGCAGTGCAACAAAAAACATAACCAAAATATTCAAAAATACAGAAATTCTTCCTACAGATATTAACTCGTCACTTAACACCATATTGCAAAATTTTCATAAAAAAATTTTGAATCTACTTATAAAACAAAAACACGAAATTACAAAATTAAATGGCAAACTTATTAAAGAAGTGGAAATTAATATAGATAAGCAATTAAGTAAGGATGAACGGGAACAATTTTGGGACAGCGAAAAAACTATTTTAAAAATCAAAAACACTGAAATTAAGAACCGACATAAGAGAAAATTTAATAAACTAAGAGATGAACAGCGAAAGGAACTAGGAATTGAAAAAAAAAAAACGAAAAATGGTTTATTAATAAGACTAGCATTAACATTCCTGACGATATGCAGTGGATTCTCTCACTAGGACAAAAACATGCTATACCTACAACAAAAGAAAAATTTCCTATGTTCAAGTATATTGCAGATGGAGAGGACTGCATACAAACATTGGTAAATAAAGAGGAACAAGAGAGTGCAAGAACAAAATTTACAACAATGCTTGAAAATCATACAAACAAACAAAGCTTAAGTGGAAGAGATCGTTTTGTGCTTAGTACAGTGGAACAAACCAAAAAATTTTTGAAGAGAAATAAAAATATTTTAATTTTAAACGCAGATAAGGGAAATGTTACAGTGGCCATGGAGAAAAAGGACTATGAGAACAGGATGCAAGAAATTTTGAGTGATATGATGACATATAGGAGATTAAACAAGGATCCCACATCAGCATTACAAAAGAAGAACAATGAACTAGTAGAAGATCTACATAAATGTAATATAATATCTACTATAGAAAAGCGAAAAATGAAAAAAGACGCGGCATTAGCGCCAAGAATTTATGGACTACCTAAAATCCATAAAGACAATCTTCCATTAAGGCCAATATGTTCATCAATAAATTCACCATCAAATGAACTTTGTAAATTTCTGACGAACATTTTAAAACACCTTACAGTAGATTCAGAATTTAATGTGAAGGATGCGGTTGAATTCAAAAATAAAATAAACAACACTATAATTTATAATGACGAGAAATTAGTTTCCTTTGATGTAGTTTCATTATTCCCAAGCATACCAGTAGATTATGCGATAGACGTTATCAAGGACAAGTGGAGTAAAATTGAGAAGTATACGACAATGCCGAAAATATTATTTACAAAAATATTACAATTTTGTATAAAAGACAACCGTTATTTCACATATAACGATAAAATCTACACTCAAAGTAGTGGGCTACCCATGGGGTCATCAGCTTCGCCTATAGTAGCCGATATAGTGATGGAGGAGTTGTTACGCAAAACAATGGAAAAACTAGACAAGAAGCCTAGACTTCTTACCAAATACGTGGACGACTTGTTTTGTGTAATAAAAACAAATGAAATAGATCATATTCTAAAACAACTAAACGACTTTCACCATAAAATTAAATTTACCATTGAAGAAGAAGAAAACAGTAGATTGCCTTATTTGGACACATTGGTTATAAGGAGAGGAAACAAAATAAAAATAGATTGGTACCAAAAACCCACGTCATCGGGGAGAATTATAAATTATTACTCTTGCCAACCCAAAAATATTATCATAAATACTGCAAATAATTTTATACGAAGAGTGCTAACGATTAGTGACAAGCAGTTTCATACGGACAACAAAAAGAAGATAAGAGACATTTTAAAGAAGAACTCATTCCCGGATAACATTATTACGAAACTTATAAATAATAACACGAATAACAAGATGAACAATGTAAGAGAAGAAACCACAAAAACATACAAATCTTTAACATACGTGCCAAAAATATCTGAAAGAATAGTAAAATCTGAAATATACAACAAAGAAAGATATAAAATAGCACCTAAAGCTGGCAACACACTTCGACAACTTTTCTCCAACACGAAGAGCAAAGTCAACAAATTAGACAAATCCAATCTAATTTATAGAATAGAATGTGAAGGGGACGATAACAATAAATGCGATCAGGTATATGTTGGTACAACCAAAAACAAGCTAAAAACTAGAATAGCAGGACATAAATCAGATCTTAAAAATAATTTAACCCAAAAAACGGCACTTGCGGCCCACTGTGCGGAGAAACACCACAAACCAAACTTTGAGAAAGTTAAAATTTTACAAACTGAGAACAACTACAAGAGACGCTTTACATTAGAAATGTTACACATTATTAACGTACCAAAACAAAGGAGAATAAATTACAAAACAGACACAGAAAACTGTGCTCATATTTATAGGCATATAATTAGTAAAATAAAATAAGATTATTTAGTGCAATATAAAATGTTAATTCGTCCATACGCATTGGTATTTTGACTATTGTCACTCGCTTTTTGTAAGTTCATTTTTGTTATGAATTGTGTGTAAAGTTAATGTTTATTAATTACAGTTTTTGTTAATGTTTACTATTTGTGTTTATATCTTATAATTTAAGATTTCCTGAAGATGACAACCGGAGGTTGGCGAAATATCGAAAATAAAATAAATAAATATAATTTAAAATACAGACCTCGAGCTTGAAATAATAATTTAAAAAAAAAAAAAAAAAAAAAAAAAAAAATAATTATATTCTATAAAGATTACTAAAAATTGAATACAAAAATGCATCATTTTGTTCTTGTCAAAATAATTATGACGACGAGTGTATGTGCTATCACATTCTATTGTGATTACTGAATTATATTTTAAAAATTACCATACGATGTATAATGGAAATGGGTTTTTTAATAAATTCGTTGGTACGGATTGCCTTTTTCAGGTGCATAATGCAATTTGGAATGTTTTTATTTTTATAAAAAACACATAATTTTTTAATGCTTTCATTATTTACTAGCAGATTCCAGCACTCGAAATTCGAGTGCAATTTCTAGGCAATTTTATTTTTCAACTTAGCCAATTCACAAACCAACACTTTTTTGGTTTATTATTATTGTGAATGAAAATAACAAACTCATTAACAAATTTTATAAACACACACATAGCATATGTATAAATTTATGTATGTGTTAGTAGCAACTTTGAATGAAATTTACTCCAAATAAAGATCAAAATTTAAAAATCTGTAAATCTGGAAAACAGCTGAAATAAAATAACTTTCAAATAATATACGTTTAGCCAAAATTGGGATAAAACGGTAGAACAAACCATCCGTCACAAGAAATCGCCTAGCCTATTGATATTGTAGATATGTTTATTTTTTAGTTAAGGAACTGTATAAATTAAAAAGAGAACTAATCAAATTAAAAATGAAAAAAACATAGTTTCTTTTGGTGATTTTTAAGATAATAATTTTAGTTAATAACTTCAAATCATAACTACTAAATGCAATAATCTTTAAACTATACTAAACTACCTGCAAACACATTTTCATCCCACTGGCTGACGTAGAGCACTGATAAAGGATATGTTATCATTGTCTCAAGCATGTATTTACCTAATTAAACTTATATTTATTTTGGGAATATTCCATAACTTAACTCAATAACCTACATTTAACTATATGAATACCGAATATTTTAAATACCATTAAATTAGAGTACTCTACATTTTCTATGTATATGATAGATGATCATCATCACCCAGCCTAAATCAATCGAGCCAGAAACTTTGAACTTGGATTGTGCTTTCTCCTCTTGACGTAAAGATCCGCTAAGAAGGGATTTTTATAAAGTGGGAAAACTGGTACTTTTCAACGGGTAAATTTTCGTTTGAAAGTAATTTTTCTTAAAAAAAAAACAAGTAAAAAAATTATAGTCGATCTAAACCGATACCCTATATCGTGCGTTTGGAGAATTAGTCTTATATCAAATTAATTGGGTTTAGAAAATAAGCAGAAACCAAATCTGAGGGGAAATCTTATTATTTTTTTTTGCCTGTAGATCTGAAAAAGTTTATATCGGATGCTACATTTTTATGGGGACTAGGTCGAAAAATGGACCGATCCTGACCATATTTGTAGTCACTTGTATTTAGAAAAAATATATACGAACCAAATTTGAGAAAAATCTGTGCAATATATTTGTTTTTGATAGGTTTAAATGGAAATCGTGAAGCAGCTTTATATGGCGGCTATGACTAAGAATTGTCCTATGGGGTTTATTTTTGGAGTACTGATTAATGGATGTAATAAATACATACAAACCCAATTTGACCGAGATCTATTTGATAAATTGTATCTTATGGCAAGTTAAGTCGATCAAATGGGTGTTATTTGTATGGGTACTAGGTCTGAACATGGACCGAATAATACCAATTTCAATAGCGTTCATCCTCTGACCGATAAAAGCTTATGTGCCAATTTTCATCAAAATATATTCATATTTGCGACCTGTTGTTTGATTACAAGGTTGACATGGACACACAGACGGACGGACATAGCTTAATCTACCGGTATAATAAAAGATGGTTCTAGGTCAAATATTTTTTGGTAGTTACAAACAGCAGCAGAAAGTCATTATAACCAAACCACATAGTGGTATAGGGTATAAAAACAATATTTTTCATTGTCAAAACACTTTCTTGACAGACTGTATATGACGAGAATAAATTTTTAAGAATAAAAACACAAAATATACTCCATTTTATTATTTAATAGATCTTGATAAATTTAATAACATCTTTTCAAAATACATCTTTTCGAACCTTGGTGCTATAATTATAGATTTTTCTCTTGCTTCCAGTAACAAAACAGATATAAGCCCTATAGAGATACGTCATGAACTGTTCCAGAACTTAAAGATCTTCTAAAATTTTAACTCCCAATCAAAACTTTCTTCCTGTTTCATAAATCAAGTTGTGTTTAAAGCCTTTTAATTTGTTATTCTTCGCTGCATCAACCTGTATAATAGATGGAACAGATATATACTGTCTGGGTTGCCTTGAACGGTTGGTTAATTTTTCTTTTTATTTTTTTTTTTTACAACTTTTTATGTTAAAAGCCAGCCATATAATAGAGTACCGTTTCAATTCATAGTCAAAAGTAGATGAATCATGTTGTGTCAGGGGTGAGCAATGATGTGGCAGTTTGTGTTACTGGTATTTGCCGTAAATTTCGAGTAAGTAAATTTTACAGTTGTACTACTTTTTTTTTACGGCGACATTAAAGTATACTTGAGAGTGTCTCTATGGGCAAATGAGCCAGTGTCGTACAAGTATTCTACTCGTATATGTCTGAATGTGTTGGTGAGTAGTGTGTAATGTTTGTAATTTTGTATTGGTTAAATAAACAAGGACTTCATAAATATTTAATGCTACCAACTGTTGGTTAAGATGATGAAGTGGCATTTCATGTTGTTACTTTTCTTTTTGTTTTAAATGTGCTATTGTTGTGTTCATTTTAAAGCTCTTATTTTCATTCCGTGTCTTTTGGTTTATTTTTTATTCTTAATATTTTAACAAGTCGTTTTGTAAGAGGTAAAATTGTTACTGAAAACAAAGCAATACCAACAGAAGTCAATAAAAATTTTTATATCCAAAATAAAACATGAAGTTTTCATCAGATCCGAATGTTAGTTTACTCTTTTGCATATACTATGTTAATTTAGATCTTTTTTCTTTTTGTTGAATTGCTGCAGTTGATGCGGATGTTGGTGTACTGTTTTACATATTTTAGGTTAAGACATTTTTTTTAATCAAAAGTGTTGGAATACAAATATAATTAAGCCTGTATGAAAATTTTGCATATTTAAGTTGATTGTTTTTCTTTTTTGTTGAATCAAACTAAAACATGATGCAATTGATGCGAATGCATATTTTTTTTTACATATTTTATGTTAAGATAGATTTGTTTCAGTCAAAAATGTTGGAATTCAAATATAATTAAGCATGTTAGGAAACCAGATGTCTTAAGGGTGTAAAAATATCTATAATAATTTGAACTAGATAGTTTATGCAGTACATATACCTACGACTATAGATTATGAGGATCACTTCAGGCACGAAAAATAAGCGGCTTAACAAGAGTACATACAAAGTTGATAAGGCTCTAGTAACGCAGTAAATGTTGATACAGCATGTCTAATAGCAGTGACCAATGCAAATGTTGCAGGCGAAACTTATTTTACGATAATTTATTAATCGTACGAGAAATTTTGTAGGAGAAAAATTATACGAAAAAATTCTTATTATTTTGTAACAAAAGAGAGCATATAATTTTGTTACTTTTACTTTTATATCATAGAAAAATACCGCTAATCGGAAAATTAAATCTAAATTTTGTTTAATCAAAATTTGACGAAAAAAAAAGAAAATAAAGATAAAAAACAACAATTAATAAAAAGAAAGGATGGCTATTTCGAGGGCAGCTCAATTGCTGAGTCACAATATGGCTGCAGCAATTAAGATGACCTGAAAAAATATTCGCGACAGAAATCCCAACAAGAGGTAATTCTATGCGAATGAATGCGAGAGTACGGACTATATTCATTCTTAAATTAAGGTATTTGCATAATTTGCGTCAACAAAATACGAAGAAATCAATTTCATTTTGATCGGCAAGGTAGAACCGAACCGAAACTCGGGCAGTTGGAATAAGTTCGCTAATCTCAGAAGAACATTTCCCATGGTAATATCTATAGAACAGTGCTACACAACCCACATTCTGACGGTGTTCCAATGAATCAATAGAGTTGCATACCCTACTGTCATTGATGAGCGCCAACGCCTTCTTTTGTACACGGTCCAGTAGCTACAAAATAGACTTTGAAGCTTCTGCCCATATATGGGAGTTGTATTCTATTTTCGTTCGGATGTAAGTGCTATAGATTTTAAGGAGATCAGAAGGAGTGTAGTAATTTTTACACCGTTTTAGAAAACCAAGACACTTGAATGCTTCTTTCGACACTTGAAAAACATGCTCGTTCCAACAAACATCACATTGAATTCTCATGCCTAGAACATCAAGAGTATCCGATTCCTCAATACCTATATATACCACCCATATATATAGATGACATTGTTGATTCCATGGCCCTATGGGTCAACATACAGCATTGAGTCTTCAGCGCATTAAAATCAACCCTATTCGCTTTACCCCACTCGGAGATTGTTAACAGGTCTTGATTGAGTGTGTCATTCATTGTCTGCCTTCTGCCCCCAACCTCCAAGAGGCTTGGCCTACAATTAAAGGAAAATGAATGACAAATGCTGCTGTCAGCTGCGAAAGAGTAAATAGAATTAAAAGTTTTACCAAGAAGGTCGTTCAGAAAGATAAGGAAAAGAGAAGGAGAAAGAACGGAACCTTGGGGTACCTCTGAATTAAGCTGAAACTCATTAGATGAGACCCTATCAATAACAACACGTATTGATCGGTCTCTGAAAAAACTCGATATAAATCGAACCACTTTACTTTCGCCAAAATTGCAAATGGATCGACTCCAACGCTCAGAAAGTAGAGCTAACAGGTCTCCCGTGGAACGATTTCTACGGAAGCCGTACTGTCGATCATTAAGAAGTGAATTGGCCTCTAAGTAGTTCACAATTGATCATGCTCTTTTTTTTTGCACTGTGTTTGTTTGTTATTGTTGGTTGTTTTAAAATTTTGTTTTATGGTTGTTTTGTTTGGTTTATGTATTATTGAAGAGATTATATATTGAAGAGATTCTCTTTTTTTTAGAATCATTTTTATTATTTTGTTTTATTTAAATTTAATTTATTTTATTAAAGTTTATTGTTAAAAAAGGAATATTAAAAAAACACAATTTGTTTCGCGACACAGAGAAAGAACGGCACAAAGATTTGTTTTTATTTATTTTTTAGAATAGTTAACACGAAATAAGTAACATAAAAACGTGTATACAGCACGACGGACAGAACACTACTTCCCTTACTAGCAGATTCCAGCCCTCGAAATTCGAGCGCAAATTCTAGGAAATTTTCTTTTTTCATTAAATAAGGACCCTAAAAGTATGCTAATTATTTATAGCCAATTCACAAATGAACACAAAAAACAAACTCATTTTTATTACAAACACATTAAAAAATTTAATAAACACACACATAGCATTGCATAATTTTATGTATGTGTTAGTAGCAACTTTAAATGCAATTTACTCAAAATAAAGGAAAAAATTTAAAAATCTGCAAATCTGCAAAACGGCCAAAAAGAAATACCTTTTGGATAATATACGTTTGGTCAAAATCGGTATAAACGGTAGTTTTCAATTCAAATTCATTTAAAGCGTGTGGTTAATATTTTTTTATGATATTAAAAACTATTGATTATATCCATTGCGTTATACTGGTTAGAATTTATTTTAATCCAGATTTTTTCCATAATATCAAACTCAATGTATATATCAGGGATGGCCGGCTATACTAACTTCGGGAGCCACGTTTACGAATTAATATTTTAAAGAGGCCATTTATTTGTTTTTGAAAACAATATCTATGTAGAGGATTAATATCTGTGATCGCAAGCATAATCGCCTAAGTCCAAAATCATGTAATTGGGCTTCATTACGACTTAGGTCAGAATATTTTTATTAATATCTTTTTAGAAAACAGTGTTGGAGAATTGGGGATTCCACGTAAATATAAAACGTTGTTAGTAGAATATGATAGCATACATAATTCAGATCATTCTGAAATCGACTTAGGCGGTTATCGCTTCTGACCGCAGATATAATTATACCCTATACCACTACATGGTCAGGGTATAATGACTTTGTTGTTAAGTCTAGTTAAGTTCTGATCAAATTGGTGAAAACTATAATTTGCAAAAAAAAAAAAATAAAAAGTCTGCTGTCTGGAAAACGCAAATATGCGGACGAGAACAGAAAATTTAAAGAGGATGAAAAGAGGTTTTTGTTTTTGTAGAGAGAAATGGAAAACCCATGTGTCTGGTGTGTGAAGTAATGCTGCCACAGCTCTACAATGGCATTACGACGTAAATACTTTTGTTATTGGTCTTCTAAAAACTTAAAAAAACACTTTATTATTTTTAATAAATAAAAAACGAGCCAACTTTTTTTGTGGTGAGTTGAAAACTATGTTCATCACTGATTTTATTTTAAAAATTATATTGGTTTATATTTAATTTTATTATAGCTTATTCCAGATACAATTGTATTATTTGTTTTCGTAATTTCGTCATTTTTGTTTTTAGTGTCTCATAAGTGTGTTTTGTTTCCGGTATAAAATGCATTGGGAACAATTACCTTATGTTAGCAATTTTATATTAGTCCAAAGTGTGTTTCGTTTTGTACATTTTTATGTATTAGTAACGCAAACTTATGTTTTGTTTTTGTATTTAATTTGAAAATGTTTATAATAAGTGTGTTTTGTTTCCGGTGTAGTTTAGGAACAAAACCATTTATGTTTGCAAATTTAATTTAGCCCAAAATTATTTGTCATAAGTGTGTTTCGCTTTACATATTGGTAAAGAAAAATGTCTGTTCCAATTGGCTTTAAAATTAAAAAAAAAAAATATTTTGTTGTATTGCATTTTCTTTCTGAGAACGGAAATGCAATTTTAAAATTTGTTTTATGTCACAATTCCCGTGAATTGTGAAATTATTTAAATAATGTTGGATCGTGCCAAGGGAATAATGGGAGGCATCATAACAGTAAATCACTGGTTTTGCTGGTAGCGAGCTGCGCCGAAAGAAAATATTGTCTCTCAAAACAAAGCTTATAACTAAACTAAGGTTTTATTATTGTTTATTAAAAAGGCAGATGGCACTCAACATTGCTCGACAAAATGGCCCTGTACAGAAGGAGAGTTCGTAAAAAAAATATATCTGCTTGATCTGATTGATGAAATCTCTGCATCCAGACATACTGTGGAAAGGCAAATTTATGTTATTGACGATGATCTTATAAGTACATTTCAAACTGATGTGATAAACTCCTCAGAAATGTCCACAAACATTGAAGATAAACCACAAAGAAGAATTATTAGACCTTGTTGCGCTGAAGAATATGACTAAAAGTTCAGATGCTGTACTTGAAAAATTTGCTGTACGGATTAAAAGGCTAGTGGTCTGTGAGGTGCTACTTAAGGTCTTTTGAAGCTTTTAAATATCGACGCATTGTATCCTAATTGTATTCCACTCCATTTCATTATTCACAGGGAAAACGTGGTATATTATAGAGGTACTCAGTTTTAAAAATCGCCAACGACATAAATCATCGATAATTCAAAACCTTTATACAAGAAATAGAAAACGATGAGCTTCCAGGTGATATATCATGGTTTAGTTTAGTAAGCAATGTTCTAACAAAATTCTTTAATTTAATGGAACCAATCAAACAATTTGTCAATAAATAATCTAAGCCATAAAAAAAAATTAAACTCTTACTTTCCTTATTCATACGAGTTTTGAGTCTCTCCGTGACTGTACGTGACTTTGCGTGACTATTTTAAAATTAATCTTTGGTCACAGTAAGTCTATGGACCAAGTTTCAGATTGATTGGATAAGGGAAAATGGGGTTTAAATCACTCCGTGACTACGCTTGACTACGCGTGACTATCTTTAAGTTAATATTTGGTGGCAACAAGTCTGTGGACTAAGTTTCAGATTGATTGGATGAGGGGAAGTGGTGTTTAAATCTTTGTTTAATCTTTGGCCACAAAAAGTCTATGGACAAAGTTTCAGATTGATCGGATAAGTGACTGTGCGTGACTACCGTAAAATTAGTGTATATTCACAACAAGACTATGGACCAAGTCTCAGATCAATAGGATGAGGCGGAATGGGGTTGCCCCATGGCAGACGGACAGACAGGGAGTATGATTTAAAAGAAAGAGTTTAAAAAGGGAAGTTTTTTCCGGAACTTAAAGGTACTCAGCGGTTGCTAGATGTGAAGTTTTTCACAAATATTTTCAGCAAGGACATCAGTAAAACTTTATAAACTTTAACCGGATTTGACATAATAGTTACATACTAACAGAAGATTTTACTGACAGATTATGTGATTTAACAGTACTTAAGCCATCATTTGTATTTTTGGAAAATCCTTTCCTTGTTGACATTGTGAAGAATGGTTGTGCTACATTACCAATAGCCAATAGCTTCATATATATCAACTGTATACTTAAAGCTACTGTAGCAGGAAGAAGAAGCAAATAAAACAGAATAATTGTTCAACTATTGACTTCTGGAAACAGGTTTCGGATCAGAACTATCCTTAAACCAAAGATTATGTACCCAGCCTTATATAAATTTTCGGTACTTTGCATTCTTGCGAGTCGTTGTGTTCAACACTTATATCTGTAAAAAAAATAAGTATCGGTCTTTTTTAAGTGATACGCATTTTACTGGACTGGTGGGAACTACCCAGAGTTCAGAAAAAACACGCACTGAATAAAAAAACTCGTATATATATGTAAACAAACATAGCTCAGACCAACAAATACATATTTTTATTTTCATATCAATTATGTGTGTTTCTGAATTTTGTACGGTGCCAAACACAATTATGACTGTGTTTCGTTTTAATATTTCGTTATTTACACGAACATTTTTCTATTACGTATTTTTTTGTTTCGAATACACAGAAACCACACAGATTCCAGTGTATCTTTATTTTAAGTTCGCTTTCTTGCACATGTACTGCTAAAAAAATAGAACATGTTCTTGAACGCATGCATCTAAAAGTTAAAACATTATACACTCGCGATTGGAAAAATCTGAAATACCCCTATAATAACGACAGCAATTGTTTCAATAAAATTTACTTAAAAAATCTAAAATAATTTATTAACAGTTATAAAAAAATAAAAATAAAAAGATAGTAATAAAAATAAAAAATAAAAACAAAAATAAAAATATAGTAATAAAATAGAAAAAAGGGCAATTTTATATGTTGTTTATGACTTTATTTGGTTTTTTTCCGATCGCGAGTGGATAATGTTTCAATTCGATATAAAAAATACGTGATAGAAAAATGTTCGTGTAGATAACGCACAGTCATGATTGTGCGTGTCACCGTACAAAATATTGAAACACACATAATTGATATAAAAATAAAAATATGTATTGGTTGCTTTAGAACAGAATATTGTGTGTTTGATGTGTAGATTTTCTGAACCTTGGAACTACCATAACAAACTTTAAGCAGCTAAGTGGTAAATCTAATTTATAATTTTTTATTATTGTAATATTTTCTATAATTTTCGTATTATTTTTTTATTACTGCTCGCGAACTGCGTTGTGACCACCTCTGGTATATATTTTCATACATGCTTTTATATGTACGAATATATTGTATGTAAAGAAAGCAATTAAAAGTTTAACTAATCGCTTTAATTATTTGCCCTGTTTCAACTAGTTTAAATTCCATTTAAATCCTTTTAAATGTCTGCTATAATAGTTTTACATCTTGCAAGACATTTAGTTAACATTATATTTGATGCTTAAATGAATTTAATTATTAAAGCAATTGAATGAAATTGTACGATAAACCGATTAAAAGCAGTAATCTGATTTCATCTTAATAATGAACTGCTTGGAATAAAATATTATTCTTATTGTTTATTTTTGTGTGTCAAGTATATGAATTTTATACACACCAAGCTATTTTGAAAAAAAGACAAAACATTTGTAGAATTTCTTGGTTTTAACAATATCTGGACACAAGAGGTATTTCCAAGTAACTTGAAAAAAGCAATAGTAATCCCTATTTCAAAGGCATGGAAAAACAGTACCGATAAGTATAACTATACACCAATTTCAATTTCTTTGAAAACTCTTAGAAAAAACATTAATAAAAGACTGGTTTATTATATAGAAAAATACTCAATTTTAAATCTCAATCAATCTGGCTTTAGAAAAAATAGGGCAACAATTGATAATCTTGCGCTATTACATTCTGATATTATGGAAAATTTTTGCAAAAAAAGCGTATGATTGTGTTTGGAAACAATTAATTTTTAAAAAACTTAACTCAGCTGGAATTCGTGGAAACATGGCTGCGTTCATTTCCAATTTTTTTCATGAAAGAGAGTATTGTTGCATGATTGGCAGCACACCATCCAATTATCACTATCTTGAAAATGGCGTCCCCCAGGGATCCGTGTTAAGTGTTACACTTTTTCTTCTAGCAATAGATGCCATCTTAGGCAACTGTCATTAATACGTTAAAGCCTTATTGCACGCTGATGACCTTATTATTTTCTGTTCTGGTAAAAAAATCTCTTCTATAATTAATAAAAGCAAACAATTGTTAAAAAAACTTGAAGCTTCTAATAACATAAGTGGTTTTCAATTTCATGATGAAAAAACTGTAGCAATACGATTTTCCAGACGCCATAATAAGATTTTAAACAAAACTACACTAAAACTTTGTAAAGACATTTAATTTGTAGATGAGCATAAATTTTTAGGATTAATTTTCGACAAAAAAAAAAAAAACAAACTCTGAATAAAAAACTCGTACATATATGTAAACAAACATAGCTCAGACCACCAAACACATATTTTTATTTTCATATCAATTATGTGTGTTTCTAAATTTTGTTCGGTGCCCAACTACAATTATGACAGTGTTTCGTTTTAATATTTCGTAATCTACACGAACATTTTTCTATCACGTATGTTTTCTTTCGAACACACATAAACCACACTGATTCGAGAGTAGCTTTATTTTGAGTTCGTTTTCTTGCACGTGTACTGCTCAAAAAAACGGAACATGTTATTTAACGCGTACATCTAAAAATTAATACAATACCCATTCGCGATCGGAAAAATGTGATTGATAAGTTATCAACAATTGTACTAAGGAAAAATGGGCGAATGTTCTTTTCTAAAGCAGCCAACACATATTTTTATTTTCATATCAATTATGTATATGTGTTTTTAAAATTTGAACGGTGCCAAACACAATCATGAATGTGTTTCGTTTTAATATTTTGTTATCTACACGAACATTTTTCTATCACATATGTTTTCTTTCGAACACACATAAACCACACAGATTCGAGTGTAGCTTTATTTTGAGTTCGTTTTCTTGCACGTGTACTGCTCAAAAAAACAGAACATGTTATTCAACGCGTACATCTAAAAATTAAAACATTACCCACTCGCGATCGAAAAAAAAAACGAAACTAAGACTTTCCAAAACTTCTTTTGGAACGGATACTCATAACATTTTAAAATATTCAGCAACATAGTAGTTATTACGCCAGGATGTCATGAACAGAATTTTGCAACAGTGAGAACCACTCCATTATTTTTTCACACCGAATGATTTTGAAGCTAATTTTAAAGTGCAAGATTAAATTTTATTATATCTGGATTTCCTTATCCACTTTCTAAAACTTCTTTACCCATTCTACAGTATATACTGAAAATTATGAGTACCACACAATACAAAATTTTTAAGCTCAATTATTTGGGGCTCAATTCTGAGAACTGCAACTGAAAGTATCCCGAAAAAAAAGAACTTCTGCATAATTAGTTTTGTCAACTTGGCTGCTATTATAATTTAATGGCCATACGAATTTTTTTGATCAAGGTGGATTTTTATCACTTTTTGTATACTTTAACACGGTTATAACTCGGTAACCGTACGGAATATCACCTTTGTGTCTGAAACAAAGTTGTAGATATTGAACAGGAGAATAAAAGTGCCTTAAAAATCGCGAACATGCCTATTTTCCACACATTTTTCCCCTTTTTCACCTTTTTTTGCTAAATAACAGGAATATATCTTTTGTGTCTGAAAAAAAAAATTGTAGATATTGAATGGGAGAAAAAAATCGTTTTTGAGAATGAGAAAACACTATTAAAACTATTAGCACTGAAATGATGTCAAATAATTTAAATGAATGCCAGAAAGAGATTACTTTATTACAAAAGACAAAATAATGAATATTTTTTCTAATTTAAGGGGTAAACTATCTTCAGGTATTGACAAAATCCCAAACATAGTATTAAGGAACGTGCCTGAAATAATTATATTAGAATATTGTAATCTATTTAATAATGTGTTAGATAATTCTTATTTCCCTAAAGAATGGAAACTAGCAAAAGTAGTTTTGTTACCAAAAAAAGATAAAGATCTCAGTAGTCCAAAAAATCTACGGGCCATAAGTTTGCTTCCTAACATTAATAAGGTATTTGAGATCTGTATCAATAATAACATCACAAAATTTTGTAATGACAGAAACTTGATAAGTGGAAAGCAGTTTGGATTCAAATTTAAACATTCAACAACAAATGCCCTACATTTGCTTGCATCTAATATTAACTGGAATTGGAATAAAAAATTATGTACAGGTGTGTGTTTAATTGACATGAAAAAGGCTTTTGATATCTTCTGGATTCCAGGACTTATTTCTAAATTAATTTCATTTCAATTCCCTTCGTACCTATCAAATTATACTTATTTACAGTAGGATTTCTGATAAATCCTCTAAAGTTTTTCATCAGAAATTTAGCAGCAAAAATACATTTAAGATTGTTAATGGATTACAGAAACTGTTAACTCACCCATACTTTTTAATCTATTTATTTTGGAACTTTTAGATAATATAGAAGACATTATTTCCTTTGCAGATGATATAATAATATATCACGCTGACAACACAATTGAAAAAATCAATCAAAACCTTCAAAAATCTTTCAATATAGTTGAAAAGTTTACATTAGACTGGAAAATGAAATTGAACACTCAAAAGTGTGAAACAATTTTATTAAGACCTCCAGTGGATAAATGCAATAATAATATAAAGAAGAACTAGAAATTGTTTGGAATTAAATCTGATATAAATAACACAAATATACCAAACAAGCAAGTTGTTCAATATTTAGGAATATACCTTGAGAAATTCTTATATTTTAATAACCATATTAATGACATGCTAATAAAATCATTATTTTATTCAAAATCTATATATTAATACGTGAAGGTAAATTTTTAGTTACCTTTTTAAGCAATATGTGGGCACAGAGGAGTGTGAAAATTGACGTAGTTATAGCTCATATGGAGGAGAAGCTGAGAATGATAAAATAAAATTTAATCTGTCTTAAAAATATATTAAATTAAATAAAATAAAATATTTCTAATATTTCGCTACACCCTGTTAATGCGAATGATTTTAATTGTATATGGCACACTCTGTGTTGAGTTGTGAAAATTGATTAGCATACCTTTAGGCTCATTTAAATATTCATAATTTTTTTTATATATTTTTATATATATATATGGGGGGTTTCATTTCAAGTGCACCAACTTTTGAAACTGATGTCTTCCGATCGGGATGAAATTTGCACCAAGGTTAGTCCTATTGGATAGTAGTTTAGACACAATTTCTCAACAAGATCGGTCAAGATCTCTCTGAGTTAGAGGGATCAAAATTTGACATTTTGGCCAAACAGGTGTTTTTCTCATCCATGTAACTTATTACCTATTGTTCCTAGAAAATTTTCTCCCAAAGAGGTTAGATAGCTATTTCTTCAATATTTCGGAAAAAAATACTTAAAAAAAAAAAAAATTTGTAGACTTTTTTTTTGCTAAATTAAAGCATTTTTTGCCTTTTTTCCAAAAAGGGCATTTTTTTTTTTTTTTTTTTTCATAAGAAAGCTTAGAATTTTTCCTTTAAGAGCTTTTTGGTCGCTTAGTGGGATGGGAGTGGGATATCTATCAAAATAAATGTTTTGTAACTCAAGACAACGGTTTTTAAATTTTTCACAAATGCACTATTTCCATTTTTTTTCTATTTGTGTCTAAAACCTTACAAATTAAACTTATACTGAGAAACTAGACAAACTAAACTTTCCGAAGGTATATAACATACCTAACTAAAATTTTATACCCTCGATACTGTAATACCCAGAATATGTTAACCTCAGGAAAAAAATCGCTTTTTTTCTATAGAAATGTTGAAAAATTATTATTTTTTATTTATTTTTAATAATAATTAAATTAATCTATAATAATAATAATAATAATAATATTAAAAATAAAAAGATAAATAATTTGTTAAATTTTAATCTTAATTGCATTAGTTCCATTAATATCATAACTGTTTTTATACTTAATTTATTGTAGCTGATGAAGTATTTAAGTCTTGTAAATTTTTAAATACCCAGTCTTTCATCCAGCTTTTTTGACGCCTTTATTTACTGCGTTTTTTGTCAATCCTTTCTTGGCGTTACTAGGCTCAGCTGTTGATTTCGTTGCTGGTTTATTTGTTGTCTTTGGAAAGAAATCGCATTGAATAGAGGCAGAAAACTTTTTCAACTTGAGTTTTCCATCGACAAGCGGTATAAAAGCATGGTATTGAGCGGTGCCATCGATTGTTACCGCAGCATTGAATCTGCTCTTCAGTGTTTTCAATGTTTCCTGATGATCCTCTTTGCTACTAAAAACTATTTGTTTCTTTACAATAACTCTTTGCCCAATGGAATAAAGCAGTCGCATCTAAGATGCGATCTTGGCGAGAGCACTGGAGGCTATACCTCGCTGCATTTCTTTTAAGGTTTGCTCCAATACCATCACATGCTCCTTTACCAAGAGCAGTAGGATGAAAATGCCACTCAGCTGGCATTCCAAAATCTTTTTCATGGGCCACAAGATTTGCCCAGCTACTTTTGTTTTTAAAATGTTGACGAGCTCCGTCCGAAACGTAGTATACTTCCTTACTGTAAATTTAGATTTTAGACATTTTAGCATTCTCTTCTGGTACTCATAAACTGCAACGGTATCATGTTTTAAATCGTCGGATATGATTGCCATACTTTTGTGTTCCAGTTTTTCATCTTTCATGTAGTAAATAACCACTGTGAATATAGTTGCTGGGTCGTTATTGAAGTGGAATGCTTTTTTGGCATCCTGAAGAACATATTTATAGTTTTCTGCGAAATCATATGAAATAACGAATTCACCAGACTACAAATGCATCTTCAAATCCTTGAAGAATGACCATTGCTCTACGACTAAAAAGTCATGGTTTCTCAAGTTTAGCAATCCTGTACACATTTCTTCCACAAAATCATCCACATTTAAAATGATTGTTTTCAATGTGCATCTGTCAGTCTGAATCCAAGAATCAAATTTGACCTCCTCTATATATTCTCGATCTAAAGAGTTGATTAAATTTTCTTTGATGAATGTGGTTTTCGGGTAATTTGTACATTCACCTAAGTGGCAAGAAGTTGTTGCATTAGGACACATAGTCAATTTAAGGCAATCGCGGTAATCGTGTAAATCTTCTGCCGAATCATCTGTGAAATACTTTAAGTTGATTTCCTTCAACATCAGTTTAACATTTTCATGGTAAATTCAAACGCATACTGTGTGAGTTCCGTTGCTTTCTGCCAAAACGCAATGTTTTGGCCTCATTTGGGTTAATTTCGTGAAGCCGATTCTAACATCCTCGCGTTTAGATTGAAATGTTGCAAATAACTCTTTCAGGTTACAGATAACCATTCTCTTCTGTTATGTTACGAAGGTATGTTACATACCTTCTTAAAGTTTAGTTTGTCTAGTTTCTCAGTATAAGTTTAATTTGTAAGGTTTTAGACACAAATAGAAAAAAATTCAAAATAGTGCATTTGTGAAAAATTGAAAAACCGTTGTCTTGAGTTACAAAACATTTATTTTGATAGATATCCCACTCCCATCTCACTAAGCGACCAAAAGGCTCTTAAAGTAAAAATCCTAAGCATTCTTATGAAAAAAAAAAAGTACCCTTTTTGGAAAAAAAGGCAAAAAATGCTTTAATTTAGCAAAAAAAAAGTCTAAAATTTTTTTTTTTTTTTAGTATTTTTTTTTCCGAAATATTGAAGAAATAGCTATCTAAACTATTTAGGAGAAAATTTTCTAAGAACAATAGGTAATAAGTTACATGGATGAGAAAAAACACCTGTTTGGCCAAAATGTCAAATTTTGATCCCCTCTAACTCAGAGAGATCTGGACCGATCTTTTTGAAAAATTGTATCTAAACTACTATCCAATAGGACTAACCTTGGTGCAAATTTCATCCCGATCGGAAGACATCGGTTTCAAAAGTTGGTGCACTTGACATGAAATCCCCCATATATATAGATTAAAAAAACATTGGAAGACAAAAATTGAATGAAAAAATAATATTTCCTAGAATTAGCACTCGAATTTCAAGTGCTGGGCTGTACTAGTTTTATTCAAAACACATAAAGTCAAATGTTAAAATTATTATGTAGCAATCATTAGACCAATTGTAGCATATGGATGTCCAATTTGGCTTAACATTTCACCTTCTTACATGGAAAAGATACGTGTATGTGAAAGAAAATATTTACGAGCTTATACTTCTTTATTTAGATCGCCCCAATGAATGAATCAAATATTATAAGAATAGATAATTTCATTATATATCTTATTAGAAATAAAATTTTAAGATGTACATTGTGTATAGAAAATAACTTAATCATGGCACCATACTATAAAAAGGTTTTGTTCCACCCGAGGATTTTTATACCTCGACAAATTAAATATTATTCAAAATGAAAACGGGTTCCCAGTCTTTTATCACCAATATAGACGGGTTATTTTAAAGCAGTTATTGTAACGCAGCAATAAATGAAAATTTCAGATAATATACCAACATAGCTAATAGAGAACTTTGTAGCCTACAGGTTTTATATTTTTAGTTTGTTATAATGTAAGAGTCTTAAATAGTATAACTTTTGCTTGAATTCTCATTTGGTTGGTTTCAGTAAATATATATGAATTAAACTTTTTACCAAACAAATTATCTACTGCTTTTGGCTGCTGATGAAGGTTGGCGACTCTTCCGGAAAGAGCTGTACAACCTGTCTTGCAGAATACAGATAAATTTTTGAAACAAATGTGCCAATGTTTTTTGCTTTGCTTAAAGTAAAAACATTTGTTCTTGAGTCTGAATAACTTCAAACCAAATCATTAAAATGAATAAAGATCGAAAATAAGATTTTTTATTTTTATAGAAAATAATAAAATTATGTATATAATATATTTAAAACCAGAGTTTATTATAGTTTAAATTAGTGTTATATTAATGTCAATAAATAAACGTTGAAAAAACATCAAATGTTTAGAAAATTAAAAATTAATTCTAAGAAATCTTGCAAAAGCTTGAAGTTCTTTATAAACACGGTTTTATGGCTTAATGATTCTGAGGTTAACGCAGAAAATTTTTCAAAATTAAAACTATAGTATTTTCTTTCGTTAACTGCATATACAAATTAATTATTTTATTTTACTTTCTTTAAGTTAATAAAAAGCTCAAACCCTAATAAAATTTTTTATGTAGAAATTTAAATTTTTCGTTGGTGCTTTTTCTCCTTTTTGTTTGATAAATTTTTACCCGTTTTTATAAAGCTCACGTTCTTTTCTTCATTCAATAGTTGGCTGGTTCGATCAATAGTTGGCTGATTTGATTTGGCCAGATGTGATTAACGTTCTTCGTCAATAGAAGCCTAAATCAATTGTATATTTCTGCAGTTAATAAATAAAAGAAGTAGTTTGTTTTTCTTTTAGAAAGGTTTACAAATAAATTGTAAAAAATCGCAAAAATTTATCAAAAAAAAAGGAGAAAAATAACGCCAAATATATATATTTTCACTGGTGCATGGTAGAGAAGAACAAAGCATATATTTCAAAAATTCATAACTACACTTTACTCTTAATCGCATCACATTCTGGCATTTCAGCCTTCATAAGCGATTTATTGAACATTGTGATAATTGTTATGTTATAATTGAAAATATTGTTTCTACGTGAAATTTTTCTACTTAGGGCGGCCATGAGGTTTGAACCCTGAACCTTCACATTCACTCTTCCTTGATCTTTTTGACCAGCGCTTTAACACACTCACCTAAAGTCAGGCCTACGACCAGTGTGGTTAGAATCAGTTTTCATACCATACAGCTTTCACTTCGTATTAATTTCAAAGATACAACTCTGTCCAAACAAACAATCGTTATTTTTGAATTTTTTAATATTTTTGCATTTATACTTCTAATTTCCGTTATTCTCAGTTTCGTAGGAGTTGCCATATGTGATGTACGGTTTGTACATACTACATATTGCAGTTCTTACATATATTTGAGATGATGCTTTGAAGCGAAAATTTTTTGTTTGTTAGATTTGTAGTAATTTTTCTGACAAATTGCATTTAATACTGTAAATAATATGCAAATTTTAATTTTGTTTAAATTTTTTAATTGAAATATTTTTCAATTAAACAAAAGTCTTACAAATTTTCCTGCGAGCCTTTTTTCTTTTATTGCTTATATTTTTAGTTTTTTGCAATTTTAACATAAAATTTTTTAGGTATAATAAAATTATGAATAAACTTAATTTTCTAAGGAATGTCCTCAAGCATAAATATCAAAGAATTTATTCGAAAAACTATTTTAATTGTATAATGAAAACAGTTTTTAATATTTAATTGAAAAAATTGTTTATAAATATTTAAATGAATAGTAAGAATTTTTCTTTTAGAATGCTGTTTAAATGCGTTTATGTATATGTTAATTTAATTACAATTTACTTAAAGTAAATTAATTGCTCATTTATTATTCTTTTATTTTAAAATAAAGTCGCATTATTGCGGAAGGTTGTATTGTTGTATCGATTTTAATCCAATTTAAGTTCATACTAATAAAAATTTTAAATTTTATTGCTGTTAACAATCTTTTGGGTATCATAAGTTTTAAGGCAAATAACAGCGAAAGCTCTTTTATGAAATATAATTATATGGCAAAGACTGGGTTGTTGTAACTATATTTTTATTATTCACATTTATGGCGCTTGCTTTTAATTACTTTCTTTTAATTAAAAGCACGAAAATTCATAAAAAAATAAGTAAGAAAATTATATTATACCCTATAGCATGCGTTTAGCGATCCTATCTCTTAGGTTCAACTAATCAGATATAGAAAATAAGCACAAACCAAATTTGAGTAATATTGTTATTATTTTTTTTGCCTTTGGATATGAAAAAGTTCAAATCGGATGCTATACCTATATGGAGACTAAATAGGAAAATGGACCGACCCCGATCATATTTGCTAAAGTTACTTATATTTTGAAAAAAATATATACAAACCAAATTTGAGAAAAATCTGTGCACTATTTTTGTTTTCTGATAGATTTAATTGAATATCGGGAATCAACTTCATATGGAGGCCATGACTAAGAATTGTCCTATTGGGTTTATTTTTTGGACTACTGATAAACGGATGTCATAAACATATGTACATAAACCCAATTTGACCGAGATCTATATGATAATTTGTATAATATGGTAATTTAAGTTGAACATGAACCGATTTTCACCAGTTTCAGTGGCGTTCCTATGGACAATAGAAGCTTATATACTAAGTTTCGTCAAAATATATTCATATTTGCGACCTGTGGTTTGATTACTAGGTTTACATGGACACACAGGCGGACGGACGGACAGACAGACGGACGGGCGGACATCGCTAAATCGACTCAGAAAGTGGTTCTGAGTCGATCGGTATAATAAAAGGTGGGTCTAGGTTAAATATTTTTGGTGGTTACAAACTTCAGCGCAAAATCATTATATCCTGACCACATAGTGGTATGTATAGGGTATCTATAATATTAATAGGCTAAGCGATTTCTTGTGGCCGATGTTTTGTTCTACCGCTTTATCCCGATTTTTTTAAATATGTTTTTTATTCGAGTTTCTTTTTAAAGTTATAATTACTGAGATTTTACATAAGTATTTCAACAACTAATAATAACAATACGGCAGAGCCTTAAATAAACCAAAATATCACAGTTTAAGGAGGAAAAATAGGTATGAGTGATATAAGTGATCTGGTAACCCTAAAAACAGTTCAAAAGGGTCGTTTTGAAAATCATGCAAAACTTCAACAATTTTGGTCTACTACTCTTAGTTTTCGAGATATAAGCGACTTTGTATTCCGCGGAAAAATATAACGTTTTTCTTTCTGGGAACCCTAAAACTAAGGAGTGACATTGAAAAAATCTGAATATACATAAAATGTAATAATAAGGAAACCATTGGACCTAGAGTTTTAATGTCTTTTTATTTAATTGAAATTTATAAAATTAATAGGTTAGGCGATTTCTTGTGACCGATGTTTTGTTCTGCCGTTTTATCCCGATATTAACCAAACGTATATTATTTGAGAGGTATTTATTTTTAACCGTTTTGTAGAATTACAGATTCAAAATTTATTTCCTTTATTTTCAGTAAATTGCATTTAAAGTTGCTACTAACACATACATAAAATAATACATATTCTATGTGTTTTTTATTCAATTTGTTAATGTGTTTGTTAATGAGTTTATCTTCATTCACAATAATAATAAACCACAAAAGTGTTGGTTTGTGAATTGGCTAAGTTGAAAAATAAAGCTGCCTAGAAATTGCACTCGAATTTCGAGCGCTGGAATCTGCTAGTAACAGTTATTATCTTATTAATATTAAATACTAGCAGATCCTAGTCCTATTTCCGGAAAAGGTATTTATTTCCGAAAAGGTACTTTTCTAAGATAATTTATTTTTTTACGAAAGTTTACTTTTTTTAAGAATATGTACTTTTTTAAGAAAATGTACTTTTTTAAGAAAAGGTACTTTTTTACGAAAAGGAAGTTTTTAAAGAAAATTTCATCAACATATATTCACATTTGCAACCTGTAGTTTGATTACAAGGTTTACATAGACACACATACGGAGGGACATCACTAAATCGACTCAGGAAGTGATTCTGAGTCGATCGGTATAATAAAAGATGGGACTAGGTTAAATATTCTTGGTAGTTACAAGCATCAGCACAAAATAATGATACCTTGATATAGGGTACCCTATACACTGGTATAGGGTATAGCAATTATAATATAAATATTAAATATTAGCAGATCCCAGCCCTCGAAATTCGAGTGCGAATTCTATGAAATGTTTTTTCTTCTTTTAATAATTTATTTTATAAGACCCTAAAGGTATGCTAACCCATTTTAGCCCATTCACAATTCAACACTTTTTACTGTCCTTATTGGTGTTATTGATTCATGTCCAAAATTGTTTTTCAATTCAACACAGGACTTTTTGCAAACACATTAAACAATTTAATAAACACACTCAGCATTGTACAGTTTTATATAACTATGTGTTACTTTAAATGCATTTCACTCAAAAAAAAAAAAAAATTTTAAATCTGCAGATCTGGTGGTCAAAAAGGATTAAAACTGACAAACATACATCGGTCACTAGAAAGCGCCTTTGTTATGAATATTATAGATTACTGTAAAAAATCAAGCCATTTCTGTTTATTTTAGTTTGAAATCTAGCCGTTTTTGTTTCTTAGTGTTGGCAACTTTGGAAAAAATTAAAAAATCTGTAAATCTGGTGAACAGCTAAAAAGGTATTTATTTAAGAAAGAGTACTTTTCTAAGATAATTTATTTTTTTACGAAAGTTTACTTTTTTTAAGAAAATTTACTTTTTTAAGACAATGTGCTTTTTTAAGAAAATGTACTTTTTTACGAAAAGGATGTTTTTAAAGAAAATTTCATCAACATATATTCACATTTACAACCTGTAGTTTGATTACAAGGTTTACATGGACACACATACGGAGGGACGGATGAACATCGCTAAATCGACTCAGAAAGTGATTCTTAGTATATCGGTATAATAAAAGATGGGACTAGGTTAAATATTTTTGGTAGTTACAAGCATCAGCACAAAATAATGATACCTTGATATAGTGTACCCTATACCATGGTATACGGTATAACAATTATAATATTAATATTAAATATTAGCAGATCCCAGCCCTCGAAATTCGAGTGCGAATTCTATGAAATGTTTTTTCTTCTTTTAATAATTTATTTTATAACACCCTAAAGGTATGCTAACCCATTTTAGCCCATTCACAATTAAACACTTCTTACTGTCCTTATTGGCGTTATTGATTCATGTCCAAAATTGTTTTTCAATTCAACACAGGGCTTTTTGCAAACACATTAAAAAATTTAATAAACACACTCAGCATTGTATAGTTTTATGTAAGTATGTGTTACTTTAAATACATTTTACTCAAAAAAAAAAAATTTAAAATCTGCAGATCTGGTGGTCAAAAAGGATTAAAACTGACAAACATACATCGGTCACTAGAAATCGCCTTTGTTATTAATATTATAGATTACTGTAAAAAATCAAGCCATTTCTGGTTATTTTAGTTTGAAATCTAGCCGTTTTTGTTTCTTAGTGTTGGCAACCTTGGAAAAAATTAAAAAATCTGTAAATCTGGTGAACAGCAAAAAACAAGTACCTTTCAAATAATATACGTCTGGTCGAAATCGAGATAAAACGGTAGAACAAAACATCGGTCACAAGAAATCGCCTAGCATATTAATATTAAAGATTTGTGCCATTAGAAAGCAATATGCATTTAAGAAAAAATTAATTAATATTAATTTTTTTTTATTGAATATTAATTTCTGTTTAATTACTTGTGACATAGATACAGCAGACTTTATGTCTAAATTTGTTCATTGGGATATTTTGTAAAAAAATGGAAAATACTCAACACTAACTAAATAAACTTAAGATCCTTTTCCTACTACCAGTCCAACTCTAGTTTAAATATAAACAACTTAACTTGTCGAAATTCTCATTTGTACGTTCTTTGTTTCACCACTAAATACTTTTACAACTTCTTCAATCCACAGCCACGTGTTTCTGTATTAATTCAATGTTTTATTCTATTCGTGCTAATTAATGATGTTATATTAAAATGTCCATTTAGGAAAGTGATTAGGGTAATTTCCTTTGTTGTTGTTATTTCTATTTTAACATCTCATTTGTCTCAACATTTATTTAATTAGGTTTCCTAACTGAATTTCTACATAAATTTGTATCAAACACAAATCATTATTTCAATTGTACCTAAGGTTCTTCGCAAAGAAGCAAACCAAATCAAGTTACAACATCACCAAAGAAAAGAAAAAAAAAAATACAAAAACACAAAAAAATAAAACAAAAAAAAAAAAAAAACAACCTGATAGCAGCAAACCAAAAACATCTACTTACGCGTTTACAAAATACAAATTAACCCTAGCAAGGCTCAGAGAGCCGTGGTAATGGGGATTTAATTTGGTATCAGTAAGACTTAAGACAAATTGAATATTTCGGTGAACGGAAGGGTTTGTTTAATTATTAGTTGTAATTAAATTATTTTTCAATTTCCATAAGAAAAACTCATTATTTAATGAGTATTTGAAGGAGAGTAAAAATTTTGTATTTCAAAACCTTTGAGCTGTATTTGCTACAAACGTTGGGCTTTAGAAACCAATTTATACCAGGCTAACATCCACCGCTGGAGGTTTAAATAATTTTCCTTTCTTCTGCTAACTAGTGATGATTATTTCAATATAGCAGCAGCAATAAAAGTTGTAGTAAGTAGTGGAAGTGCCAGAAAACAATATTAAATTTCTACGAAAGTTTTTGACCTTATTGTACATTGAAGAAAATTTATTTGACTTTAGTTATCTTTGTCATAGCCATAAATCACATGATGTTTGATACTTTTATTTCTCCTACTCACACTGGTTACTGGTGCTCTGCGTTTGCATTAGGATGTTAGGAAATCCGATTCGTTTTTGTGTTTTACTATTTATTTCATAACAGAAGTTGCCGGCATTCAACGAAATACAAGTTTGGCTTTGTTGCTTGCTGCTGTTTTTCTCATAATGATTTCTTTTCGAGGATAGTAAAAGTTTATTATAAATAAAATTTATGTTGTTCTTTGTATTTTTAGAAATGAAATTTAAAACGTTGAGTATTTAAAGAACGTGAGTGTTGCTAAATTATAATAAGATTAGTTTAGCTAGGAACAAATGTAGAGGTTATTAAACCCAACGGAAATATAACGACTGCAGTCTTAATTTAATAAACGAGTAGTTTAATGAAATCGTAAATCAAGACAGTAAAAAAACACAACGAAATAAGATAGAAGACCGTAGAAAAAAGCTAACATTTTCTTAACACTGGCTGTAGCCTCATTTTTAAAAAGTGCTATGCCACCGAAACCAGTCAAATTAACTGGTAATTTTAGAAATTTCCCAGAAGTGTAGTTATTGTATCCTACAGGCAAGCCGATTGGCTTCGTGGGATCATAATTAAGTTTAAATGTATATAAGTTTGTTTTAATTTGAATTAAACAAATTTTTTTATGATTTTTCTGTCAGTATAAGCTACAAGCTAATTTCCAACAAGCTGCTTTAAAGTTATCGGAATTTATTTAATTGTTTTTAAGATATATGCTAAAAAATAATTTGTTTCTCAGTTTCGATTAGTTTTTTGTGACTTCAAATTACACTTAAAAAAATACGTGTATATTTTAAAACGAATACCCGCCCTACAGTGACAATTTTATGGATTTTCATATGATAGGCATTCAAAACTTTGTCCTCTAATATCATTGGGAATTTGTAAAAATTCTCTCGATGAATCATTATGTTGATGTTTTCAATATGCAGTGGCATATACGAAATTTTCAACCTACTAACTTTTTTGTTAAGTGTTAATAAAAGTTTTTTGTTTTATTCCACAAATTGAATACATCATAAAGAAAAAAAAAAATAATTTTTTTGTTACACGTGTAAGACTGTAATCATATTTAATCTTATCATGTTACACACAAACCAGATGATACACAGAAGTCTGTTACCAGAGATCAAATGTATAAAAACGTGTTTTTAGTTATTTGGTTCGTGATCTTGTTTCCTTTTAAAAGAAATTTAAGTTTTCGAAGTATTTAATTTTTCAAAAAATATATTTAAACTTGTTATTTGCAAGGCGCCTAAGTTGCCCATTGGAAATTGATGAAAAGATTTTTTTAGAAAACGTACTTTTTGTAGAATGGGTACTTTTTCAAGAAAAGATGAAGAAAAAGTACTTCTTTAAGAAAAGGTTCTTATTTAAGAAAGAGCACTTTTTTAGAAAAAGACTTTTTAAGGAAAAGTAACTGTTCTAAAAAAGAACTTACTTCAAAAAGGTACTTTTTTAAGAAAAGTTACTGGTTTCAGAAAAAATACTTTTTACCGAAAAGGTACTTTTTTTTTAAGAAAAGCTTCTTTTTTAAGAAATGTTACTTTTTCAGAAAAAGTACTTTTTTCAGAAAAAAATTTTTTTAGGAAAGCTCATTTTTAGGAAAGGTACTACTTTAAGACAACGATTTTTTTAAAGGATTTTTTTAGAGGAACTTTTTTAAGAAAAGCTACTTTTTTAAGAAAAGGCACCTCTTCAATAAAATTCAAATTTTGAAGAAAAGGTACGTTAGGAATAAAATTAAATTATTCCATAAAAAGTATTTTCGTAAGAAGAAGTACTTAAAAAACCGAGAATTTGTAAGAAAAGGTACTTTTTTAAGAAAAGGTACTTTTTTAAGAAAAGGTACTTTTTCAAGACGTGGTACCTTTTTAAGAAAATGTTCTTTTGGAACAAAGGCTACTTTTGGAAGAAAACATACTTTTGGAAGAAATGTGCTTTTTTCGGAAAAAGTTTTTTTTTTATGAAAAGATGCTTTTCTAATAAAATGCATTTTTTACTAAAATTTACTTGCTTAAGAAAAGGCACGTACTTTTTAAGAAAATTGCCTTTTTTAAGGAAACGTACGTTTTGAAGAGACTTACATTTTGTAGAAAAGGTACTCTTCATGGAAAAACAATTTTTGCTAGCAAAATATACTATTTGAAGCAAAGGTGCTTTTTGCAGAGAAGATGCTCTATGAAGGAAGGACACTTTTAACAGAAAAAAAATTTGTGAAGTAAAGTGTACTTTTTGATGCAAATTAAAAGCAAATTAAGCAAATTACTTTTTGGAGAAAAGGTAACTTTTAAAGCAATTGGACGTTCTATGGGAAAGGTATGTTGTAAGGAAAAAGTGTTTTATAAAATATATTTTTTAAGAAAAGTAATGTTAACGGAAGGCGTATTTTTTTAAATGCAAGATACCTTTTGAAGAAAAGTTAAACTTTGAAGGCAAGAAAATTCACATTTTGAAATAAGGTACTTTTGGAAGAAATTTTAGGTGTTTTTGTAAGATAAGGCATTTTTTTAAAGAAAATTTACTACTCTAAGAAAAGGTGCTTTTTTAAGAAAAGTTACTGGTTTCAGAAAAAAAAATACTTTTTACCGAAAAGGTACTTTTTTTTTTAAAGAAAAGCTTCTTTTTTAAGAAATGTTACTTTTTCAGAAAAAGTGGTTTTTTCAGAAAAAATTTTTTTTAGGAAAGCTAATTTTTAGGAAAGGTACTAATTTAAGACAACGATTTTTTTAAATGATTTTTGTAGAGGAACTTTTTTAAGAAAAGCTACTTTTTAAGAAAAGGTCCTCTTTTACGGAAATGTAAATTTTTAAGAAAAGGTCTTATTTTTCGGAAATTAATTTTTTAAAAAAGTGACTCTTTCAAGAAAATGTACATTTTTATGAAAATTTACTTTTGTAAGAAATGGTGCTTCTTTAAGAAAATTAAATTTTTAATAAAATGTTTTTTTAATAAAAACTAATTTTTAGTAGAGGTGCTTCTATAAGAAAAGCCGCTTTTTAAGAAAACATACTTTCTTTTACGAATAGCTACTTTTTACGGAAATTTGCTTGTATAAGAAAAGGTTTTTTTTTAAGAAATTGTATTTTCTGGATAATAGGTACTTTCAAGCAGAGTTCAGAAAAAAACACACACTGAATAAAAAACTCGTACATATATGTAAACAAACATAACTTAGACCAACACACACATATTTTTATTTTCATATCAATTATGTTTGTTTTTAAATTTTCTTCGGTGCCCAACACAACCATGACTGTGTTCGTTTTAATATTTCGTTATTTACACGAACATTTTTCTATCACATACTTTTTTTTTCAATCACACATAAAGCACACATTTTTGAGTGTTGCTTTATTTGAAATTCATGTTCTGGTACGTGTAGTGAAAAAAAACACAGAACATGTACAATAAACAGGTTCGAGTTCAGTTATATTTTAAGTCGTGTTGTGGCTCGTGTAGTGAGAAAAAACACAACATGTACAATAAACAGGTTCGAGTTCAGTTATATTTTTGTGGCTCGTGTAGTGAGAAAAAACACAACATGTACAATAAACAGGTTCGAGTTCAGTTATATTTTAAACACGACTTAAAATATAACTGAACTCGAACCTGTTTATTGTACATGTTGTGTTTTTTCTTACTACACGAGCCACAACACGACTTAAAATATAACTGAACTCGAACCTGTTTATTGTACATGTTCTGTATTTTTTTTCACTACACGTACCAGAACATGAATTTCAAATAAAGCAACACTCAAAAATGTGTGCTTTATGTGTGATTGAAACACAGTCATGGTTGTGTTGGGCACCGTAGAAAATTTTGAAACGCACATAATTGATATGAAAATAAAGATATGTGTTGGCTGCTTTTGAACAGAACATTGTGTGTTTCGTGTGTGTATTTTCTGAACCTTGCTTTCAAGATAAGCTTTGTTTTTGAATAAACTATACCTATACCTACCTATACCTTTTTTAAGCAAAGGTACTTAAAAAGGGACATTTTTAAAAAAGGTACTTTTTTACTACATGAAGATTTTTAAAGAACAAGTACGTTTTTATGAAAATTTATTTTTTCAAAAAAGGTACTTAAAAAAAGTAGTTTTTGAGGAAAAGGTGCATTTTTTAAGAAAATATACTTTTTGCGAAAAGGTCCTGTTTTACGAATATGCAAATTTTTACGCAAAGGTCCTCTTTACGGAAATGTAAATTTTTAAGAAAAGTTACTCTTTCAAGAAAATGTACTTTCCAAGAAAGTTGATTTTTTAAGAAAATGTAATTTTTTAAGAAAAGGTGCGTCTTTAAAAAAATTCACTTTTTGAAGCAATTTTTTTTAAACTAGTTTTTAGGAGAAAAGCAGCTTTTTAAGAAAACATACGTTCTTTTCCGAATAGCTACTTTTTACGGAAATTTACTTGTTTAAGAAAAGTTACTCTTTTAAAAAAATGTTTTTTTTTTAAGATAATGTACTTTCGGGATAATAGGTACTTTCAAGAAAAACGTAGCTTTTTAATAAACCATACCTTTTAGGGAGGGTACTTTTTTAAGAGAGTGTACTTAAAAATAGGACTTTTAAAAAAGGTACTTTTTTACTACAGAAACATTTTTGAAGAAGAGGTACGTTTTTATGCGAATTTACTTTTTCAAAAAAGTACTTTTATAAGGAAAAAGTACTTTTATAAGAAGAGGTGAATTTTTTAAGAAAATCTACTTTTTAAGAAAAGGTGCTTTTTAAGAAAATATACTTTTTTGCGAAAACGTCCTCTTTTACGAATATGCAAATTTTTACGGAAAGGTCCTCCTTACGGAAATGTAAATTTTTAAGAAAAGTTCCTATTTTAAGAAAATGTTCTTTCTAAGAATGTGTAGTATTTAAAAAAAAATTATTTTTTAAGAAAAGGTGCTTCTTTAAGAAAATTCACTTTTTAAGAATTTTTTTTTAATAAAAACTAATTTTTAGGAGAGGTACTTCTTTAAGAATAGCCGCTTTTTAAGGAAACATACTTTATGAAAATCTACTTTTTTGCGGAAATTTACTTATTTAAGAAAAGTTACTCTTTTAAGAAAAGGTTTTTTTTTTGGAAGAAAATGTGCTTTCTGGACAATATGTATTTCAAGGAAAACTTAGTTTTTTAATAAACGGCACCTTTTAAGAAAATGTACTTAAAAATAGGACTTTTTTAAAAAAGGTACTTTTTGACTAAAGAAGGTTTTTTTTTTTAAAGAAAGGGAGTTTTTTTAAGAAAAATCACATTTTGAAAAAAGCTACTTTTGGAATAAAACTAGATTTTTCTAGAAAAAGTATTTTTGTAAGAAATTGTACCTTTTTTAAGAAAACGAATATTTGTAAGAAAAGGCACTTTTTTAAGAAAAGATACTTTGTTAAGAAAATGTACTTTTTCAAGAAAAGGTACTTTTTAAGCAAAGAAAAAGTATGTATTTAAGAAAATGTACTTTTCTAAGAAAATGGAATTTTTACGGAAATTTTCTTTTTTTAGGAAAAGGCACTTTTTTAAGAAAAGGCAATTTTTTAAGAAAATTTCCTTTTTTAAGAAAACCTACTTTTTTAGAAAGAATTTTTTTTAGAAAAGGTACTTTTATATAAAAACGTATTTTTGAAGGAAAACGTACTTTTTGAAGAGATGTACTTTTTGCAGAAGTGGTACTCTTTGAAGAAAACCTACTTTTCGCGGAAAGCCATTTTTTTAAAGTAAAATGTACTATTTGAAGAAATTGTACTTTTTGAAGAAAAGGACATCTTTGAAGGAAGGATACCTTTTCGAGAAAAAATTTTGTAGCAAAATGTACGTTTTTATGAAAATGCACTTTTTGAAGAAAAGGTACTTTTTGAAGGAAAGATACGTTTTAAGGGAAAGGTACGTTTTAAGGAAAATGTGTTTAATAAAATATCCTTTTTAAGCGAGTTAATTTTAAAGGAAGGCCTTTTGAAGAAAAGGTAATTTTTTAAGAAAGATACTTTTTCAAGAAAAGGCACTGCCTTAAGAGAATTCACATTTTGAAGAAAAGGTACTTGGAAAAAGTATTTTTGTACGAAAAGGTACTTTTTTTAAGAAACCGAATATTTTTAAGAAAAGGTACCTTTTTAAGAAAAGATACTTAAAAAAAAAAATATACTTTTTCAAGACGAGGTACCTTTTTAAGATAATGTTCTTTTGGAACAAAGGCTACTTTTGGAAGAAAAGCTACTTTTGGAAGAAATGTGATTTTTTCAGAAAAAGTATTTTTTTATGAAAAGAAAATGCATTTTTTTTTTAAATTTACTTTCTTAAGACAAGACGCATACTTTTTAAGATAAAGCGCTTCTTTCCAGAAAAAACAATTTTGAAGAAAATTTACCTTTTTTACAAAAGTCTTTTCAAGAAAGGTACTTTTATATGAGATGGTACTTTTTAAGAAAATTGCCTTTTTTAAGAAAACGTACGTTTTGAAGAGACTTACATTTTGAAGAAAAGGTACTCTTCATGGAAAAACAATTTTTGTTAGCAAAATGTACTATTTGAAGAAAAGGTGCTTTTTGCAGAGAAGATGCTCTTTGAAGGAAGGGCACTTTTAACAGAAAAAAAATTTGTGTAAAAATATACTTTTTGATGCAAATGTACTTTTTAAGCAAATTACTTTTTGGAGAAAAGGTAATTTTTAAAGCAACTGGACGTTCTATGGGATAGGTATGTTGTAAGGAAAAAGTGTTTAATAAAATATATTTTTTAAGAAAGGTAATTTTAACGGAAGACGTAGTTTTTTAAATGCAAGATACCTTTTGAAGGAAAGTTAATTTTTGAAGAAAGGATACTTTTTGAAGAAAAGGCAAGAAAAAATTTTAGGTTTTCCAGAAAAGGTGTTTTTGTAAGATAAGGCATTTTTTTAAAGAAACTTTACTACTTTAAAAAAAGGTGCTTTTTTTATTAGGCCATATTTTAAGAAAAGTTTTTTTTTTAAGAAAAGGTACTTTTCTAAGAAAAGGTCCTTTTGAATGAAGATTTACTTTTTCCAGAAATATTATTTTTTTTTAAGAAAAGGTGCTTTTTTAAGAAAATTCATTTTATAAAAATGTACTTATTTAAAAAAAGTACCTTTTTCAGGAAAATGTTCCTTTTTATGAATATATGTATGCTTTTTTAAGAAAATGCTTTTTTTAAGAAAAGTTACTTTTTTAAGAGACATACGTTTTATACCCTATACCACTACGTGGTCAGGATATGATTTTGACCTGGTGTTTGTATCTGCGGGGAACAAATTCATAACAATGCCACTCAAATTTGGTTAATATTTATTTTCTGTATCCTATTTCTATATCAGTTCGCTGAAATTATTGAATACTGTTTTGTGCTGACTATAATTCTCTTACCTTTTAAAAAATGGTATTTGGTATTAGTACTTAGACGTATGAGTGATCATTTTGCGACATTAAATATTTATCATACGGCTTTCTAGAATTAGTGAAGAGCATAACTATGTATATACTAAGATACTCACCCTAAAAAGTTAAGTTTCTTGTCCGACGGCTTAATGATTTAAATGCAAATATATTTGGCTGATCGGGTCTTCAATGGCAAATGGTGTTATTTTCATTGTCATATGACTCCTTTTAAAATCCTTTAAGAGCTGAGAAGGCCATTTGATAATTTCCTACATTTATAGCCATCCATATTATTTTATTTTCCCATAAAAATGTACGTCATTATTTTCTTATGTTTGCCAATAGCTTAATGGTTGAACATGCATCCTTTGCAATTCGCGTTTTGACACACTTTTTAAATGAAGGAAATTTTCTATATTTTTTCCCGCTCCTTTCACAAGAATTGTTAATAGATCAACTTCTTTAAAGTATTGAGTAATATCGAACATCTTGCCTGTTAGTGGCTTTAATCATATTTATTACTAATATCCATTACTGGATAGCACCCTTACCCAAAGCTGAATTTAGGTCAAAAAAGTAATCTGCAAAAAAGGTTGCCACAGATAAAGTTATTGAAGATTTAAACTTTTTTTTTTTGCTCTAAAATTTGATTGTATGGGCTTTTTTCTTATAACAACGAAAGCAACTACAGCACAGAAAAACGTAAAAAAAATTACGTTATTTCTGTTGGCTGGTTTATCACGTTCACATGTTAATAAAATCTTAAATCGCATGAAATTTGAAATAAAAAGGATAAGGGACTTGATGAACTAAATGACTGATAAAACGATGGAGCGCTTAAAGAGGAAAAACGTGGCTAAGAGTGCATTCATGCGTTTAAACGTTGATAAATTTATGTTTTTTTTAGGCAACCAAATGTTTCAGATAATACGATTTTGATTTCTTTTTTGTAGTCCTATTGTGTAGACTTTTTTTTAATAAAAAAAAGTAATTTCTTTTTAGATATAAAAAGGGGGGTTCCTGCTAAAATAACAAAGAAAAAAAAAAAAAAAATATCTAAAAGAAATGTAAATTTTTTTTGAATATTTTAACTTCTTTTTATATTTACAACAAATTATGCAGACAGTCTTTACATCTTTTATAGAGGTAAAAGACAAACAACAATAACATGGTAACGAGATTTAAGTAACAGCAATATGAATGGAATATACCCAACATACCAAATAACATCCTTTCCTTTTTGATAAACTGTTTTTAATGGAAGATTAACTTGGCATAAGAAAAAAATTCTGACAATACAAATAGTCTCATTTAAAAAAAAAATACTTTGAATGTTAAAATTATTTTTTTTAACTCAGTGAACTTAACTTAAACAATAAAACAAATTTTAGTCAAAAAATTTTTTATTCGAAAGATCATGGCAACAGTTGAAAATTATTCCGGGAATATGGCCACCGCGCCTGCTACGGCTGAAGCGCAGTCTGGCCGCTTTTTCGAGCATTGATGACCAAATATCGCGAATAACACCAACAATGTTGGTCTCCGAGGCGTCAATTGTTGCTGGTTTATCAACAAAAATCAGTGACTTCGCCTGGCTCTACAGGAAATAATCGAGAGGTGTCAAATCTCACGTCCTTGCAGGCCAATTGACAGGTCCCTTTCTCGATATCAGCTTGTCGCCAAATTTTGATTTCAATAACTCGATGGTTGTGGTCGCCGTATGCTACGTAGAGCCATCCTGTTGAGACCATATCTCTTCCGGATCAATGGTATCTATATTTTCAAACAAAAAAATCAATGATTATGTTGCGAATTCCAAGCAAGAGATGGCAATTTATCAAGTTTTGCTTGTTGGTTATTAGTATTTTTCTAAAGTATAACGGGGAAAACAACAAAAATGCATTTATTATTTAAAACTCTGTCGTTTGGTAAAACTGCTCTATATCTGAAAAGCAGTCAATCAGACAAAAAAAAAAATACATATACCAAGATTTGTGGTGAATTTTCTTTTCTACAAATTTTGTAAAAGCATTTATTATGTACGTAGTGTAGCAAGATATTTGCAAAAAATTAAAAAAAAAAATCGTGAAATTTGACCTTTAAATCCTGCCTAGCCGTACTGGAGATTTCTGGGGATTTCTTCCCAGTTTAAAGAACAGGTAATATCCTACGATATTGCGATGACCAATCTAAAATAGATTCATACATAAAGAAACGAGGGCCGTTTGAAAAAAGGCTTTAAGCATTTTTTGACTTTGATGGCTTAAAACTTCATGATAGGCCATAGATAGCTCAAATGTGCATATGCGAGAATTATTTGTCATCCGATTCTGCATTAAAATGATTATATGAAATTTTTTTTAAATCACTTAGCTTAAAAGCTATAGTGTAAAAAAGTTTTGTACTAATTTTAGCCTGGCCTGTTTTTATACGATAGTACCAATTTTGGCATGGATATTATTTTTAAAGCCCAATCTACCAGAAATTGCGCGGTGAGCGGAAAAATAACACTTTTGACATTCTTGTGCTTTATTTTTTTCTAGGTGATAAATGAACCATTTCCTCAACATTTATAACCCCATCTTCTAAACTGAAATCGCTTTACTGAATAACCGCCTAATGGTGCTTTATGTTCCCAAAATGCGATTTAGTTAATCAGTCATATACTAATCATTTGATAAAACCATTAATTTCCTTATGCAGAAGTTTTTACGTGTCATTCTTCCCTTATTTCTCTTATTTTTATATTTCTTTTTATTGCTGAAAATTAATATATTTGAAATTTGAAACAAAAAGGTTTGTTTTAAATATGTGGTCAATGATTGCATAAGTCGAAAATCATGCTTTCGAGAAAAATTACTTTTCGCATAAATTTAATGGGGCTTCATTACGACTTCGGTCAGTATGTTTTTATTAATATCTTTAAAAAAAACATTTTTAGCGAAATGGGGACTTCATGTAAATATAAAGTTTTGTTAGTAGAATATTATAGCATACATAACTCAAATCGTTATTAAGTCGACTGAGACGGTAATCTATTGTGACCACAGAAATATTAATCGACTTACAAAAAAAGTTATTTCATCCTTTTAAATACAATCTTTTTTGTATTTTTGGCTCATTTGTGCACGACAAATATTTTCAATAAAAAAAAGTAAATAAAAAGTTTTCCAATCCTCCAATCCTTGATTTGTAGAGAATTTTTAAAAACTCCTAATCATTTTGACTGGTTTCAGTTTAACTAAAAAAGTTTTTCTCGCAAACTAAATGAAGCAGTTAGAAAAATCTTTACATTAAGAAATGTTGCCGTATATTCTTATAACAGTCCTGGCAGTCAAAATGACTGGCATTAAAAATATTATTTTTTACCTTTAAAATGACTTTCCCAAAATTGCTTCCAAAAATTTTTCAATATTTTTTAAAATCATGAAATTAAATTAAAAAATTCCTAGAATTTATGGAAATGGTGTTGTAATCGTAGAGTAGTCACTAATTTGCTTCAAACAGTTAAAGATACGTAACTCTTAAATTTGCATACTCTAATATATGTAATCTAAACATAACTCATTGCCGCATCTACTGTGCAACAACTAAATATTATGGTTAAACAAGTAACAGGCAAATTTAAATTTAGACAATAAAGAACAAAAAATGGTTAATTGAGGTATTCAATTATATCGCGCTTCTCTTTCAATACATTACAATTAAAATCATCGAAATTGTGTAACATATTATAAATCTGACATGTTCTGCGGAAGGGATAAGAATTACCATAATTACAAGTTATGTTAAAATTCAGATTTGAGAAAGGAGACTCCAAGTCAACGTCACCATTTGCAAGGTTGAAAACAAATGTAACACTCAGCATGGTCCTACTACTCTAAAGAGTTGGAAGTCTGATAAGCCGTACTCTATCAGTATGTGATGGTAAGCCATCATAACTCCAACCTTAACCACGTAGACAGAATAGCAAAAACTTTTTTTGCCCAGACTCAATTGCATTGGAGTGAACCAGATAATACGGATTCCATATTGCGCTTATATCATATAAATAGAAATAGACTCAAGAATATAATACGGAAGCAAGGACGAAGAGGAAGTGTAAGTTTCTTTTCAAATTGTAGTCAATCTTAATTGTGGTGCAGATTAAAAGCGGAAGGTGCCATAGGAAGAATTGTCAAGAACTATTTTTCTTTCGGAAGATTTTACATGTACCATTAATCCATCTTTCAGTGATACTAGTTTTTCTTTTAGAATAATAGAGGAAGTAGCATTACCGCAAATGCCATAAGTAATGATATTGTATACCTATACGATTTCTCTAATTATTTTTTTTCCTGTATTTCACGTCACTTAACGTTTTTATTTAATACTATTATTACATCATCTTATTGCCCTCAGATCTGGAAAATCGGAAAACTTTTGCTTAATCCTAGAATAAAATCTCCTCTTAGGTATCAGACTAGCGATCTATATATATTACCTTGTTGTTCCAAGATTTTAGAGATAATTTTTAGAAATCAAATCCAGGTTCATTTACATGTGGAAACTTTGGTAAACAATTTTCAGTCAGGTTTTGGAAAGGATTACAATACAACAGGATTAAGCCTCGATGTAGTGGAAAAATATGGACAGGAAGTACAATTCTGTAGAAGTTTTCTTTGATTCCCTCAGTATAAGTTTGCTTGTGTCTAAGTCGTCTAATCGGTTCTAATATGGGAGTTCGTCTTGTCTATTGCTGAAGTCTTTTTTTTAGTGGGTAAGGACTTATAGGGGCGTAGCTCAGGGATCGGTGTTGGGTCCTTTACTTTTTATGTTATATGTCAATGATGTTTTTTGCAAGTAGATTTTGGAACATGTTAGACTTATACTTATGCGGAGGTAGATTTTGGAACATATCATAATGGAAACAGTCTTGATTATTTAACACTAAATCTTAACAGGGTTCTTCAAAGTATTTTGGAATGGTCTAACGGAAATTTTTTGAAACTAAATCCATCAAAGACTAGGGCTATGTCTTTTTACATAATTCTTGTTCTAGTATTGATCTGTGTTCAGGAAATGAATTAACTGAATTCGTTCCTTATCATTGAACGCTCTGATTGTACTTAGATCGAGATTTGAATTTTGGTTTTCATATGAATTATACTCGTATTGTTGCCTAATCTCCTTTATATTAATGAGTTTTTATACTTTGGGGTGTTATCTACATATGAACGATAGAAAACGATTGGTTCTTTCTACACGTCTACCAATTTTATATGATATGGAGATTTATAGTAGGACTTTCCAGCAGAATATTTTGAGAGTTAAACATTGTGTTAATGGGATAGTTCGTTATGTGTATGGTCATAAATATAGAACTCATCTGACCTCTTACGTAATTAATTTCATTGGCTGTGATTTTCAAAGTTTAATCAGTACAAAGATATTAATTTTTAGGTATAAGGTATCTATATATTAATACGTGAAGGTAAATTTTTAGTTCCCTTTTTAAGGAATATGCGGGAATGGAGGAGTGTGAAAATTGGCATAGTTATAGTTCATATGGAGGAGAAGCTGAGAATGATAAAATTTATGTTTAATCTGTCTTAAAAAAATATTAAATTAATTAAAATAAAATAATTATAATAATCGTTGCACCCTGTTAATGCGAATGATTTAAATTTATATCATACGTCCTGTGTTGAATTATGAATTGCTAAAATTGATGGCTCATTTAAATATTCATAAATTTTTTATATATATAGATTAAAAAAACATTGAAAAAAAATTATATGAAAGAATAACATTTCCTAGAATTTGCACACGAATTTCGAGTGCTAGGCTATACTAGTCAAGTATAGTTATCCCCCATATTTAAGAAACAGATTATGATTGGGAATTCTTTAAGGACACGCATTTTTGTACCGAATTAACTCATTGATAATGAATTGATCTTTTGTTGTGAAGTCAGTGAGGCTATGGACTTATGTGATTCCATGTACTGAACGGAAGTTATGTTAACATTTTAAAAAGATTATACTTGAGAATATGTAGCAGCTCTCTATATGATCAGTTGCTGTCATCATTTTCCCTTTTAACATATTTAATTTTTTTAATATTATAATTAATTTTTTTACTTTTCTTTTTTTGTGCATATAGGGGGGTTATATACAATTGAATTATTGGAGTATCTGAAGTATTTCTGGTTTATTGGCGCAAGGGCTTGCAAAACTATTGAATAAAAAAATAAATAAATAAGTAAATAAATATCCCAAAATCGGCTGTGTAAAGCTGTTTAGTAACATATGGATATGAAAACTTCTTAGCCCATCTTGCCTTATGAAAAAGGTTCCTCTGGGATTAGGCAGTATTTAGGTTGCATGTATGTAGGGAAGAGTGGACTGTATTGATTTGAGTACCTAAATAACGAACATTTGGGAACCTTTTTACGTAATAATTTATAATTTCTCAGGGTGTGCAGAAATATAAAGAATTTGGCAAAACCGTCAATGTGTGTTAGAAAATAAAAGAGATTTATTAATATTTCATGTAAAACAAGAGATTTTTTTCTTATTTGTGCTCACCGTCTTCGCTACTGGTTACAAAGTAAGTCACTTTTTTTATAGTTCATATGTTGTATAAAGCTTCACAAAAGTAGTGGCCGTTAAGTGCAGATAAATTCAGTATTTAAGTATAATTCACAATAGTACTTAATGATACGATTACTTTATTGGAAGTAAATATAAAGTTAGGGATATTTTAGATCTACCAAGTTATTAAATCTATATATATAAAATTCATTTTCTGTTTGTTTGTGTATTTGTTTGTTTGTTTGTTTGACCTCTATACAAATTTTTATTTTTCAACGGATTTCCCTGAAATTTTGTACACACGATCTCTGTACCCCAGGAAAGGTCGCCATATACTTTTTACCGGCGACGCCTACTTTTACGCCCACTTTTTATGTAAAATTCCTTTTCTGTTTTATTCATATTTTTATTTGTTAACGGATATACGTATTATCGGCCATGCCTACTTTTACGCCCACTTTTTATATATAATTCATTTTCTGATTTTTGGTATATTTGTTCGCTATACAAATTTTTATTTGTTTTCGGATTTCTCTGACATTTGGTACACAGGATCACTGTTTTCCAGCTAAGGTCACCATATGATTCTTATTGACCACACCTACTTTTATGCCCACTTTTTATATACAATTCATTTTCTGCTTTTTGGTATATTTGTTCGCTATACAAATTTTTATTTGTTAACGATTTCCTCCGAAATTTGGTACACACGATCTCTGTACAACAAGGAAAGTCACCAGATGCTTTTTATCGGCCACGCCTACTTTTGCGACAACTCTTTTAATTTTTTATGGGTTTCGCTCGAATTTACTGCACATTATTCTCAAATCCATGCCATGCCCCCTTTTTTTTTAATTTTCTATATACGCTTTTAGTGTTTGTTCATATTTTAATTTTTCAATGGACTTCCCAAAAATTTTGTACATAAATCTCTCTACTTACTACTCTTGAGTTTACACCATTATAAAATGAAGATTTTAAATCAACCTATTACAAACAACACCCCAAAATTAGTGCAGATTTATTTCATAGGTTGACTACCGCTGCAGGATTATTCCGATTATAAATATTTGCATCTCGCCTTTTTAAATACAATGGAAAACAAAATATTACATTTATTTCCATCTTGCCTTTTGGCTACATTGGAAAGCAACCTATTACAGATATTACCATTTCATCTTTTTCAATATATAAATGAGTTGTAAAGGTAGAAAAAGAACTATTTGCAATTGTAACTTACACACGAAAGCATAGCTCATAGGCCGTACTACCTCAAATGCAAAAAGGCTTAAACAAAACAGAACTCTAACGAACCTGATCAGACCCACATTCGTATCGAGTCTCAACGAGTTAGACAATCTGAGTCGAGAAATGCTGAAACACCTAAGCACACCCAATAACGTCTTGAAGCTTTGTAAGAGAAGCGGAAATGCCTGAACCTACTCCAGTGCGTCTAGAAATCCAGCAGCTAAGCCATGCTTAGTCGAGGAAATCTGAAACTCCGGAAACGACTCAACAATGTCTTCAGGCCCAACGGATAAGACAAGCTAACTCCAGGGAACGCGAAACTCTTGAAACGACTGTAATATCCCTTCCAGAAGACTTTTGTAAGTTGGTTTTTCATTGCAAGAGATGGTACAAAAAGTTGTTCCTAACATAACGTACATAGGAGGACCATCTCTCACGGTAGCAGGTATCAACTTAGAATCTCCCTGTTTTTGTCATAGACAATTATTTGTCGCCTGCTCCAGAGTTGGGAGCCAGCACAAGCTTTTCGTGTATGCACCAGAAGGAAAAACCAGAATTGCTGTATATGCCCAAGCTCTAGAATAACTAAAATTCGTAACTTTTAGACATAATACACTCATAATAATCCACGCTAAGTTGTAGTGGCAAGCATGCGCTCAGCACTTAGCCCCCAATGCACAAATTCCCCAAAAAATGAACAAATTCCCCAAATTTTTAAATAAAGGTCCCCAAAAGAAATTAACAAAATCTCCATACTGCTCTCAATAAACGTATTTAAAATCTGTATACTTTTCAATAGCATAATTTCGATACGCGAAAGCGGCGTGCGGACGCGGACGCGACGCGCTCGCGAACACAGCTCAGCTAAAATATTGCAGTGATCTGAAAAATATATTTTGACGATTAAAATAAGTTGACAACTGCGCGGCAGCACTGGCGTGGCTGCCAAATGCGCGGAAGCTCAGCTAAAATATTGCAATGATCTGAAAAATATATTTTGGCGATTAAAATAAGTTGACAACTGCGCGGCAGCACTGGCGTGGCTGCCAAATGCGCGGAAGCTCAGCTAAAATATTGCAATGATCTGAAAAATATATTTTGGCGATTAAAATAAGTTGACAACTGCGCGGCAGCACTGGCGTGGCTGCCAAATGCGCGGAAGCTCAGCTAAAATATTGCAGTGATCTGAAAAATATATTTTGGCGATTAAAATAAGTTGACAACTGCGCGGCAGCACGGGTGTAGCTGCCAAACGCGCGGAAGGGGCGCGCGGACGCAGACGCGACGCGCCCACGGAACACAGCTCAGCTAAAATATAGGAATGTTCTGAAAAATATATTTTAGGATTCAAATAAATTGACGACAACTGCGCGGCAGCACGGGTGTAGCTGCCAAACGCGCGGATGCGGACGCGACTGTCATAGGTCAGTGAAAAGTCTTATGATAAATGTTATCTACGTATGTGCAATAATTACTATACATATACTATAAGCAGTTGCTTAAAGCAACATTGCGGCACAATATTAAACGTCGCATTCATTTTCTGTTTTTCTTCGACGTCTCTGCTCAATGAAGATCACTTATTGAATAAAGTAATTCAATTTTTAAAAGTTCTGATTCCTTTAATTTTCAAACGATTCCGTTATATTTGATGTTTACAAAATAAATAAAATTAAAAAAAAAAAAAAATTAAGGCGGTTTCGCAGCTTATTTTTGAAGTATTTTTGCTGTAGCATCTTATAAAAAAAGTTCTAAATTAAAAAATCACAAAATTTTAAATTGAAATAAAACATGAATTTGTTCCCCCCAGAAAACGTGAACATAGGGAATTTTTTCACCATGAACAAATTCCCCAATCCCATAAAAAAATTTTGGGAGTAAGTTAATTTTTTTGAGGAATGGTTCATCGGGGACTAAGTACTCAGCGCCTGGTACGCATAGTGAACCATTTTTCAAGTCAAAGCCCTTAGGATCCCGGGCAAGACCGGGTAAAAACAGCTAGTTTAACTTAATAAAATTTAAATTCAAAAAAAAATATATAAAAAAAAAGCAATATGAATATTTGGATTGTCTAAATGTTGATTTTAGACACCTTATAAACAATCATGCTAATATGACCAATGTGGTCAAGTTTCCTATCCATAAGTACACCAAGATCCAGATATGTTTGAACGGTATCCAATACTATTACTATTATCTTCCTTCTGTACTATATGTTTATATTTCTTAAGATTCAGTTCCTCAAATTCAATTCACACCATTTAACTATATCATCGAAACTCATTTATATCATTGAAACTCTAAAATAACTTAACATCATCTGCATACATAAGGACGTTACAATTCGAAATTACTGTCGGAAGATCATTTACGAATAGCAATAACAACGGGCCCAAATGACTGCCTTGGGAAACGCCAGAAGTAACTATTACAATTTTAGCTTTAATATTGCGAAACAGGACTCTTTGAGTTCTAAATATAAGATACGATTCAATCCACAAAATAATAGATTCATGTATGCCAATGAGTCTTAGTTTGAGAAGTAAAATATTATGATCCAAAAGCTTTACTAAAATCAGCGTATATCACATCCATCTGCCCACCATGAATCGAAAATGAGTCGAAAATTCTATAAGATTAGTAACTGTTGAACTTGCTTTCAAAAAGCCATGTTGAAATGAACACATAGTCGATTTAAATTGATAAGCAAGATAATGAGTAACAAATTTGTTCATTAACTTAGGAATAACACTTAGCTTTGCTATTCCCCTATAGTTAAGTATATTCGCACTTCCACCTAACCTACACAAAGGTATAATAAATGATTCTTTCCAAGAAGTAGGAAAATAAGCAATTTGCAAAAGACTGTTGAAAACACATGTTATGGGCTCACTTAGAATTTGACCGCAATTTCTCAAAATACAAGCAGGAACACCATCAGGACCAGGCTTCTATGAAAATTTCAACTGAATCAGAGACTTAAAAACAGTTTCGGTAACAAAGCGGGGAATATTTGATATAGATGCTACTTCTATTAAATGTGGATAGTTAGCGGCGGTTAAAGTATTTGAAATGGAATTGCTATACATGGACTGGAAAAAATCAGCAAACATATTCGCAATATCAGAAGATCAGAGAATGAATTATCATTGCAAAACATTGTAGGCGGGAACGATGAGGATTTGCGTTTAACTCGTACAAAGTCAAAGATGGACTTTGGGTTATTAGCAAGGTTTGATTTAAAATTATCTAAATACCTTGTATAACAATTATTATTCAGTAACTTATATTGAACGCAAGCGGTAGAATATTAAGCATGCATAATCTAAAGTTGAATAGGATTTTGCGTATCTTTTAAAAATGCGTGATTTTCCATTTTTTAACCTCGACAATTCCTTTGAATTCCACGGAGGACCAGTATGCTCAAAGTTCTGATGGGAAAGAGGAATGCATCTAGAAAAGCGATCGTTCAAAATATCATAAAACTTTACCAAAAGAAAGTCCATGGCGCAAGTGTTAAGGATCCGATTATCATCCAAAAATGACCAGTCAATATATATCATATTCATAGCAGTGCAGTCGATTTATCATAATCAGTACGTTTAAAACATCATCTAGAATTATACCAAGCATAGGATGATATCGTTCTTCAGGTACGGATATTGGAACAATGTAATTCACTGTAAAACACAGAGCATGGGGGAATATAGGCACAAGTGTTATAAGTAGTTTTACTTATCAAGTTCAACCAAACTTGAGGTAAACTTACTATGTGCAGCTATTAGGACCACACCTCCAGCCTTCAGGATTTTGCGTATTTTTAAAAAACCACGATTTTATGTTTTTTGGCCTCGACAATTCCTTTGAATTCCACGGAGGGCCAGGATGCTAAAAGTTCTGATGGAGATCTGATGTTACCAATGATCTCCATTTTGCGGTAAAACAGTCGTCTATAACTTGCACGAATCAATGATGATTTTTAAAGTAAATTTTGATAATTTGGTAGCACGGCCAGAGTAAACTGATCATAAATGTGAGCGCAGTATGACAGTTCGTTTGACAGCTAGCCCTTTAGTAAGCCTAATTTTATACGTGCCACGCTTTGGCATATAAGTTAATCATATGTGGACACTTTGTGTGATTAATTAAAGAATGTTTAAGAGCATTGTGGTTTGGGTATAATGACTTTGTGCAGCTGTTTGTAAATACCGAAAATATTTGACCTAGACCCATCTTTTATTATACCGATCAGCTCAGAATCACTTTCTGAGTCGTTTTAGCGATGTCCGTCCGTCCGTCTGTGTGTCCATGTAAACCAGGTAGCAAATATGAATATATTTTGATGAAATTTGGTATATGAGCTTCTGTCGGCCATAGGATGAACGCTATTGACACTGGTGAAAATCGATCTATGTTTAGACCTAGTCCCCATACAAATGACCCCTAAGAAATGGACATAAATTGCCATCAGATCCATATATCACACATCACATAGATCTTAGACAAAGTGGCTTTGTATGTGTTTATTGCTCAAATTTGGTTTGTGTGTATCGTGTGTTTTCGACCTAGTCCCCTTATAAATATAGCACCCGATATAAATTTTTTCGTATCTGCAGCCAAAAAAATTAATAACAATGGACTCAAATGGTTTATGCTTATTTTCTATATCCAATTAGTTGGACCGAAGAGATAGGGTGTCTAAAGCATCGTGTAGGGTATCGTATAGTCGGTCTAGACTATTTTCATTTTGCACACAAAAAGATTTAAAAATATCTACTGAATGTAAAAATTCCTTCGTGGAAGGAGGCTCAATTTACATTATGAAAATGAAAAATGGGCGTGTTCGGAGCGGTGAGCATGGCACCACCCATACGAAGCAAATATATTATATCATATATCTGGAGTACTAAAAAGGGAAAGCCTTGACACTAATCTTTACTAATGTGAGTAGTCAGATAAAAAAAAATGGCCGGGATATGATTTGTGGGCGTGGCACTTCCTATACAACAAAAATATGAACTACTATGAAAGCGACAGTTTCGAAACAACTACATTAATTACCAATGTTAGCAGTCGTTGAAAATATGGGAGGAATCGCCAAATTCAATAATCGCTAAAATTAAAAATCGACAAATATAAAAATCGCAAAAAACCGAAAATCGCGTAAAACAAAAATCGAATAAACAAAAATCGCCTAAAACGAAAACCTTCAAAATTAAAAATGGGCAAAATTAAAAATCGCCAAAATCAAAAATTGCTAAATGTTGCCTGATTTAATTTAGAGAATCCATTTCTTTCTCACGTGCAGCTATACGAAAAACAAAATATATTGTAAATTAACAAGCATTGAAATAAAAAAAAATATAAAATAAAATGTTTTAGTTACACAACACAAACTTCGTAGGAAAAAGTGATTATGAAAAAATACAAGTATAAATCTTGGTAAGTCGTAGCGAAGCACGACAGGGCATACTAGCAGAGTTACTTTTGTGCGACTACCTTTTTGACGGCCTTTGACTTTTTTGAGACTTTTTCAAACTTATCTAATATTGACACTTTTAATCTTTCATTTGAGCGAGAACAAGAAATAAATATATGTAAAACTCCTTTATGGAAAAGTAAAATTTTTGTTTTAGATATATTTTAGATATATACCTTTTAGAGAGTAAAAGGTACCATTTATATAAGTTCAAACCCTGAAAAATCTGAAAAAATTAAAACCCTAAATTTTCTTCCAAAAGACGCAACGTTATCCGATATTATTCTAAAGAATGGGAGTTACAGTATAAATGGCTGAAGCAAGATGAGGAGACAAAACAGCGCTCTTGCGTGGTTGTACACAACCTTTAGCTAATCAAAAAAAAAAAAAAAAAAGTCAGCTTCGACATGCAAAAACAAAAAACATGTTGCTAAATTAAATCTAGTTTCAAAAAATAGTAAAAATATAGTAATTGCCGAAATTAAATTTGTGTAACGTATGATTATTAAAACTCTATCCCGCGGCCATAATAAATCTAAGGAAATTGCACATTTTCTCAAAATTAAAGGTCATCTCGCTATAGTTCGTAAAATACATTATTGACGAGACAACTGACATATCTATTTATAAGTGATTGTGAAGCAATTCAAAATGAATCGAGGCAGGATTGACGATATTATTTAGCGAAACCATTTGCAATTACAAAGGTAATAAAACAATTATAATATTTAAAACTGATTATAAAAATAAAATTGAGAAACTAGTACAAGATAGAGCAACATACAAAACAACTAGAAAAGATCGTACACACAAATTAATCCGAACTAACAATAAAATAGTCAACAACCTACGTAAGCAACAACGTATCAGCTATAAGGAAAAACATAAACTCTACTGCTCATCAGCCAATGCTCCTAGGCTTTATGGGCTTCCAAAAATTCATATACCGAGTGTCCCATTTAGGCCAGTAGCAGCATCAACAGAAGTTCCTTGTTACAACCTTTCCAAATTCTTAGGCAATATACTAAAATCTATTATTAATAGTCAATATAATATTAAGAACTCTTTAGAACTTGAGGATAGGCTTAAAGACATAGTATTAGAAGAAGACGAAATATTAATATCGTGCGATGTCGTGTCACTTTTCACTAACATTTCAGTCCACTCTGCCATTAAAATAATTTTATATAAATGGAATACAAAAACGCAATTTCTAGAAATACTAAATGTTTGTCTCAAAGACAACAACTATATTATATATAGTGGAACTTTTTACCACCAAACGGTATGCCAATGGGCAACACACTATCTTCGATCATATCAGATATAGTATGGCCGATCTTGTGATTGAAACAATTAAAGCACTTAATTCAAAAAACATTTAAATTAAAGCCATTTTCAAATACGAGGACGACACTTTTGCAATAATAAAAAAAAAGATGACAATGAATCAATTCTAAAACCATTTAAGGAATATCATAATTAGATAAAATTCACTTTCGAGATTGAAAACAAGCACCAAATCCCATTTCTTGACCCTAAAATACATAAAATTAATAATAATTCAAAATTTGAGTGGTATCAAAAAGAAATTGCTTCAGGCAGAATTATTAATTTCTACTCCACACAACCAAGAAACCAGAAAATAAACACTGCTTAAAAATATAGTCAACAATATCTATAAAATATGTGATGAAGAATTTATTAAAAAGGACATTGAAATTGTAAAAAACATACTTTTTAAAAATAATTTTCCCGGCCACATTATTCGAAATGTAATAATTCATGCCCAATACAAACACAAAAAACACCCGAATAACAAATTGACAAACTCAGAGAATGGTAACCCTAAAACACATTTTCGACTACAATACATTCCACATCTCACAGAGAACAAGAGACTAATGCCGTTTTCTTTTCTGACAAAAATGACGCCCTTTTTTGCCCTTTTTTGGTAAATGTATTTTTTTATATATTCTGAATTAAGAGCTACCTTATATTATATATCAATCGAAAGGTCTCAAAGTGCTGTGTTCATAAATGCAAAAAATTTTGATTACTATCCTCTTGGAAGTCATAGGGTGAAAATATTCAAAAAAGAGGAACAATGGGAAAATATTCTCGTAAGATAAGATAAGGTTGCTCTTAATTCAGAATACATAAAAAATACACTTTTCGAAAAAAGGGCACAAAAAGGGCGACATTTTTTGTCAGAAAAGAAAACGGCATAAGAGACATAACTAACAATAAAAATATAAATTTTGCTCATAGAGCAAATCGCACCCTGTAGCGCGATTCAGTAACTTCTTTTAACGATAATCGAATCGTTAAAAAAAGAAAACAACAAAATTATCGATTTTGGTATTCAGTAAAATTTTTAAGCGATATTCGCTATTGTTAAAGTCAGCTGTTGTCGTTATCTAAACGACAACAATTTTTGTGTTGTTTATACAATCGTTAAAAAGTTAAATTTTTAGGTTGAAATGCCGTCATACATAAATAAAAATTATAAAATAATGAAAATATTTTGCTTTTATTATAAAAACTTTATTTAAATAAAAAAATTAAATAGCAAAAAAAAAAAAATTAAAATTAATAGCAATCAATTCATTGTTTTACATTCAAATAAATAAACAAAAGATATTAATGAAAAATAAAGAAATTAAACATAAACATAAAATCATTCTGCCAAACACAAAGTGATTTGTCGTTTTTTCTATTCTTCTTTGTGTTTTTCGCTTATTTTGACAGAGATGCCACTCGTTTACAATTTAAATAAATAGAAAAATAGATTTGCCGACTATCGTTAAGGTGTAGTTAGTGAATCACTTAATCGTTAGTGTAAACAACAATATGTGTCGATATATTTTGCGATTGTCGGATCGTTAAAATTTACAGAATCGCACTACTGAGCAGCTTATTTACTAACACTAAAGGACGAACAATCAAACATTGTATATGAGATCAGCTGCAGTTGTGAATGAAAGTACGTAGGAATGACAAAGAGAATGTTAAAAACAAGAATACATGAACACAAATCTGACATATAGAAGAAGAAAATTAACACAGCTCTTGTACAACACGTTTTAGATAACAACCACAAACCTAATTTCGATGACGTCAAAATCTTAGACAGAGAAAGTAGAGAGAGTATAAGGTAGGAAAGCGATTAACACAAAAAAAGATAGGGACAATACTAAGTCTGTGTATTCTGTGATTTTTTAAACTAAGCAAGTGCAAGAGTATAAGGTAGGAAAGCGATTAACACAAAAAAAGATAGGGACAATACTAAGTCTGTGTATTCTGTGATTTTTTAAACTAAGCAAGTGCTGTGATATTAATTTTAAGTTCGTGAAGTCCCGTTTTTTATAATAATTATATTAACCATTTTTATTATTTTTTAAATCATTTTTATTTATTAATGTTATTTGTTTATACACATAAATGTAAGTGTCGTCTTTGATAAAACTAATTTTATAATATTATGTACAACATTAGCCACCTTTTTTAAATTATAGTAAATAAATCACCCCTGAAGATGCCAGCAACAAATTGACGAAACGTTGGGTAAATCATGAAATAAATTTGTTTTATTTGCATGGAACTAATCGACTAGTAAGCTCAATATCAGCAGATTAATAAAGACTCACTAAAGAACAAATTAGTCAAACTAAAATATAAAAGAATCTCAGAACAATGGACAATACTACAGCATTAATTAATTTGGACGTTCTTTGAAGAAAAGTGTACAAAACATTGGATAAAATTCGTGTAACTCAAGATCGACTGTCGTCTACAAATCTCATTTATTTAAAATTTTTATCGGTATGTTCTAGGTATTATGAATAAGTTTAAAAAATGCTTTCAGAGCGAGTCATCTCATTGTATACCGATCTTATACGAAGGAGATTCGTTTCCAAATATTACAAAAACTTCTGAAGAAAGAATATATTCTGACAACAAAGCTAGAAATACTACATTTTAGAGATGCTATCTATAATATTAATAGGCTAGGCGACTTCTTGTGACCGATGTTTTCTTCTACCGTTTTATCCCGATTTTGACCAAACATATGTTATGCGAAAGGTATTTCTTTTTAGCCGTTTTGCAGATTTACAGATTTTTAATTTTTTTCCTTTATTTTGAGTAAATTGTATTTAAAGCTGCTACTACCACATAAATAAAATTATACATATTAGAGCGGGTCGATTTAAAAATCGCCCAAGTGACAAAGAAAATCGTATTCTAGGGATGCAAATAAGAAACTTTGCCCGAGCAACGATACCTCTAAAACGAACTCTGATGTCCCGACTTTTGACCTGTCTGTCTGTCTCGCTTTGACCCATTTAGAGTGCCCCAATCGAGTCTAAATGTTTGATCGACCCCCACTAACTTTGGAGGACCGACCCACGCATGCCAGTGGCACACCCCCTGGACCCCCTGGGGGTCCCCATACAAACATTTCAAATAATCACCATTTTTTTTTTAGAATTGGACTGACTATGTTTGATTTAATATTAAAATTAACACTCATACGTATACGTATCTTCTACTCTGCTAATAAATAATAATCATACGCCTTGACTATTTTATGTTATTCAAAAAGATCGTGTTTTTGCTTTAGTTAAATTTTTTTTATTGTCTTTTGAAATATTTCTATATCAATTTTTATGGTAAATTTATGAAATATCACAAATTTTATTGTAAATTTACAAAATATATAAATTTTTAAATCAAAGAAAATTATTTAACTATATAAAAAAAAGTGTAACTTATTGTTAGTGTAATGTAACAGTACTATAAATCAGCCAATTTTAGTAAAAATTTCTTCTAAATAGCCTTGATTTTCATCTTGTAGAAGTTGTTTAGCTTCTTCGTCTAATTCAATAGAGGTAGTTTCCCATTTTTGACGAATGTTGGACATATATGGATCTGAAGTGCACAACAAAATAGTGATAAGGTCTTCATTAGTACAACATCTGGACATTTTCCTTGTGCTGTGCTCGCGAAAGAATCTGTAGTCTTTGTTCCTTTTTTCTTGCGCTTCTTCAGATAGATCTCCTATTGGTAGCATATTCTTTTGAATTATTTGTTTCCTATGTTACAAAATTTTATGAACTGTGGATGGCATATATCTCCAAGAGTATTTTTCATTATAAAGTATGGCTGTTTAATTGGTGTACTCTCCAAATTTTTTTGCATTTATCTTTCTGCTGCATGCTAGAACTTGTAATATGATTTTGAATCGTCTTATTAATTCATGATCTACACCTGTGATAGATGCTGCAGTTTCCGGAGTGGAAAAAAATCTCCTTGCAGTATTTTAATCATTTGTGTTTCCTTCCCCTTGTTTTGGTTGGTCGATTACGATTCTTAGCTGTAGATATTTTTGTTGAATTTGTTTTTTTTTGCTTTCTTTTTTCTTCATTTTCTTTGTTTTTTCTCACTGTTTCGCCTAACGGACCAAATTGCAAATCATAACCCAATTTAAGAATATGTTCCATGAAACGTATTCTATCATAAAGAGGGGACATTCCAAATTCGGAGGCTTCCTTAAAACTATCATCTTCTGGTGGAGGTTGGCTTAATTGTCTTGATGTCTTTTGGCATATAATGCAGCTTGACGTTGACTTTATTCCAGTTAAAGCTTGTGCAACTTTTCCATCTATCATTGTGAGACACATTTTAAAATGTACTTCAATGTCTTGGTCATCAAATTTAAATATTACTGGTTGAAGTTCCTTAATTTGATCTTTTATTTTTTGAACTTCTTCAGTTATGACATCTTTGGTTTCCTTTTTGGATGCAAATTTTATTGGTCTTCAATACTTTGTTGAAGAAGGAATTTCATTTTTTCATATATCATTTTCTGTTGCTCTTCTAGTTGACGGCTCTAAGACGCTATACCTTTTTGTTAAGCGCAATGGAACGAAAGATACCATAAATAAATTAGCATCTGATGAATTTTCGGCATTAAATTGCTTGTATTGTTTCTGATCAGAGGATCCATCAGAAATTAAAGTAATGCTGCCATTACCAATTTTTTTTAAATGATCAGTATCAAGCGTATTTAGCAATCGTTCTGCAGTATGTTCAAGGAGTTCTTGCAATTTTATTTCTGCTGATGTTGAATTGACAGTAATAGCAGATTGTGAAGGTAAGCATTCTTTTTTGGCAGAAACTAAATCTCGAAAAATCCCACAATTCTTTTCATTGGTTCGCTTCCGCAATTCCTTATATTGATTTTTGGTCAATTTCAAATCCAAAAATAGGGCGAACGCTTCTTCCGGCGTAAATTTCTTATCTTCTGTTGGTGTAGGAATGCTTTTCAAAATCCTCTTTGTGCGCCTTTGGCTCGCTTCTACTATTTTTTCAATTATTTCAATTTTATTTTTTTTATTTTGGGTTGATTGAATTTGGTGCAAAAATGAATCCTTAATAATTCTTTAAGAAATTTCTTCATTGATATTCTCCAGCTTGCGCCTTCGAGATCTTTCACTACATCCGTCAATTGGTTTTGCTGGTCGACTCTTTTTCCACTTTCGTTGGCAGTTGTAGATGCACTCTCAAAAATAAGTTCCTTTATTAACCAGTCTTGGTAACGTTTGTACATCTTTTCCTTGCTATGAGAGCATTCAATGTACCGTCTTTTCAAATTCGATGCAAAATTAGTAATTTTGCCTTTGTACATTTCAATGTCTTCTAGGTTACAATTATTAAAGAAGTCGTTGCTCACTATGTGCAAAATTACATCGTCTACATCATTTCGTTGAAAATAAATATCTGCCAGATCTCTGTAACAGTACTTAGCCATTGCACAAATTGTAATGAATAATAATTGTGGAAACATTATTATAAATACTCTTTCTTGCAATTATGTAAAATAAAAATTTTTATCTTTTGTTTCCACTTTTAGAAGCATAAAAAACCCACACCCTAACCGCCTAGAAATTGCACTCGAATTTCGAGCGCTGGAATCGGCTAGTAAGTATACGAATAGACTATGAAGCTGAAACTTTTTAAATGTTTCCAAAAGCTCTGATGAAATTTTGTTGAAGATAAACTTTGATAACAAAGAACTGAATATTTTACGATTTTTGCAACAACTGATCTCATAGCAGAAATTTATTACATTACAAGTAAACCTGAGGCTTTCATTAGCGAAAACATACTATTAGAAAATGAAGCTAAGGATAAATTTTACGAAAATATATTTGATATAAAAATGTTGAACTGTTATACATAAGTTTATATAAATTGGCCTTTCATGTATAATTTTGCGCGTGCGGAAAGAAAAATTTATAAATTAGGATTTATAAATTTATAATTTAGGATATAGTAACCAATAAGTTAATTTTTTTTTATTGAAAAAACGACTTTTTTATACGACTATATTTTGTAAAAAAACGAGTTTTTGTGCTACATTCTCAAAGTTGTTAACGGTAACACTCCATACTAGTGTGATTATAAAGTAAATTAACTATATCTTAAACTTTAAATATACAATTTATATATAGCTGGAAGTGAAAGCATTTATTTCTGATTACACATATCGTTAAGCTGTTGTACTATGAACGAAAATTACTATACATTGAATTCGAATTTTTGCTAAGTTAACCATGTTTTCAATCCCATTCAATTGTAATCACCATGAAAATAAATTACCACAGATTTTGCTTCTTAACTAATCTTAACAAATTTAACATAATCAAGAATGGTTTGTTTAACTGACGTAAATTAATTATAAACAATTAAGTGTATTAAATTCGACTGTGCCGAAAGCACCTGCGTCTTAGACTCATAATTATATAAACAACGTTGGGTACGGCTACCATTTTAATACAATTACACATTCTTAAATTTTAAATCATTTTAATCATTTAAGTTTAAAGTTTATTGTTTACCTCTTTTTCCTCAGTCTTTATTACAATTTCTTATTTATAGTTTTTTTTTTTTTTTGTTTATATGCAAATAGTGATACTTTTTTTATGGAAAGGATTAATTTTTATTGCATTATTATACCCTTATCAGTTTGTGCTGATACTTTAAACCCATCTTTTATTATACGGCTCGACTCAGTACTTCTGTACTAAATGTACTTTTTTTTTTTTTTATTAATTTTGCAGTTTTCTTTAATTTTTTAAGAATAGTGAAAAAAAATTCTTATTTCGTTATTAAATTTTTTTTCAGTGGTATCCGATTGCCGACTAATCTTTTTTATCTGTGTAAGCAAAATGAGACTTCAAATTGAAAAATATACTTACATACCGGCACTAGTACACTATGAAAATCATGCTTAAATCTGTTGAAAAAATAAAACAAGTTAATGGCGTGAATGTTGAAAATGAAAACATGTAAATAATATTTTATTTTTTTGTTGTTGTTATTGTTGGTTAAACATAAATATCTTTATAAAAGGCCAAGTAGTACAAGCAAAGTATACTGGCGTAATTAGTAAGTGTGCTTGTAAAAAATTAGTTACCAAAGAAATAGCTTTTAACGTAAAGAGCCAATTCACATAGAAATACATAAATTTTTGTGTTGCACAACTATTTCGAAGATTTACAAAAAAAAAAAAAAAAATGTGTATTATATATTTTAAGCAAGAGTATGCACGTGTCTGTAACCAGAACTATGTGAAACTAAAGAAAATTTATTTTAATGAAAACAAGTAAAAAAAGATTTGGTTTCCTCTGTTATGTTTTGTTGGTAATTTTACTCTACAGTAAACTTGCATAAAATGCAAAACAAAAGAGTAAGAAAAAAATGTATAAAAAACTAAAGGAATACACATAAATTCATATGTGCATAAATTACACACACCGACAAATAATTCATTAAGTGGAATATGGGTGCGTATTTCTAATTTATTTCAATTTACTAGCGTTTTGGTTTGAGAATACGAACTGATCTAGAAAAAATATAAGCTAGGCGTATTTTTTATTTTTATTTGTTATTCTTCTTTCAGAATATTTGGAATATTTTCATGTGTTTTTAGCAGTGTTGGACAGTGTTACATATCATGTTAGAGTTCACAAGAGCTGGGAAAGAATTTATTCGTCATATTGCAGGAATTTTTTGTATAGTTTGGAAACATTTCTTATTAGCCCTGCTGTTAGGTTAAATCCATTTGGTGGAATTCTTTGCTCATTTCCTTTGTAAGTTGTGAACGGTAAGATATACTGACTTAGTTTTTCTGCTCACGTGGTCATTTGATAAAGCAATGTTATGTGCAAAATAAATAAATAAATTTTCTGACTTAAACCAGAAATGAGAAAAATAAAAAATACGAATCTTAGGTTAAGGGATCATATGGTCCATAGTATATTTTATTTGATTTTGCTTACATTTATTTTCAAAATTTAGTATTATTAGTTTCTTCGATAATATTTGTCATTGCATGACGAACAAAATGTTTTTCGATTAGTTTTGCAAATAAACTTGCTGCAAATGAAATATTTTAGACTTAGAGTTGCAGTTATTACAAATTTTCTTATTTCCAATTAGAAATAGCATTATTTGAGGAGGAACTCCTGTTGATGTAATCTGGTCCGTTTAATCATATGCGCCTTACCCAAAGAAAGTGATATTTGCCGCGATAACACAGGTCCAGTGCGATTCCGATCAGCTGAAGTCCATGAAACATCGATTTCAGAAAATATAATGTAGTATCAAGTATATTTACAAATACAATGTTTGGCTATCGATTTGTTTTGCGTTTGGGATGTATGAGCCAATCATTCGATCAGCAGTATCTACGCCACTTAAAAGAGATGAGGCATAAGAAATTACAGGCGAACAAAAAACTATCATACCTTTTGTTTGTATATTGAAACAATCTCTGGGTTTTCTTCGATCCACTCTCATCAACTGCAGCAGTTTTGTACATTGTATAAGTCAATATCTTTGCTTTGGATTTATGGATGATGATATTAATGTGGTAATGTCATTGAATGCAAATTTAGAGTTTTTTGACAGTCAGCCATTTCAGAGGAATAAAGGTTTTCTTTTTGCGTACTTTTCTGTCATAGTTTTTTTTTTGCCAACTGAAATGTGGAAGAAAATTGTCGCCTGTTATATTTTGCCCTTTCCAGCCTTCTATCATATCAAATACAACGTGGTCTCCTTGGTTCTTTTTAGGCTTTGTATATCTTGGGTTACCAAGATATCGTTGAATTTTCCATATAAAGCCTGAAGTTCAGTCGACTGGTAACCAAAATTTCAAACCATATCATAAAATATCGAAAAGAACATCACGCCCTGAATGCAGCAAGTTGCTCATCAATAGTGACAGTTTCGTGACAGTTGTAAAACATTGTTCACAAATAGGAGCAAATTTGTCGCTACTACCCATTTGGCGTCGACTCGAAACATCATCGAAATCAAGCGCACTAGTAATGATATGGAATGTATCTTCAGACATAATAGATCGGAAAATGGGGCAACAAAATTTTGCATCAAATACTCTATGAACATCTTCATTTTTTCCGCTGTCATAGAAAAGTTTTGCATATACCTCACACCGATTTGCCATTACGCTGGTTTTGTATTGTGAAATAGAGTTTTACCAACTGAGCGCATAGATGTTTACACATAAAAAAGATCTATGTGAGTCCGATCACAGGGGAGATGTGTAAACATCTAGTAATTAAAGATTTTTTTAAGTAGGAAGTACTAATGCTTACAGCATATTTTTTTCAATTTGGAGTTATCATGCAGTTAGCCTAGTTTAATTAGCTGTTATATTTGTATATTGTTATATTTTTGATTGTGTTATACTTTTGGTTATTGAACTATTGTTATTGTTATATTTGTAATAGTGTTATTCTTGAATTGGTTGTTGAAGTGGCTGCAAAAACTTTATTGCGCCAATACACTCATAACTCACACCGTTTTTGGCTTACTCTGTTTTTTGTGACTTTATTGTGAAATAGCTTTTTACCCCCTGTGTGGTCACACCGTTTTTGGCTTACTCTGTTTTTGTGACTTTATTGTGAAATAGCTTTTTACCCCCTGTGTGGTCATCAAAAATTTATAATGAAATTTAAGAATTTTATTCAAAAATTAGCAATTTAATGAATTTTATATAAATATTCATAAATTTAAAAAAACATTGAAAGAAAAAAAATTTAATGAAAAAATAAAATTTCTAAAAATTTTCATTCGAATTTCGAGTGCTGTGTTCTGCTAATATTTATTTAAACCTACAAACAATTATTTACATTTTTGTAAATAACTAAGTACTCTTTTCAGAAATTGTACTCTTTCATTATTATTATTTTTTTATTATTGGAAATTTTTTGTTTTAATTTCGAGATAACGTTAAAAATAGTGTCGAAATATCAGTCTTAACAAATATGACACTTGGAGTATAACGATACATACACAGCTATTAAACAAATGCTACAAACACAACCACTTCAAGAATAAGAACAATTACAGGTATGACATAAAAATTACAAAATTTAGAATAACAACAATAACAAAAACAAAATAGAAAAAAAATCATATGTTTTTGGAGAGTTTTGTTATATTTCATTAAAATCTCGAGACCTATTGAATCGATTTTGACCATTTTAAACAACAACCTGCTCAGGATGTCAGTAAATCTTTTTTAATAAAAATGAGCAATCCAGCTGACCTATTGAGGGCATGATCGCGATGGTCACAGACGGACAGACGGACAGACGGACAACGCTTCATCAACTACGCTCGCCCAGACTTTTTTATAATTATTAAAATTATTTAATGTTTTTTTTGACCTCAATATGACCTTTCAATTAATTTTTCAAGGTCAAAGGCAAAATTTTTAGGAACATTTATTTAATATTGCTTATTTAATTCATATAATCCAGTTTTACTTATGTCTTAAATTTTTCTTTCAAAGAAGTGAGTATTAAAGTGCAAGCGGCCTGTCTTTTTCACTGCTGATGTCAATTTTTTTTTTAAGATCATATTTTTTATTCTCACAAAAGACATCTTCCGTTGCATCTATGTATATTGCCATAATAGCTGAAGGGTACAAAATTTGTCTTGAGGCGCAAGAAGGCTCAGATAAATTTGATATAATTGGATTAACCAGAAATCCTTCCTCATTCTGTATGTAGCGTGATCATTATCTTACATAATACACAAAGTTACAGGCCACTCAATTCGAATTGATTTTTAATTATGGAAATTTTCGAATATAATGATCATTTATATCCTGGGATCATCATACATATACCCTTTTTCTTCAGTAAAAATTTGGTTGCATTTTACTAATAAAGGGCGAATCTACACGAATTAATGTAAATCCAATATATTAAAAGACCATAACTTTTTTAATTTTTTTTTTAATTTAATTACATTTATTTATTCGATAATTTCCTGTACAACAAGATTAAATCTTATAATTACAGTACAGGAAAGCATTATTGTTGGATGTGCAAGTTTAACAAAATTTGAATACTTAAAACTAATAATAATATTTTAATTTAATTAATTTTTAATTTTTCACAATATAATATTATTTTAAAATCAGGCAAAAAATTTAAATAAAAATAGTTTAAAAGTGTATGCGTTGCTGTTAAGTTGCTGGTTTTGTGGAATAATATTCCAAAGACGTATAGCACTAGTATAAAACTGCCATTCTGACACAAGATATTTATGCCTAGGGAGAATGATCTTCCTACCTCTTTGTGATCTTGCGAAACGCATTTTTGCGTAAAGATATGGTGGATTTTGAGTATAAATAATTTTGTGAAAGAATATTAGTACTCGAATCTTAAGCAAGTTTTCAAAAGATAAGCTGTAAAGGCTTTTTGTAAAAGATGAAATATGTTCAAACTTCCTGGTACCAAAGACATATCTAACGATATTATTATACAGCATTCATCTTACGTTTGCTACTGGCATCACAATTTGCAAAGAGCTCACATCCATACATTAGACCACGAATAAGGTATGCTTTTGCCAACAATATCCGAACTCATAAAGGTGTAAAATACTGCGTTGACCAGAGGGACCTAAGTTTAATGTACGTATTTCCAACCAGCGAGTTAATGTGACTTGTCCAGGTAAGATGATTGTTGAAGATAATTCCGAGATTTTTCGTTGCTTGCACGATCTCTATTCTTTCGTTATTAATTTTTACAAATTCATTGAAAGTAGGAACAGTTTTTTTCTTATGAATTACCATACATTTAGATTTTTTTGGGGTTCAAACAAAGTGCATATAGATTTTTCTTAGATCATCGTTTAGCTTAATCAAATTTGCATCAATTGATTGCATTGGGCTACTCAGATATAATTGGACATCATCCGCATACAAATTCGTTTCACTATGAGAAAGTTGGTTTGGCAAATCATTCACATAAAGTGAGAAAAGTAATGGTCCCAGAATCGACCCTTGTGGAACTCCCGTAGTACGGGTTAATGGACTAGACCAAGTATTATTAGAAAATACGGATTGTGTTCGTTCCGTTAGATATGAAAACATGAGCCGCGTTGAAGTTGATGAAAATTTAAAGAAATATTGAAGTTTCATGCACAGAGTATAGTGGTCAACTGTGTCAAATGCCTTAGAATGATCAAGTAGAACCAAAAAGTTAATTTTTCCATCATCTAGTTCACTTCGAATATTTTCTGAAACATCAACCAAAGCAGTAACACAGCTGTGGTTTGAGCGAAATCCTGATTGTTTTTCAGTCATTAAACATTTGTCCTTAATATATTTGAGAATATAGAATCTTTTCCAGTATTTTTGAAAGAAAGCAAAGAATGGCAATTGGTCGAAACTCTGTATCAGATTTTGGAATTGGTATAATTTTAGCGTGCTTCCATACCGACGGGAAAATGCTTGAAGTAATAATATTATTAAATAAATAAGTAATATATGGTAAAAGTAATGGCAAAAGTATATTTATAAATTTCGGGTGCATGTTATCATATCCAACTGCATCAGATTTAATTTTCGTAACAATTGAAAGAACCTCAGACTGAGAGACGCAAGAGAATTCGAACACATCGGAATCATCATTATCGATATTGCCTATAATTGAAAAATTATAGAAATTTTTGTCAGGTTGTATCATTGGTAAATTTGTGAAGGCACGATTTAGTTCATTGACATCAACTTGACAGTCATTTGCTGTAACGTCTTTACCAATTCCTATTTCACGTATGGTTTTCCAAGTTTTCTTCGAATCTAAAGCAGAGTAATATTGTGTTTTGGCAATTCTAATTTTGTTATTGACATTACGTCTAGCCACACGGTATTTAGCTTTTGATTCAGGTGTTTTGAATCGTTTCGACATCGAATAGGAAATATCTCTCTCTTGAATTAACACTTTAATATCAGTAGAAAACCATGGTTTAGTTTTAGCCGAAAAAATGTTGGATTTCATTGGAACAGCAATATCATAAATTCGTTGAACATTACTCTCAAAAAAAATAATAATTGTTCATCCACAGATGTCATGAAATACATACTATTCCAGTCAACTCGGAAAATGTGCTCAAGCAATATATTATAATTTAAGTTCTTGAAATCTCGATAGTGATACATTTTCTCTTCATGCTAAATTCGAAAATTATAGGTCAGGAAAATTAAATCATGTTTAGAGAAACACCAAGCTGAAACCTGATCATACAATATTACATTTGATAAGTTGGCCACAAAGAATAGATCGGGTAATGTTTTATTCTTATTTGTATAATGCGTTGGAGTATTTTTATTAACTGGTGTGAGTCCAAGCGAAAACATATCGTCACTTAATGTAGTTTCTATTAGGATATTGGAATTAAAATCACCGCATATTACAATATCGTCATATGTAGCAGTTAGTGTTTCCAATGTTGAAATGAAGTCAGCAAATGATATTCTCTTGTTGGGTCTGTAAACACAACCAACAAGCATTTTTTTCCCACACGATATAATTTCAACAAAAATAAACTCCACTTTATCCAGCTTACGTGACGTTTTACAAATTTTACAATAAATATTATCTTTTATAAAAATGTCAGCTCCCCCGGCATTACCTTCTTTGTCAGTTCTAAAGGTTTTGTATCCATTTAAACAAATTTGACTATTAGACGTGTTTTCAGAGAGCCAGGTTTCAGAGACACAAACTATGCTAACATTTGAATTTTCGAAAACCAATCTAAACTCATCGACCTTGTTATTCAAGCTTTGTGCATTTATATGAGCGACTGTGATACCTTGCCTATGTTTGGTTAAAACTTTCACCATATTCATCGTCATATCTTTGGAACTTCCACTTAACAAATTATCATTTTCCATTAGAATATTTTCTTAGCAAACAACTATTCATAACTGCAACGCAAAGTGAAGTTATAATACTATAAGTAAAACAAGTAACAGATATTTGTAAACATAATATTACAAGGACAAAGAATATTGTTAGGTTTTTACAAAAAATAACGACAGTTATATAAGTTTTGAGTTTAAAAAAAATTAATTTGATTAGTACTTAATTTGATTAGTAATTAATAATGCATGAATAAACTATATAGCAAAAATTTTATTATTAGATGGAGAAAACTGGTTCAATTGATCAGGAATTTCTGTTCTGCTTGGCTCATCATTATCCTTTTCCTTCACATAAACTATTCCGCGCTGCGTAAAGGCCGTTAATATTCGGTTTGTTTTTTTTTAAACCAAGTGCGGCTTTAAATATATCGTAATTGTGGGGTATTAAGTTTTCATTGATGTGAAAAGGTTCACTGCTATCAAATCCTGCATGGTGCAAACGAAGGGGTGTTTTATTTTTACGACGATATGCTGCCTTTGTTTTTAGTAAAAAGTTCTTTTCATACGGCGAGTTTAGTTTTATTACAATTGGAGGATCATCTACATTCTTATTATTTTTCATATGTTTTACGCGAAAAATTGATTTATAAATAAAAAGGCATTGTTATTTTTAACGTATCACATATATTTCCAAAAATTAATTGTAGATCTTCATTATTATAAAACGGCACACCTGTTATACGTAAATTAGATGCTACGACCGAGTTTTCTTGTTTAAGAATTTTAGCATTTAAATTTGTTACATCGGCTTTTAGCCGTACAATTTCAGTATTCACTGTTTCTAAGTCTTTAACTTTATCATTAATTTCGCAAAATTTTTATTTTTTATTTTTTTTTTTTGCATAAAATCTCAAAGTTTCAGTTGGTCTTATCTCGGCAGTTTTTAAAGATATGTACTTAAAAATGTGAAGATTCTTCTATGCTTATCAATATTAAGACTAAAAACTAAATTCTCACAACATATTTAAGTAATCAACATAATTTTTTTCAAAAGAATGTATCGGTAATTTCAGAGGATAATAATCTACTGAAATAATATTTTGAAAGTATTATGTTTTCATGTCTTTATCCTTTTCTATAAAATTGACAATTACTATTAGAAGTATTTGAATATAATTTTTTTAAAAACTTCAGTCATTGAGACTTTGAAGTTATTTTAAAAGGAAACTGCGAGATTATAAAAAGTTAAAAAAACACAGTTTTACTCCCTTTGCTTTTTATATTAAAAAGGTTTATTATTCAGTTCGCGTGTAATAGATACTGTCGTCATATTTTTATTGTACTTTTAAATATTTTCTTTATTTATTTTTTTTAATATTCTTTCTTCAAGACTTTTAACAGCCATTATGAACTTAGATTGCTGATGCAAGGCTCTATATAAGTAGTAGCGTTGCATAAAAAGCGAGTAACTTTTTTATAGAGATTAAAAAGTAAATAAATCATCACAATATCAAGCAATTAAATGTTAAAAAAGTTGTTAAGAATACAAAGAAGTACTTAAAAAAAGAGACATTAAAAATAAAAACAACAAAAATAAAAAAAAAGTGTTTTAACAAGGTGTTATTATTTTATTTTTAATTACTTTGGCTTGTGTCTGCTCTGGCAAGTGCAAAATCATTTTTTATACTTGTTCATATTTCATATTCAATTCTAGGTATTGTTGCTCTCTGTATGTAGAATCTTAGACGTTATTATCTTTTCACTATTTGAACGTTCAGCTACAACTGTACTCACAATCTACACGAACAAAAGGATATTAAATATCATTTTTCATCTAAGAAAAAGTCGTCGTATTGTTATAAAACAACAAACACTTGGAATAACTACATGTCGGAGGAGAGAATAAAGAAAGTCAAATTGGCAACAAAACAATAGCTTGACTAAGTACACACAGGTAGAACGTTGGATAATGTTGGGGGTCATTGTCTGGCCATTAATTGCATTAGATAATGAAAATGATACCGGGTATAATGAAAGACGAAGAATATCATTGTGTTACAAGGTTAAGTGTAACAGTGGAAAATTGCAATATACAGTTGAATTATATAAGAGTGACGTATAAAAATGTCTTTTTTATATGAACAATTGCAGCTTTTCACCTCATATTATTCTTGTTTGTTCATTCGTTATTTGTATGGAGTAAACAAGGACTTTGTTGGAAAACAAACAGAAAAACTTTTAATGATTTAAGTACTCAAAATATCAAGAATCTTAAATGTTTTACTAGTCGCACTGCATGAACGTATTTGTTCTATATAATTATATCGTATTCGTTAGTTATATGGCGCCTAAGTGGCATGTAAAAAATCAGAATTTACGAAAATATTTTTTAAAGAAAAAGTTTTTTTTTTAAATTAAAGATGCTTTTTTAATAAATGGTACTTTTTAACAACACATGGTACTTTTGAAAATACCATGGTACTTTTTTAAGAAAGTGTACTTTTTAGGACAGGCTAATTTTTTGAAAAAGTGTGCTTTTGTAAATGTACTATTCAAAAAAAGTACCATACAAAAAAGGTACTAATTAAAAAAAAAAAAAAAAATACTTAAAAAATGTAATTTTTTTTTGTGTAAATGAACTTTTTTATAGATAGGTTCTTTTCTAAGAAAAGGGACTTTTTGAAGACTCTGCACTTTTCTAAGAAAAGGTCCTTTTTCAGAAAAGGTACTTTTTAGCAGAAAGAACTTTGGAGGAAGAAGTACGTTTGAAGAAAAAGTATTTTATGAAAAGGCCCTATTTAAGAACAGTTGCTTTGTTAAGAAAATTTGCTTTTAGAAAGAACAATTGTTTTGTTATGAAACGGCACTTTTTTAAGAAAATTAATCTTTTAAGAAAAGTACTAATGTGATATAATTATATAGAAAAAGTATTTTAAAGGAACGATCTTTTTTAAGAAAAGGTGTTTATTTTAAGAAAATTTAATTTTTATATAAAAAAAAAAAATCTTTTCTTAAAATTTACTTTTTGCATAAAAAATTTAATGTTTAAAAAAGGTACTTTTTTTAAGAATATTAACTTTTTAAGAAAACGTATTTTTACGAAAACGTACTTTTAAAGAAAAGGTACCTTCTGAAGCAATTTTAAGAAAAGGTACTTTCTATATAAACGGTACTATTTCTTAAAATATTATTTTTAGCAAAAAGTTATTTTAATGAAATGGTAGTTTTTAAAAGAAGGTTATTTTAAAGAAAAGTACTTTTTTAAGAAAAGGTCGTTTTTAAGAATTTTTCTTTTAGGAAATTTTTTTTTTTAATAAAAACTGCTTTTTTAAGAAATTGTATTTTTTAGAAATGGTAAATTTTTTAAAATATCAATTTTTGAGAAAAAGTAAATTTTTTAAAAAGAGTACTTTTGTACTAAAGTACTATTTAGAACAAGCGCCTGTTTTAAAAGGATATACTTCTAAAAGATAGTTATACCCTATACCACTATGTGGTTTGGGTATAATGACTTTGTGCTGCTGTTTGTAACTACCAAAAATATTTGACCTAGACCCATCTTTTATTATACCGATCGAATCAGAATCACTATCTGATTCGATTTAACGATGTCAGTCCGTGTGTCCGTCCGTCCGTCCGTCCGTCCGTCTGTGTGTCCATGTAAACCTTGTAATCAAACACAGGTCGTAAATATGAGTATATTTTAATGAAATTTGGTATATAAGCTTTTATCGGCCATAGGATGAACGCTATTGAAATTGGTGAAAATCGGTGTATGATCAGACCTAGCTACCATACAAATGACCCCTATGAAATCGACATAAATTGCCATAAGATCCAAATTATCATATAGATCTTACTGAAATTGGGTTTGTATACGTTTATTATATCCATTAATGAGTAGTCCTAAAATTATCCCTATGGGACAACCCTTACTCATAGGCCCCATGCAGAGCTGCTTCCCGATCTGCGCTTAAATCTATCAAAAAACAAAAATATTGCACTGATTCTTTTCAAATTTTGTTTGTATATATTTTTGCAAAATACAAGAGACCTTACCAAACATGATCAGGATCGGTCCAATTTTAGGCCTAGTGCCCAAATAGATATAGCATCCGATATGAACTTTTTCATATCTGCAGCCAAAAAAATTAATAAAAATCAAATTTGGTTTATCTTATTAGTTTGGCCTAAGAGATAGGGTCTCTAAACGCATGGTATAGACTATAATTTTCTTAATTGTTTTTATATCAAAAAGTCATATTCTTAAATCTAGTTACCTCTCTAAGAAAAGGTTCTTTTTAAAGAAAATATAATTTTTTAATAAAAGATATTTTTCTAAATAAACTATATTTTTTTTCAGAAGAACGGGTACTTTTTTAAGAAAAAGTTCTTTTTTAAGAAAAGAAATAAAGTGAAAAAAACGGATTTTTTTATGGAAAAACGTTTTTACTTTTAAAGCAAGGGTAGTTCGTAAAAGAACGTACTTTGTACGGTAAATTTTTTAAAAAAGAGTACTCTTTTAAGTAATTTACTTTTTTAAGAAGTCCTCTTTTTTTAAAGAAAAGGTACTTAGTTTAAGAAATGGTACTTTTTAAGAAAACTTACTTATTTAAGAAACCTAATTTTTAAGGAAAGGTACTTCTAAACAAATGATACTTTGTAAGAAAGCGTACTTTTTGAGAAAGCGTACTTTTGAAGAGAGGCTACTGTTTTAAGAAATAGTACTTTTTACAAAAGGATACTTTTTTTCCCGAAAATATAGCTTGCATTATCTTATTAAGAAAATATACTTTTTTAAGAAAATATACTTTTCCATCCATATACAGTTCCATCTAAATGAATGTGGCAACTATAAAAAAGCTTTACACCTTACAAGACTTTTAATTGACTTTTAATATAACGGGTGATTTTTTTGAGGTTAGGATTTTCATGCATTAGTATTTGACAGATCACGTGGGATTTCAGACATGGTGTGAAAGAGAAAGATGCTCAGTATGCTTTGACATTTCATCATGAATAGACTTACTAACGAGCAACGCTTGCAAATCATTGAATTTTATTACCAAAATCAGTGTTCGGTTCGAAATGTGTTTCGCGCTTTACGTCCGATTTATGGTCTACATAATCGACCAAGTGAGCAAACAATTAATGCGAGTGTGACCAAGTTTCGCACTCAGTTTACTTTATTGGACATTAAACCAACCACACGAATGCGTACAGTGCGTACAGAAGAGAATATTGCGTCTGTTTCTGAGAGTGTTGCTGAAGACCGTGAAATGTCGATTCGTCGCCGTTCGCAGCAATTGGGTTTGTGTTATTCGACCACATGGAAGATTTTACGCAAAGATCTTGGTGTAAAACCGTATAAAATACAGCTCGTGCAAGAACTGAAGCCGAACGATCTGCCACAACGTCTAATTTTCAGTGAATGGGCCCTAGAAAAGTTGGCAGAAAATCCGCTTTTTTATCGACAAATTTTGTTCAGCGATGAGGCTCATTTCTGGTTAAATGGCTTCGTAAATAAGCAAAATTGCCGTATTTGGAGTGAAGAGCAACCAGAAGCCGTTCAAGAATTTTTTCAAAGATGCTGTTGGACGCAACGTTACGGTGAATGGCGATCGCTATCGTTCGATGCTAACAAACTTTTTGTTGCCAAAAATGGAAGAACTGAACTTGGTTGACATGTGGTTTCAACAAGATGGCGCTATATGCCACACAGCTCGCGATTCTATGGCCATTTTGAGGGAAAACTTCGGAGAACAATTCATCTCAAGAAATGGACCGGTAAGTTGGCCACCAAGATCATGCGATTTGACGCCTTTAGACTATTTCTTGTGGGGCTACGTCAAGTCTAAAGTCTACAGAAATAAGCCAGCAACTATTCCAGCTTTGGAAGACAACATTTCCGAAGAAATTCGGGCTATTCCGGCCGAAATGCTCGAAAAAGTTGCCCAAAATTGGACTTTCCGAATGGACCACGTAAGACGCAGCCGCGGTCAACATTTAAATGAAATTATCTTCAAAAAGTAAATGTCATGGACCAATCTAACGTTTCAAATAAAGAACCGATGAGATTTTGCAAATTTTATGCGTTTTTTTTTTAAAAAAAGTTATCAAGCTCTTAAAAAATCACCCGTTATTAATATAGAGAAAGCTAAAAATTTGAAAAAAAAGTACTCTCGTAAAAGGGAAAAACAATTTTCATGATCTTTTCTTTGAAATGTTTGAGTTTAATAATTGATTAAGCATGAATTGAAGTAATAGACAGAAGGATGCTGAAGGTAAACAAGTCGTGTTGTTCGAAAGTCACTACTCCATCTAGCGCTGTCTTCAACTTTTTCCATATTTCTCTTGCATTGCAAAATTAATATTATTTCTCTTATTAGAAAAATGTATACATGATCGCAAACCGAAAACTAAGAAACTAGTTATTGCAATACAGATCGACAATACATATATATGTAGATCTAACATAAGAAACTTTTTTTAATACAATGTCTTGTTAGGAAAATGGAATTTCTTTTGTAAAAATGGCGTTCTTTCGAAGAAAAAGTATTCTATTTAAGAAAATGCATTTCTTTAAAATCAAAACTATTTTTTGAAGAAATTGTACTTTTCTTATGAAATAATGCTTATTTAAGGAATGATACTTTGATAAGAAATGGTATCTTTTTAGCAGAATGTGCTTTTTACGATAAGTTATTTTTTGGAAAATGTACTTTTTTAATAAAAAGGTACTTTTGAACAAAAGATACTCTTTTAAGAAAAGGCAGTTTTTTTAGAAAAGGTACTTTTTTCAAATAAGTTTTAAAGAAAGGTGCTTTTTAAGAGAGGTAATTTTTAGCAAAAGGTACTTTTTTGCAAAAGGTATATATTAGCAAAAGGTACCTTTTAACAACATGTACTTTTTTAAGAAAAGCTTTTTTTTTTTTAAAAAAGGTACGCTTGTAAGGAAAGGTACTTATTTAAGAAAAAGTACTTTTTTAAGAAAAGGTACTTTTTTAAGAAAAGGTACTTTTTTAAGAAAAGTTATGTCGTTTTCTTTTCTTATAAAAAATGTCGCATTTTATTTGCACTTTTATCAAAAAGTGTATTTTTTTTACATATTCTAAATAAAGAGTAAAGTAATTTTATACATCAATCGAAAGGTCTCAAAGTCCTGTATTCGCAAAATGCAAAAAATTTTGACATTTTTTGTCAGAAAAGAAAACGGCATTAGTTTTTTATGAAAAGTTACTTTTTTAAGAAAAGGAACTTTTAAAGAAAAAGTACGTTTTAAGAAAATTTCCTTTTTTCAGAAAGGGTGCTTTTTTCAGAAAAGGTACTGGTTTAAGAAAATGTACTTTTTTCAGAAAAGTTTTTTTTTTTAAACAGAAGGTACGCTTTTAAAGAAAGGTATTTATTTAAGAAAATTTACTTCTTTAAGAATAGGTACTATTTTAAGAAATGGAACTTTCATAGAAAAAGTACTTTTTAAGAAAATTTACTTTTTTCAGAAAAGGTATTTTTTTAGAAAGGGTACTGGTTTTTCAGAAAAGGTACTGGTTTAAGAAAAGCTACTTTTTTAAGATAATTTACATTTTTAAAGAAAGGCACTTATTTAAGAAAAGGTACGCTTTAAAGGAAAGGTAGTTTTTAAAGAAAATTTACTTTTTAATGGACAGGTACTTTTTGGAAAATGTACTTTTTAAGATAAGCTAGTTTCTTAAGGAACGTTACTATTTAAAAAGAGCTGGTTTTTAAAGAAAAAGTATTTGAAAGTATTTGAGGGATAATTATATAAAAATAAATATGTTTTATACAACCTTTCAGCGATTACCGTAATTTTGTATGAAGTAGTATATTCATCTGTGTTTAACTACCTCAAATACTTGACCTAAGCCCACATTTCAGTGGATTTGGTGATAGCCACGTGGCCATATAAGCAAACGACAGGTCATAAATATACAAACTTTAAATTTATCGGCCATAGGACGATTGCTCTTAAAAATTTTGAAAATCGCCGAAAGTTCAGACATATATATAACTGACATGTTAGAGTGCGTCGAAAAGTAAGCTAAAATTGATATTATGCAATAAAATTATTATTTCTACCCATAAACCGCTTGTGCAAAAAACAAACCCTGTAGGACTAATTCTAGTTGCAGCTTCAAATTGGCTTTGTATATATTTTTAAGAAATGTAAGTGACGGAACTAATTATGGTCGTGATTGGTGCATCTTTTATCCTACTCCCCACTTATCCATTACTGAAAGGCACACGCTTCTTTAAATTATAAAATTGTTGCCATGAATACAATTTAAGTAATCATTTCAAAAAATGTTTAGAAAAGTAGACATTATGCATTTAAGGGTTAATTGGTGAAACCTAGAAATAAATTCGACACAGTTGGATTAAACACTTTAACAAAATATATTTTTTTACACTAAAAATTAAATATTTTAATTCAATTACTATTTTTTTATGGTTTTTATGATATACATATATTTCATTAAATGATTCCGTTTATACATTTTCGTTATAGAGACATAAGAAAAAACTCAAAAAATAATAACAATTACTCTCTAATGAATGCTAGTGGTCAGGAAATATTAATCTGTTAACATTTTTATTTAAAATTCTATATACAAACTGAATGAACGAATTAAAGGATTTTGCAACTCAGTGAATATTATTGTATTACTATGTAAGAGTGTATATGGCATGTTTTAACCCTTTATCACTCAGTGTGGCATAACTGTAACAAACTAAAAAAGCCCTACGTTGTAAAAAAAATCATGTGAGTCCGATGTGTAAACATCTAGTAATTAAAGATTTTTTATGGCACTTTTTTAAAATCAAACAGAAAGCGTCATCTATGTATTACTTATAGCGAACAACTGCAGGGGCTCTGCTAATATAAAAATATTTATTTTTATTTATAATATAATTTTTAATTTTTCGTGTTATTCTTTTTTTTCCATTTTTTATTTCTCATTTTTCATTTTTTATTTTTAATTTTTAATTTTTTATTTTTAATTTTTCATTTTTTATTTTAAATTTTTCATATTTTATTTTTCATTTTTTATTTTCATTTTTCATTTTGTATGTTTCATTTTTTATTTTCAGTTTTTTGTTTTTTATCTTTTATTTTTTATTTTTATACCCTATACCACTATGTGGTTTGGGTATAATGACTTTGTGCTGCTGTTTGTAACAACCAAAAATATATGACCTACACCCATCTTTAATTATACGATCGAATCAGAATCACTATCTTATTCGATTTAGCGATGTCCGTCCGTCCGTCCGTCCGTCCGTCTGTATGTCCATGTAAAGCTTGTAATCAAACTGCAGATCGCAAATATGAATATATTTTGATGAAATTTGGTAGTTGATCTTTTATCGACCATGGGATGAACGCTATTGAAATTGGTGAGAATCGGTCCATGTTTAGACCTAGCCCCCATACAAATGACCCCTATGAAATCGACATATATTGCCATAAGATCCAAATTATCATACAAATCTCAGTCAAATTAGGTTTGTATGTATATATTACATCCATTAATCAGTAGTCCAAAAATGATCCCTATTGGACAACTCTTAGTCATAGGCCCAATATAGAGCTGCTTCCCGATCTTCACTTTAATCTATCAAAAATGAAAAATATTGCACTGATTCTTCTCAAATTTTGTTTGTATATATTTTTGCAAAATACAAGAGACTTCACCAAACATGGTCAGGATCGGTCCATTTTTGGGCCTACTCCCCATATAGAGATAGCATCCGATATGGACTTTTTCATATCTGCAGCCGAAAAAATTAATAAAAATCCCACTCAAATTTGATTTATGCTTATTTTCTATATCCAGTTAGTTGGGCCTGAGAGATAGGGTCTCTAAACGCATGGTATAGGGTATCGTATAGTCGGTCTAGACCGACTATAATTTTCTTACTTGCTTTTATTTCTCATTTTTCATTTTTTATTTTTCATTTTTCATTTTTGATTTTTCATTTTTCGTTTTTTATTTTTCAGTTTTCATATTTTATTTTTCATTTTGCATTTTTCGTTTTTCATTTTTAATTTTTTATTTTTATTTTTTTTTTTTCATATTTCATTTTGCGTTTTTCGTATTTCATTTTTTATTTTTCATTTTTTATTTTTTATTTTTAATTTTTATTTTTTATTTTTCATTTTACATTTTTAATTTTTCGTTTTTAATTTTTAATTTTTAATTTTTAATTTTTAATTTTTAATTTTTAATTTTTAATTTTTAATTTTTAATTTTTAATTTTTAATTTTTAATTTTTAATTTTTAATTTTTAATTTTTAATTTTTAATTTTTAATTTTTAATTTTTAATTTTTAATTTTTAATTTTTAATTTTTAATTTTTAATTTTTAATTTTTAATTTTTAATTTTTAATTTTTAATTTTTAATTTTTAATTTTTAATTTTTAATTTTTAATTTTTAATTTTTAATTTTTAATTTTTAATTTTTAATTTTTAATTTTTAATTTTTAATTTTTAATTTTTAATTTTTAATTTTTAATTTTTAATTTTTAATTTTTAATTTTTAATTTTTAATTTTTAATTTTTAATTTTTAATTTTTAATTTTAATTTTTAATTTTTAATTTTTAATTTTTAATTTTTAATTTTTAATGTTTAATTTTTAATTTTTAATTTTTAATTTTTAATTTTGAGTTTTTAATTTTTAATTTTTAATTTTTAATTTTTAATTTTTAATTTTTAATTTTTAATTTTTAATTTTTAATTTTTAATTTTTAATTTTTAATTTTTAATTTTTAATTTTTAATTTTTAATTTTTAATTTTTAATTTTTAATTTTTAATTTTTAATTTTTAATTTTTAATTTTTAATTTTTAATTTTTAATTTTTAATTTTTAATTTTTAATTTTTAATTTTTAATTTTTAATTTTTAATTTTTAATTTTTAATTTTTAATTTTTAATTTTTAATTTTTAATTTTTAATTTTTAATTTTTAATTTTTAATTTTTAATTTTTAATTTTTAATTTTTAATTTTTAATTTTTAATTTTTAATTTTTAATTTTTAATTTTTAATTTTTAATTTTTAATTTTTAATTTTTAATTTTTAATTTTTAATTTTTAATTTTTAATTTTTAATTTTTAATTTTTAATTTTTAATTTTTAATTTTTAATTTTTAATTTTTAATTTTTAATTTTTAATTTTTAATTTTTAATTTTTAATTTTTAATTTTTAATTTTTAATTTTTAATTTTTAATTTTTAATTTTTAATTTTTAATTTTTAATTTTTAATTTTTAATTTTTAATTTTTTATTTTTAATTTTTAATTTTTAATTTTTAATTTTTAATTTTTAATTTTTAATTATTAATTTTTAATTTTTTATTTTTTATTTTCTATTTTTTATTTTTAATTTTTCTCTTTTCATTTTTTATTTTTTAGTTTTAATTTTTAATTTTTCATTTTCAAACAGGTTATTACATATCATAATTTTGTCACCAATACAATCATAAGTCACACCGATTTTGTCTTACGGCTCACATGTTAAGCTCTTTTTGTGATTGTATTGTGAAATAGAAATTTACCCCCCTGCGCGTATAGATGTTTATACATCAAAAACTATGTTTTTGTGATTTAAATCCTTTTAACATTATGGAAACACATTTTTTATGAACTTCGTACACAATTAGCTCTTCAGGTGATGGCGTTATTGAATTACATGGCATTAAAGTTTGCCAAACGTAGAAACTGAAAAGTTCCCGTTTTACGAATTTTGTCTTCGGTATTCTATTATTTGCAGTTGTACATTATTATAACATAAAGTAAATATTTGTGTTTGTAACATTTCTGTTACATTGAGTTGAAACGGGAAAAAATAGTTTGTGCGAATAATGTATTTGTAGGCGTATGTGTGGTTATTTTTATTCCAGGATGACATCTCGAGTATTGCGAGAAAGTGAAATATATGACATACTTTGTCAATATAATAGTGACGATGCGCTAGACGACGATGATGACAGCATTATTTACCCCCGAGTTTCAACCAACACCAGATGACGAAGAAGAAATCTTCGAGGATTTTATTGAAAGTAATGGCCCTATTTTAGGTCCCTCATCTCCAGACCATACAGAAGAAGTAGCTAAATTAGCATCGACAATGCCAAAACAACAAAAGCCGTAATTGTGATGGAAACAAAAGAGTTTCGTACTAAGCCAGCAACAATTACAGTTTACGGGAGATACTTCACTACCAACAAACTTGTTAGACATATAGTCACCAATTGACTTTGCTTTCATTTTCCCCCCAAAGAGCTGATAGGTTTTATAGCAGAGCAAACAAATCTATACGGGGCTAAAAAAAATCCGAATCAACTAATGAAACTACCGAGTGTAAACAGCCATAGACCTTGGAACACCCATGAAATAATTCCAAAACAATCATTTGATAAAATAAGGCAGTTCATCCATTTTAATGACAATTCTAATCTACCACTACGTAATACCCAATACAATACATAATATTAATTTAATGTAAAAAAAATTTGGTCCCATCCGATCTGCTTTGCGACAGTTTTGGGGAACTTTTTCTATAGCTGTTGAAAATATCGATGTTGGCATTTTGAGGAGTTCCTTTTTAATCTTTTCGATCAGACTTTTTGTATTTTTCAGTCTAAAGCCACCAGCATAAACTCTTCGCTTTAAATTAGCCCAAAAATCTTCGATTGGACGTAATTGTGGGACATTTGGTGGGTTTTCTTCTTTATGAACATTCGGTATATAAAGTGTGTCCATAGCTTCTACAGTTTTTCGAGCAAAATGGATAGATGCTAAGTCTGGCCACAAGATCACATTTAGGCCCCGATAGATATTTTCTATGAAATCCTTCACTTTGGCAAACAGTGCTAAATATATCATTCAGAATTGACGGCCAAACCAGATTCAAAAAACATTGCTTCCGACATCCCGTGCGAACTAATTGCAAGTTATAGTAATACTTTTTTAGGAAACTTTGTATGCTCCAAATATTTTATTTTACTGTCTTCCCTTTGAAAAAGTGCCTTCCCTCCCATTCATTGCCATCTAGCGTAAAATATGACTCATAATCAATGATGCAAATTATGTTGTTCTTGGCGTAAAGTACATTTTTGACTAAACTTCTCAGTCGTTTTCGTTGGGTAACTTCTTGCGCTTCGGAAACAGTCGACACTTATTCTTCCTGGACCTTTTCAATATTCCCATATCATTGAGGTACTTTTTTTTACTGTTTTTCCATCACAACGAAACTTTCTTCCAAGATCTCTATACGATTTACCTTCAGTAACTTTTCTGAGCTGAGACCTCTTCGATGAGTCGGCCAAATTGCACTTTCTTCCAGAGCCACGCTTTCTCTTTGTGGTTGTTCTAGTTTTGTACCTTGCCAGTATTCTATATACCACATATCGATTTTCTCCTTGCTCTACAAAATGAGAAACAATTGCCGAAGTCCTCCAATTAGTATGATTATTGAAAAAATTACAAATTGTTTTTCGATGTTGTTCTTCGTTTGTCGACATTTTAAAATAATTAAATGTAAAATTATTGATAAAATTGTCAAAGCACTATGAGAAAATATGTGGTTATTCAAATATAACGGTAAAATATTAATAGCTCTAGTACTTCTTTTTTCCAGCGTTGCAAAATTTGTTGTAATTTCACTCCGCATACGTTAGTTTGAAAAGATACAATCCTCAAAAACCTCATAAATAGGATTATAAAATATGTATTCATAGTGGAGTTTCAGGATTTGCCTATAAAATGTAACCTGAAACAGGAAAAGAAATCCTTTTTCTTAATAACGAGCCAAATTTAGGGGCATCATCAAACGTAGTCATAAGAATGTCAAGAATCGTAACAAGACCCCAAACGATACTTAACTATTATTTTACTTCATTGCTGTTGCTACAGTATTTAGCTAAGCAGGGCATATGATTGTTGTACTCTACCTAATATGCTGCTGACTACAATAGGTCTGATATTGCCAATGTCATGTGGAAAGACAACAAAGCTGTGATGCTCTTGTCAACTTTTGCTGGTGAGTTTTCAAAGATCAAAGTTAGAAGATATGACAAGACAAACAAAAAATATGTGGAAATTGAGCGCTCTTCTGTTGTTGGCGAGTATAATCAACATATGGAAGGGCGTCGATCTAATAAGCAGCTTTATGTGAGATACAAAATACAGGTACGGGGAAAAGATGGCTAGTTCGCATGTTTTATCATTTACTGAACCTAACTATGGCAGACTGTTGGCTACTTTAACGTAGAGTTAGAACGTCAAAAAATATCGAAGGTAAACATATGTCTTCAGCAGATTTTAGACTTGACATTGGTGAAACACTATGCAAGCTTGGTTTAAAGCCTAATATGAAGAAGAAAAAATATTTTTAAAATGTTCATCAATCAAAAAGACATAAGGATCGAACACAACATGTTCCGCCAATGGCAGAACGGCAGATTAAATAGGGCACTGGCCGATTTGAGCTGAAAAGAGAGTACGCTGAAAATTTCCCCAATGCACAGGCGTATCGCAAACTATTTGCGAATAATGTGGCATTGCTTTGTGCTACAATAAATAAAATAATGTAAGCGCCCCGGTAGGTGAGTAGGTAGCATGCTCGCCTAACATGCGGGGGTCGTGGGTTCGATTCCCACGAGAGGCTTTGGTCTGTCGCTGCAAAAACCAGCCAAATGGTCTTTGACACCCGGCTTATCCCTGGACCCAAATTAGAATACAAATTTACTTTGAATTGTAATTAATATAAATAAGTAAATAAAATAAATAAAATATTTGTTTCAAATTTTTTCACACTATTTAACACTTTTTTTTTAACTTTCGACTTAACGTTACAGAAATCTCTCAATCCTTAAAACCTAAATAAAAATGTAAAAAAATATGTGATTGTTTTTTTTTTTTACATAATTCAACGTTATTTTACAAAAAATTGGATTTTAATGATCATGTGTTATAAAGGGTTAAAATATTTTTATTATAATTTTTTATTTAGCGATAAACAAATTACAATTTTAAAACTCGTTAACATTTTCAAATGATGAAATAAACATAAAAAAGATAAATAAATATAACTTTATGTAATTTGCTAAAACTTTTTTAGATATTTCCATAAAATATTAATAAACATCTTTTTTAACATTTTTTTTATTTAACAGGATAATTGTTTATTTATATAGATGGCTATGATGGCGATTATTGGCGATTAAAAAAAATATAATTAAATAAAATTGGTGAAAAACTTTAAAGTGTATACAAATCGCTAATTTTTATAAAATATTAAATTCAATTTAAAATTAAACAAAAGTAAACATTTCAAAGCACATAAAGGATTTTTATACAAGAAAAAAAGAAAAATAATAACCAAGCAAACAAATTAAATGTAAATACTAAATTACAACAGAAAAAAAAATACTAAGTAAAACTAAGTAATGGCATAAAAAAAAAATGCAACATAAATATTTAACAGCTTTTAAATAATAACTTGTAAATGAAATTCTTCAAAGTAAACAACCATGTCATTTAAATATTTCAATAAAATCTTTAACACAACATCAAGTCCGACAAATTGTTTGTGTACCAGTTGTTGTTGTCCAACAACTTCAACAACACGAGCAAATCCTACAAGTTTATGCCAAACACCACTACGAAGAAAACTACGAAAAACCTCAAGACGGAAGAGGAAACGTAGACGTAACGGATGTTCTAACAATAACAGCAACATGAATAACATTGTAAATATGGATAATATTATGACGACGAGAACAGCAGCAACATCTACAACAACTACATGTAATAAATGTAAACTAAGTGTAAATAGCAAAAGGAAAACAAAATTACATTCATATATAAATAATAATAGAACATTTTATAATAGCCATCATGTTAGTAGTGGTAGTTATACGTATAGTTATAGTTGCAGATGTAGTAGTGGCAAAAAGATAAGCTTAATTGTAAAAAATATAGTAACATTATTATTACCAACAACAATAAAATTAGTAAAGCAAACAACACCCCTTGTCGAGAATGGTGAAACAAATGGTTTTAGAAAAAAACTTCAATTACACTTAAAGCAACAGCAACACCAAAATCAACAACAGCAACAGCAACAGCAAGCCAGTGATATGCTGCAGCAACATAAACAACAACACAACTATTTACATACTCTGGGGAATAATAGTCAAACAACAGTAAAATCTAGAAACACACTGGAAACAACACCACTACCACTACCACTATCACAAACAACAACAAAACGAGCACAACCAACCGTGCTATCATCATCGTCACCACCATCACCACCACCAACCATCTCTCCACCAATGTTAACATCAACATCAAAGGGTGCTTGTGCTAGCACGCTACGTATTGCTACAATATTTCCTAAATGCAAGACACTTAAATCCTCCATATGGCATACATTAACATGGCCTCATAGTGCTTCTTCTTCTTCTCAGCCCGCTTGTCTTCATCCTTGTAAAAGTCGTGTTACCAGCAGTCGTATAACAACAAATGCTGGCCGCTTGCTGCATGAATTGTATGGTGTGATATTTATGACTCTGCTGGTGCTTAGCATATGCCACAATAACGGTAAGTTTTTGTTTTACCAACAAAAAAAAATTACATATTTGATATAAAAACAAATAAGCATTCTTGTAGCACGACCATATATTCATACATCTACAGTGACGATAATTTAAGTAGCAAATTTTTCTAAAATTATTTGTTTCATCTACAAAAAACAATATTTATTCATTATGAGCTAAACTCAAAATTGAGGCTATTAAAAAAAAAAGTCATTTTTGGACTCAATTAGAAACAATTGTAAAAAAGATATACAGCTACGTTCAACTAATTATGTACATAGTATCCAATAGCTGCATCGTCATATTGGAGGTAATATTCATGACGTCAGATGCTAAAACTTGACCCATATTTAGCTAATTCAACTTTTTTTTATCTAAAAATCACCAATCGTAATACCTACACTAACGTCAAAAACTAATTGCACGCCCTCCTCAAATTTGAAATGTCCATATCTCCTTTCTTTTTCAATGAAAGCTCTTCAAGTTTGAAATGTATCTATATATTAATACGTGAATGTAAATTTTTAGTTCCTTTTTAAGCAATATGCGGGCATGGAGGAGTGTGAAAATTGGCATAGTTACAGTTGATATGGAGGAGAAGCTTAGAATGATAAAACTTATGTTTAATCTGTCTTAAAAATATATTAAATAAAATAAAATAAAATATTTCTAAAAATTCGTTACACCCTGTTAATACGAATATTTTAAATTGTACAAGACACGGCCTGTGTTGAGTTGTGAAAATTGATTAGCATATCTTTAGGCTCATTAAAATATTCATAAATATATAGATCAAAAAAACATTGAAAGGAAAAAATTTTATGAAAAAATAATATTTTCTACAATTTGCACTCGAATTTCGAGTGGTGGGCTACACTAGTATTCTTTGTTATTTATGTTTACAATTTACATTAATATATTTTTTTTGAATCTACGCTCTATTCTTAAAATTTGAATTCATCAATATGATCACCTCCATTTCGTATAATTTCACGACATAGTCTTGGCATCCATTGCATCAATTTTTTCAAAGTTCTTAGAACGATCTGGTTCTAAGTTCGAATGTTTAGCTCTAAGAGGCGAGTTTTTCTGAGGCGATCAGCTGGAGAGCTGCATGCCTAATGCCAATTGTCAAACACGGATGAGGTTCTGTGATAGTTTGGGGTTACCTTGCTAGCGAAAATATTGACGTCTTAAGCAGAATCGAAGAAATGCTCTATACAATAATGAAAGAGCAAGCCACGGTCACTGGATTAAGAATTGTGGGTCGGAAATTCATATGTCAGCAATATAATGACTCAAAACATACAGCAAAAATTCATAAGCAATATTTAAAGCCCCAGGAAGCAGTTGTTACTTGTAAAGTAATATAAAGGCCACCACAGTCACCTGTCCTCCATATTAACAGTTGGAAATTATTGGACAGGGAGATTCGCACTACCTGCCCTACATCTAAGGAAGATCTGCGAAATAAACTGCTGACAGCTTGGAACCAGATCACTACAGAAACTTTGAAGAAATTGATTCAAAATATATTAAAACTTTCCGAAATGGAGGTGGTCACATTGATGAATCTAAAATTTAAGAATAAAATGTTGGTTGATAAAAACATTTATGTAAATGTTAAAAGTAAATAATAAGGAATACAAGCATTCCACTACAGAAAAGTTGGAAGTTGGCCCATAAACAAAGAAGCCAAATTACAACAGCTCAAGAAGATGCAAAAATTGTCTGCGAGTCGGGTCGCAGTCGTTGGTGAAAATGAAGCCAAACACTTTGTACATACAGTAAACTGGACTACTTTGAAGAATTTCGCGATAGTAGCTACTACTGTCTAAGCGTAATCGATAGATGAAACTAGAGGTTGCCTGAAAGTACCGCCGTTGGAGCGCTTTTGAATGGAAATAGTTTTTACTGATGAAACAAAAATTAATAGGGTCTCCCTCGATGGAAAAAAGTATGTTCGCGGTCCAAAGTCGAAGGATTTGATCCAAAGAACACTCTGGCCACATTGAAGTATGCTTCGGGTTGGTATGTTGTCACGTAGAGTTGGACCGCTGCACAAAATTGAATGTTTTATGGACAAGTTACAACGCTACAGCGATGGCTTATGTTGACGAAAATATGGTGATAACTTGGATATTTCCGCAAGATAATTATCTGGAGCATACGGCTCTACATATCAGGCAATGGTTTCTAAACAATCCGGTTATTGCATTCATGTAGTCCTCAACCCGATTGAAAATTTACACCAACATAAGCAATTTTGATAAGCTCTACGCGGAAATAAAAGGGCTTAGGAAGCCATTTCAAACAGGGTGTGTGAAAATTTGGTGGTTTCAATGTCCTACAGTTATCAATAACAAAGGTTTCGCAAGAAAATATTTATATTTTTAATAAAAGTTTTGATGTCTCCTTAATTGTGTGCACGACTGATATAAAGCATATTTCAAGATAACGGTCACAGCTTTCTTAATATTAATTTGTTTGATACAAATTAATTTATATAATACGTCCAGGGTTAGGAGTTAAATTAGCTAAACTAGGACGAATTGTACCAAAATACTAGCATTGTGTTCCCAATTAGATGCATCGAGCTATGAAACTAGGGCTTAGGTGTCAAAAAATAATTTTCCACTTTTTCGCCACTTCGCATATAGTATGAGGTGTTCCTTCGCATGACAAAATTCAGAAAATCATAATTTGTAAAATAAAGTTTACTAAAAATGAAGAGAAAGTCGAATAATAATGCGAAAGAAACTGATTTTATAGACTAAATTATTTATATTCCAGAAAAACATTACTAAATAGTGTAAGGAACCTCCGGGTTAGAAGCTGGGATAACTCAGCCGTCCCAGGGTCCTTGCACGAAGTTTATTGTATCATTGGAACACTTGGTTTCTTTATAAATGTATAATTTTTATACCCTATACCACTATGTGGTTTGGGTATAATGACTTTGTGCTGCTGTTTGTAACTACCAAAAATATTTGACCTAGACCCATCTTTTATTGTACCGATCGAATCAGAATCACTAACTGATTCGATTTAACTATGTCCGTCCGTCCGTCCGTCCGTCTGTGTGTCCGTGTAAACCTTGTAATCAAACTGCAGGTCGCAAATATGAATATATTTTGATGAAATTTGGTACATAAGCTTTAATCGGCCATACGATGAACGCTATTGAAATTGGTGATAATCGGCCCATGTTCAGACCTAGCCCCCATACAAATGACCCCTATGAAATCGACATAAATTGCCATAAGATCCAAATTGTCATATAGATCTTACTCAAATTGTATGCGCTTATTACATCCATTAATGAGAGGTCCAAAAATGATCCCTATGGGACAACTCTTAGTCATGTGCCCCATATAGAGCTGCTTCCCGATCTTCACTTAAATCTATCAAAAAACAAAAATATTGCACTGATTCTTCTCAAATTTTGTTTGTATATAGTCAGGATCGGTCCATTTTTGGGCCTAGTCCCCATATAGATATAGCATCCGATATGAACTTTTTCATATCTGCAGCCAAAAAAATTAATAAAAACCCCACTCAAATTGGGTTTATGCTAATTTTCTATGCCCAGTTAGTTGGGCCTATGAGATAGGGTCTCTAAACGCATGTATAAGGTATCATATAGTCGGTCTAGACCGGCTATAATTTTCTTACTTGTTTATTACACTGTATGGTTGTTATAAAATAGTTTAATTATTGGTGGTTGTTACTGGTGTCGTGGGTAATGATGGTTGCTAATGTCGCGGGTACTGCTGATTGCTCCATAGGCTAGCGACCCTATGCTCCTGTCTGGGTTGGATGTTATAGAACAATTGGACGAATGCAATTCGCCCCTACTCTTTTGCTGAGTGTAATTCAGCTCCTGATCTACTGTATTATCTACCTTCTAAGCTGGGATTGGATGTAAGTCCACGGACGTAGCGGATGTAATTCAGCTCCTGGGCCTTCTCCAGTTCAATGTAGTCCAGGTAATTGGATAAATATAATTCGCCACTACTCCGTTCAATTGGTGTTGTCACCAATTCCCTCACTTTGTAGAAATACTTGAAAATTGATATGTTAACGATGCTCTGCTTTTATCCGTTTGCCCTTCTTAAATTTCCACTTGTGTATACTATATATCGTACCGTGCTGTCGAAATAAGAGACGCTCCATCCGCTGTTTGTAGAAGAATAAGAGGCTGTTGTCTCCGTTCCTTTAATACGCTGCTGCAATGTAGCTTTGTAGCAACTACATCCTCGCAAATGTTGTGAGATGCAACGGCTACCGTAACTTCTTTCACACATTAGCTGTGGTTTTTGTTTTTACATCAAACCTTTTTGAGGTATATTGTGCACACTATGTTTTGTATTTTCTCTCTTTCTTTCCCTCTCTCTCTCTGTTCGTACATTGTCTGGTATAGAATTTTGTATTTTCTTTGTCGTCGTCTTCCTTGAGACATTTTAACGTGTTGTTTGCGAGGAAGATGGACCTTGTTTCGCGTCTGATTCTAGAACATTTCCACTATCCTTCGCCTTTCTTTTGTCCATTGTAGAAGGTAAAATCGACCTTGTGTCTCGTAGCTCTCTATCCTTGCTCTGTCCATATTTCTTCCGTCGGACAAGCTTCGAATACACACTTTATAAATCTTCATTACTACCCATTGTTTCGTCTTCGATATGACATGGTATCGCTAAATCGCGTTTATTATTTGCTACATCTAAACAATTGATTGTCGCATTCTAGATAATTTTTCGTGGTACAATAGTTTTTCATTTGTTATTTCAACAATTTTTTGACGGAAATTTGGTTACCCCTTTATCTACAACAGATAAATTCATCCTAACGTAACTGTGTTCCATTTCATCTTCTGCCTTAGACAAATATAGTTCATCATCATCGCCATACGTACTCGTCATTATCTTCATCGATTTCAGGAAATATTAACTGTAGATGGAACTCTTCTTTCTGCACACACTCATCTTTCTGCAGAAGACCAACAGAAATGATAACCTGAACGTAATATCGAAAAAACGGCGCGATCAAATATATATACTCAGCATAAGAGATCAAGTACACTATTATTCCTTGCAGAAAAAATACTTCACGTCCTTGAATATAGTTAGACACCACTCAACGCAGATAAATATAACAACGAGGTTTTTACCTTTTCCAACTGCTTTCTTGATAGACCAGGTCATATATGTATCTCGCTTTTTTGGCCCATTACACATTGGTCAATTATTTTATCCCTTCCAAATAATAGGACTTCTAAAAGCCCCTTCGTTAGGTTTGGCAATATAAGTATAGTTACTGGGATATAAATCCGGAGAATATGGCGTATGAGGTAGAAAGTCGCAGCCCAATTCATGGAGTCTTACTACGACGACTAAACACTTGTAGACTGGGTGTTTCACAAAAAATGTTTTTTGATTTTTTAGTTCTTAAGCGGAATATGAAATTTTGTGGTTCGAAAGATTTTTCAGAATTCTTTTAGAATTGTAAAGGTACTGGATTGGTTGATTTGAAAAAATGAGGTTATGCAACATATTATTTTCTCTTGTACTTTATTTCCACAAATCCATATAAATCACTTCTGATGAGTACTAACCTACTAAAAAAAATTATTCGTATCTAACGTATCACAAATGATACAAAATGATTTTCTTGTACCATGTTTGCGGAGTCCATGTATCATATACGATACAGATTTATAGGTGATTTAGAAACAGTTTTGTAAAAACGCAAAATCTGGTAGTGTAAAGCCCCTTTTAGTGACTCGTTCGTGTATCATAGCTGGGGACAGGGAACCTGTTAAGAATTATTTTCATGACCTTTAAATAAATAATATAGAATTTCCAACGTTGAAAATTGAATGACTCGCAAAATTGTCAGAATTTCTATGTATTAAAAATATAAAAAAACAAGTAAGAAAATTATAGTCGGTCTAGACCGACTATATGATACCCTATACCATGCGTTTAGAAACCCTATCTCTTAGGCCCAACTAACTGGACATTGAAAATAAGCAAAAACCAAATTTGAGTGGGATTTTTATTAATTTTTTTTGGCTGCAGATATGAAAAAGTTCATATAGGATGCTATATCTATAAAGGGACTAGGTCCAAAAATGGACCGATCCTGATCATGTTTGGTAAAGTCTCTTGTATTTTGCAAAAATATATACAAACAAAATCTGAGAAGAATCAGTGCAATATTTTTGTTTTTTAATAGATTTAAGTGAAGATCGGGAAGCAGCTCTATATGGGGTCAAAGGGATCATTTTTGGACTACTCATTAGTGGATGTAATGAACGCATACAAACCCAATTTGAGTAAGATCTATATGACAATTTGGATCTTATGGCAATTTATGTCGATTTCATATGGGTAATTTGTATGGGGGCTAGGTCTGAACATGGACCGATTCTCACCAATTTCAATAGCGTTCATCCCATGGCCGGTAAAAGCTTATATACCAAATTTCATCAAAATATATTCATATTTGCGACCTGCAGTTTGATTACAAGCTTTACATGGACACACAGACGGACGGACGGACGGACGGACATTGTTAAATCAACTCAGAAAGTGATTCTGATTCGATCGGTATAATTAAAGATGGGTCTAGGTCAAATATTTTTGGTTGTTACAAACAGCAGCACAAAGTCATTAGACCCAAACCACATAGTGGTATAGGGTATAAAAAACTGACGTAACCCCATTTTTTACCCCATATTATTCCCTCTAAACATGAGATTTGTACCACAGTATGTAAATTTTATAATTGTATTAAAATTAACGGTATTTGGAAAGTTTGTCAAACGCATATAATTTGACCCATATATTGTCAATTTCTCGAGTAATTGAGGCTTCAACTTAGAAAATACTTAACTAATGCTTTTAAGGTAATCAAAGTGCTTCTTAAGGCCCATTTGCACGATACCACTCAGTCGTATGATTTTTCGAAATAAAAATCCGATGAAATTCATCGGACTGTCATAAAGTCGTGCCGACATTATTTCTGCATACTTAGGCCTTATGAAAACAGCTGTTTAGAATAACAAGCAAATTTATTTTTAAATTTATATTTTATTTCCACTTTCTTTGTTCTTGTTTACCTTTTTTTTGATATTACCAAAAAAACAACTCTGGTCCGATGAAAATGGCTAGTTTTTAGAAATGTTCCTAAAACCATCGGACTTCGAAAATAAAATCATGCCAATTTTATAACATAAGCTTTTTACGTGATACGACTTATTCCTAATACTCGACTTTTTGACAAGTCGTATTACAAAGTGTGATAGTGTAAACTGGCCTTTAAAGATATAATATTTACCGCGTATAATTTCTATTAGCTGGCTGATACTCTTCAGAGTTAATTTATATATTTTTGAGAAAATAAATCATCAGAAAAAACAACTTGCACCAAAACCTCATAAAATGGGGTTCAGCGAGCTCCGAAAAATCTTTTAAAAATCTTCAAAAATTTTTTGGACCATAAGATTTCATATTCCACTTTAAGAGCTGCAAAAAATAATAAAATCAAGTTGTCGATGTTTCACGCTAGTATTCAAATGTGCAGTTTCTGGATGAAAACGCACTTCCTTCTGTGCCAAATGTGGTTGCATTTTGTTTCTTAATAGTGGTTAAAGCGATCCAATAATATTCACAGTTTTTAAGAAAATCATTGTAGTTTATGCCACGCACATCCCTATAATCTATCTCATCGACCTCGTTGGCAAAAAAGCCTGCATTGATCTTCTTTGGCACTCATTGTTTACAGTGCTGCGTGGCCTCTAGTCTGTTGTTGTCCATCCATGTTTTATCTACCGTTAAGGAAGCGGTAAAAAACTCATCCGCATTACAGTCATGCAACGCCAAAAGCTTTCTTTCAGTTGTGAACAAATGAGCAAGCGTCTTCCGCACACTTTCCGAAGAGTAATTGCTCATTTAATATCGCAATCACAGATCCATATAGTGTGACATCAGCAACCTAACGCACTTTTACTCTCCGATCGGCGAACGTTTTAAATTTTCCACATTTTTCCTGCCCTCGTATATCTCTCGTTATTATAGATATAAAAAAATATATTTTAAAAGTTTATTGGTAAGCCACACAATCAACAGTTTTTTCGAACTCGTCCCATAAATTTTTGCGAGAGATCTTAATCCTCGCTTCCAGATTCCAATTTGCATGGAACACAGCTATGTATAGCACAGATACTCATATCTTCTTCAAATTACCTTCTGTCACTGGTTCTGTAGCATTCAATATTCTCAATGCCATAGTAACAGCTGCCTTAATTTGGCCCAAATACCGGTTAGTAGCATGTCAGTTTGTAAATGGCAATATACATATTTTTTGGCATTCCTCTCTGTAAATTTCACGAGATTTCGTACCACAGACACATATTGCTTGAAAAGTATTTTTGAAAACTTTTAACTTGATTTTTTTCTTGTAATAATGTGAAGCGCCTCCACGACTATTTGCTGTGTAAAAATTCTGTTAAGCTATGTACCTGAAATCTGCGAATATACATATTCTTAGTTGTTATATTGACGAGTACGGAAAGTTTTATGTTTTGCATTGCGAGCAGGACATTCTTGGACTCTCAACAGTTTAATCCAGTCTACTGTTTTACTTAAAATAAGCCTTTCAAAACGTGTTTAAGATATTTTGGGCTTACTTATGGTCCCTCTGGTCATATCGCCACCACTTCCTCCGGAACCATTTTTATCCCACGTCCTAACACTTTTTGTATAGCTTCCACACCACTTGCGACCCCAGAGAGATATATATTTGGTGCAATTATTTGCTCGCGAATATAAATAAAAACAACTTTTAGCCAGTTTTGTTATAAATTTTTTTTATGTATAAAAACTATCTATATTTTTCTAAATAACATAAGAAGACTATTGAACTGTAACCCATTGGGTTAACGCCTTTTTTTAGCTAATATGAATGTGATGTGTAATGTGAATGTGAACGGTAAATTTGATGATATTTTCAGAAGAAATTACTGTCAAGCGAGACGTGCTAATAAGATACCGTTATAATGAGATTCACTTCACTTTGTGTAGTCAATAAGTCACATTTCTAAGGCGGGGGTCACACAAGGCAATTTTTATTGCGCAACTTTTTGGCAATTCTCTTTTGAACTTGCTTTTATGTCCACACACAACAATTTCTTCGGCAATTTTACTGTTTTGTTTTGCTTTTATTTTCTTATAATTTGACATTTGTGCTCTAGTCCCAATCCAAATATTCTTTGCATTTAACATAAATGCAATGGTTTTCCTCAACCAAAGTTATTAATTTTTCAATTAAGTCCCGATTCCATTTAAACGCCATTTTAATAAAGTAAACAATAATTACGAATTATTCACACCAAGAAGCGAAACACCGAATGAAAAGAAATGTCAAATATTCAACCAAAAAAAAAGCGAATGAGAGAATTGCTTGAAATAGCAATTATTTTTCCCTTTTTATTCCCCTCACCGCAAACATCTATAAACTCAAGAATTGCGCAACTAAAATTGTCGTGTGTGAACTGCGACTAACATAACTATTTAGTCAGTTAGACTACATTGCAGCAAGAATAAGTGCGATTTCTCAAATAAAAAAGATAAATATTAATAAATATTTGAAGATATATCACAATGGATTATTTTGATCCCAGGAACACTGAAGCGTTAAATAAAAAAAAAATTAACCGAATTATTTTTCTTAAATTCTAAATAGTGGTTTCATCGAATTTAATAGAAAAACACGTTTTCTGTAATTTTTATTTAAAAATATCTTAAAATCCAAAGGTGGCCTTGGCAAATAATGGATTAACGTTCTCGGATTTATCTCAAATTTTAGGAGTGGAAATTCCACACATTTGGTTATTATATTTTAAGCGTCGCATCTAAAAATTCAATAGCAATTACAAAATATTTGAATTTTTTTAATAAATTGTCTTTTATTAGCTTGGGGTCATATGTTACCCCAATTCCAAAAGTATTAATGGGGTCAAATTATTTTTTCCGATACCCCAGGCTAATATCATAAAACATAGCATTTAAATGTAGAGAACTGATTAATTTTTGATATAAAAAATTTCGAAAGATTACATACATATACAGAATATTTCACAAAAATCCTACTTTTCTCTAAATCCGCAAAAATAAAATCCTTGTCAAAAAAATTCTGGCATAGGGATATACCCAAAAATTCACACAATTCATCTGTAGCATGCACTTAACAAAACCTTAAAGTGTCATATCCATTTTTGTAAATTTTGTTGAAGAAAATTTTTTAAAACTTGAAAAAGGAGTTTTTAAAATTTTATCAAAAAATTTCCCATTTTCGGTCTCAATGCGCAATAGGTTAGCAACGTGGTAATAAAACAATACTTCATATCTGAGTACTTATAAGTATAGAGACCATAAAAATATGACTTTAATCAATTTCTCAAAGTTGAAGAAAATGCCATCAAATTTCATTATCTAATTTTTTTTGGCACAAAAGTTGTCTGGGGCATTTTCTATCTTGGCGAGTTTTTATTCGACTTTGAAGTTTGACAGCTTTTTGAAAAGATAATTTAATACTGATCCTGAGTTCGTCAGAAAACTAAACTATAGAACGAAATTACCGTAAAATCTGCAAAAAAGTCATATATTCCAAAACTTTGTATTTCTTAGTTTTCTTGCTATTCTCGTATTTCGACCGAGAGTTTGAACACTTTTTTTATTAAGGGCCAGCCTAGTGTACATATGGCCGCCAAAATTTTTAATCGTATGTTTTAGCAGACTGTCGAGACCACAGGTGAATCGGGAAAGTATCTTGTGTGCGAGAAATATGGGACTTTTTGATAAACGTTTTATTTTTTTGACATTCACTAAGCATAACAAGTGCACAATAAAGTTTTGGTTGGAAATGGCCATCATTCCATCAAGTTTTGGGGAATTCATTTAAACTTCGTTTAGCTAACCTCAATTGTTTTACGCTTAAATCAAAAAGTTTATATAAACTGAGTTTAACTAAACAAATTTAATTTTAACTAAACTAAGGGTAACTAATACCCCAAAATCGCCACTTAAGAGAAATATAAAAAAAAAAAAAATTTTTTTTTAAACCGGAATTCTTTAGTTCGCGTATTAGGGTGTCAGTTCAGCTTAAGTTAGATATTATTATTATAACACTTGATACTCCTAATCTTTTTGTTTCTGGCCTTAAACTAACTTTAACGGACATTGAAAAAACGTCACCAAAATCTACAAAATTGTTGCAAACTTCATTCAATTGAAAACATGTATGAAAATTATAGTCGGTCTACACCGACTACACGATGCCCTATACCATGGGATGAGAAACCGTATCTCTTACGTCGAACTAATTATATTTAAAAATAATTATATATACAAATTTATGTGGCATTGTAATTTTATTTTTTTTGCCTTCAAATATGAAAAAGTTCACATCGGATACCATATTTAGAAGGGGACTGGATCGAATAATGGACCGAACCTATCCAAATTTGGTAAAGTCACTTTTTCTGCAGAAACATATACAAGCCAAATTTAGGAAAAATCTGTACAGTATTTTTGTTTTTTGATAGATTTAAGTGAAGATCGGAAATCAGTTTCTTATGGGGGCTATGGCAAAAAATTGTCCTATAGAGTTTGTTATTGGAGTACCGATAAATGGATGTAATAAATAGAAACTCTAAGGATTTTCGAGATTCTCTTACATTTAAATCCTTATTTACGTCATTGGTTCGTACTATACTCGAATATTGTTCAATTATTTGGAGCCATTGTTACATTACGGCTTAAAACCGTATTGAAGGTGTTCAAAAGAGGTTTACTAGAAGTATTTTAAAATATTATTGGTATTATGAGTTGCCTACATATGTAGTAAGAAGAAAACTATTAAGATTGCAATCTTTAAGTGATCGTCGGTCATATTATCTATAATGTTTGTTTATAATGTTTTATCTGGGGACGTAAATTGTTCGGAAATTTGTGATCTATTTAATTTATACCGGCCACCAAGGGATTTAAGAAATAATCGAATGCTAGAAGATTCTCTTCATGGATCAAACTATGCCTTAAATGATCCAATTACAAGCTGCAAAAAATTATGTAATAGTCTTTCTTCTGAGATACATTTCCAAGTAACTAAAGATAAATTTAAATTAAATTTATTAAAGATTTATAACTAAATATATTATTAGATCTAAGTAGTCTGTAGGAATGAATATTCTGTAGATGAATAAATAAATAAATAAATACATAAATAAATAAATAAATAAATAAATAAATAAATAATGTACATACACAAACCCAATTTGACTGAGATCTATATGATAATTTGGATATTATGACAATTTAAGTCGATATCATAGGGGTCATTTGTAGGAAGAATAGGTCTGAACATGAACCGCTTTTGACCAATTTCAATAGCATTCATCCTATGGACGAAAGAAGCTTATATACAAAATTTCATCAAAAGACAAGGTTTTCATGGACACACAGACAGACGGATATCGCTAAATCGATTCTGAAAGTGACCCTGAGTATATTTAGATTTTGTCTCAGAAAATGATTCTGAGTCGATAGGTAGTTACAAACATCAGCACAAAGTCATTATACCTTGATCAGATAGTGGTATATGTTATAAATACTTGGATGTTGTTAAATACAAATAAATCACGTACGAAAGCTTTAGTCGTTCTATACCTAAACCAAGAGATTGGAGAAAGGGTATTAGCTCCAACTGATTGGATACAGAAAATAAGCATAAACTAAATTTGAGTGGCATTGCTATGATTTTGTGTCCAGCAGATTTAAAAACATTCATATCGGCCGATATTTTTATATAAGTTCTGGGTCATAAAATGGTTCAATCATGATCATATTCAGTAAAGTCGAATATATGTCACAAGAACATAAAATCTGTGGTCACAAGCATTAACCGCCTAAGTCGAAAAACATGCTTTCGAGAAAAATAAATTTTTATATAAATGTAATGAGGCATCATTACGACTTAGGTCAGTATATTTTTATTAATATATTTTTAACAAATAGTGTTAGAGAAATGGGGATTTCACGAAAATATAAAGTGTTTTTAGTAGAACACGATAACATACATAACCCAAATCGTCGAATATCATGCTTTTGAGAAGAATAACTTTTAATATAAATGTAATGGGGCTTCTCTACGACTTAGGTCAGCATGTTTTCAGCAATAACTTTTTAATATACAGCGATATAGAAATGGGGATTTCACGTAAATATAAAGCGTTTTTCGTAGAATATGATAGCATACATAACTCAAAGCCTTCTTGTTTCGACTTAGGCGGTTATCGCTTGTGAACGTAAAAATATAAACCAAATTGTTGAAAATTCTATCCCAGCGTTATGTTTTTTGCAAGGTTCAGAAAATACACACATCAAACACACAATGTTCTATTCTAAACCAGCCAGCACATATTTTTGTTTTCATATCAATTATGTGTGTTTCTATATTTTGTACGGTGCCGAACGCAATTATGATTGTGTTTTGTTTTAATATTTCGTTATGTACACGAACATGTTTCTATCACGTATTTTTTGTTTCGAACATATATAAACCACACAGTTTCGAGTGTAGCTGTATTTTAAGTTCGTGTTCTTGCACGTGTACTGCTAAAAAAAAACAAAGCATTTTCTTGAACGCGTACATCTCAATTTTAAAACATTATCTACTTGCTATCGGAAAAATCTGATACACCCCTATAATAACGGCAACAATTGTTTCAACCAAATTTATTTTAAAAAAATCTAAAATAATTCATTACCAGTTATAAAAAAATAAAAATAAAACGATAATAATAAAAATAAAAAAAAAAAAAACTAAAAAGATATTAATAAAATGGAAACCGAGAAATTTTATGTTGTTTGTGAGTTAATTTCTTTTTTTTTTAATTTTTTAATATTTATTTTTATTTTTTTATTTTTATTATTATCTTTTTTACAGTGGTGCATGGTAGAAAAGAAGAAAGCATATATTTCAAAAATTCATAACTACATTGTATTCTTAATCGGACCGGTTTCTAGCATTTCAGCCTTCATCAGCGATTTATTGAATATTGTGATGATTGTTATGTTATTATTGAATAGATTGATTCTATATGAAATTGTTCTACTTAGGCCGGCGTGAGGATTGAACCGTGAACCTTCAGATACACTCGTACTTGCCCTTTTTGGTCAGCGCTTTAACACACTCATCTAAAGTCAGGCCTACGAGCAGTGTGGTTAGAATCAGCAGTGTGGTTAGAATCTTTATTATTATTATTTTTATTTTTTTTTATAACTACTAATGAATTATTTTAGATTTTTTTCATAAATTTGGATGAAACAATTGTTGCCGTTTTTATAGGTGTGTTTCAGATTTTTCCGATCGCGAGTGGATAATGTTTTAATTAATTACATGTACGCGTTGAAGAACATGTTCTGTTTTTTTTTAGCAGTACACGTGCAAGAAAACGAACTTAAAGCTAAGCTGCACCCGAAACTGTGCGGTTTATGTGTGTTCGAAACGAAAAATACGTGATAGAAAAATGTTCGTGCAGACAAGGCAATATTAAAACGAAACAAAGTCATGATGTGTTCGGCACCGTACAAAATTTAGAAACACACATAATTGATATGAAAATAAAAATATGTGTTTGTTGGTTTGAGCTATGTTTGTTTACATATATGTACGAGTTTTTTATTCAGTGTGTGTTTTTTTTTCTGAACTCCAGTTTTTTGTTTTATTTAAGGGATAAGTAGACTCTGTAACATACAATGGATTATTTTTCGACCACTGACTAATGGGTGTAAGAAACTCAGATACATAAAATTTGAGCGAGATTTGATATAGTGGATTTTAGCGTCATTTAAGTCGATCTTATGAAGGTCGATTGAATGGGTGCTAGGTCTAAACATGCAGCGAATTTCAATAGCAATGCTATGTCCGATTAAATACAAGGTTTACATGGACAAAAAAGAAACAGTCAGACGGATGGATAGACAGCCGTACATTGCTAAATTGAATCAGAAGGTGATACTGAATCCGTCGATATAATAAAGGGAGGGTATAATTCTAGTTGTTTACACTGGTCACAGGCTATAGGGTATAAAAAGCGTACAGATCTTATCAGAATACAGAGAATTCAATGCAAATAAACAAAAATAATGAGGCAGTGTTAAAATAAAAGAGGTACACTGTTTAACATGCCTGACAATACATTCGATATTTTTTACATTTTTTTACATTTAAATAGGAAATGAAGGCGTCAAATAAATAATAGCGAAAGGAAAACAAATTTTACTGAAGAATAGGAAAACGTAGCCAACCATAAAAAAAAATAATATTTAGTAATAATTTTGAACATTGTCAATATACACAACATAAATTAGATTTTTTGAAAAAATCATTCAAGTGTTACAATTATAATCTGGTCTAATAAAATTGGCGTTGCAACTAAGTTCTATGACCATTAACCTTAATATCTCTCTAAATTTCGTATAGAAATTCTGGTATGCTGGTTTTGTGGACTCTTGCTACCGATTGGAGGAAATAAAAAAAAAATCGATTTTTCTAGGTTTTAAACTTTTTGCTCTTACCTTAATATTATGCGAAATGCAACTTTTGTCAAGTTTTTTTTTTATACAAAATGGTCTAGTTTTCGAAGAATGGCTGTCAGAGTTTTATAAAATTATACTTAAGCTTCCATAAAACACGTTTTAAAAAATTTGGATTTAGCGACATTATTCTCCCGGTAGTTGAATAAATTCTTATAAGTTGTTATACTAATTTTGAAATTCTGCCTTAAATTCTATTAAATAATTTTAAATGCCGTTAATCCTGGTATTGCGAAAGCCATGAAAACAAAACTCATTATTTTTCATGCACCAGTGCGAATCATCAAACGAAACATTTCGCTTTTCGAGTATAAACCGGATTCTGAGAAAGCCTCTGTTTTCTGGCTTATTCATTGTGACTGCTCACTGTATTACTCTTTGTATTATAAATGGAAATGGAGACTATTAAAAATAAGACCGCCATACATTAAGACAAAGTGCTACTTAAGTATCACTCACCACTGTTTATTGTATTTGTGTATATGTGATTGTCTGTATGACTTGGCCACGTTACAGTGTGAGTATTGTAATAAAATACAGGGGAACCATTCTATTATTCAATGTCGGTTAGCTGTTTTATGTGTTTGTGTATTTATATATGTTTTCTTTTTTTTTTCGCATACGCACCTCTAAAGTCAAGTTTTCCGCACACACATGTGTGTGTGTGTGTGTGTGTGTTAAATGTATTTGCATTCAAACTCATAAAACAACAGAAGTATGATTGTGGTTAACAACGAAAAACAAATGGGAAATTCCCCATGCGATAAAGTTTTGGCGTAAAAATTTTTTTTCTTTCTTAAATTTTGACACAAAAAATATAGGGTCTTCATTTCATATTGCGCAGAATACGAAACTGTTGTTTAATTAATAAATATGATCATAAAAATAAGAAAAGATAGGAGAACACCAATATTTAAAAAATAATTTTTTTGTTTTTTTTATTATTAATTGAAATAGAAGGCTTGATTAACTTTAAAAAAAAAAGACGACCGATATATGGTCGCTTTTATCATTTTAGCCGAACCTTTAACCAACACTTGAGCTACCAATGTCAATTCTCAAACAAGTACGAATTGTGCTATTTTCTGCCTAGACACGTATGTTCATAAAATTCTTTTTATTTCAAACTTTAATGAATATTATTTTATTATTGTGAATGGCTAATATCGGGTTTTACGACCAAATTAGCTCAAATCGCAATCATGCTGGAAAATAAAACCGATCGATTTCTTTTTAACTTTCCTCATAGTTAATGAAAAAAGAACTGATAAAACTGACAATCTTTGAATAGTTCTAAAACGGATTATAAAATATTTTTTCAGTTTTTTTCAGTAATCGAAAGATATATTTTCGTTGTTAAAAGTATTTCAAGAACATTATTTTACTATAAGAAGGTAATTATTTATTTTATGTTATTTTATTTTATTTTATTTTATTTTATTTTATTTTATTTTATTTTATTTTATTTTATTATATTTTATTTTATTTTATTTTATTTTATTTTATGTTATTTTATTTAATTTCATTTGATTTTATGTATTTTATTATATTTTATTTTATTTTATGCTATTTTATTTTATTTTATTTTATTTTATTTTATTTTATGTTATTTTATTTTATTTTATTTTATTTTATTTTATTGTATTTTATTCTATTTTATTTTATTTTATTTTAT